>JAQPZY010000980.1:805000-889032 GCA_029931535.1 Margaritifera margaritifera
AATAAGGAGTTACGTCTTGTTGTCTATACAGGTAAGCTTTGAAGCTATGTAATGAAGGATTATTTCTTACTTCAACAGGTAACGTGTCCCACATACGAATCGTAGAGGGTCAAAAGGAATTCATGTATAATGTTCTTCTGCATAATGGGGGCCGAATGTTTTTGGTTGATCGAATGCAGTAGTCTTCATTTTCTATACATAAAGGTCACATCATATCAAAAAATATACAGGCGCTAATCAGTGAAAAATTAAACTTACTTAACAATTTGTAGCTAAATTCCAGATACATTTTTGCGTTGTTAAAACTCAAAGGTAATAATGTATTCTGTACATTTGTGTACGGTAGTATTAAGAATTGACAGTACATGGCACAGAGGGAGAAATTCGTATGCACATTTCATATAAAAAAGTACTGGAAACACAACTAACGTAATTCAACGCACACCTGAAATCCACGCACCTGTTCTCTCTGCGACCTGTATCTTAATTTACTTTCAAAGTATTGAAAAGATACAAACCATTCGTAATTAAAATATTTGAAAGGTGTATATACATATATACTTTAAAGTGTTTAAAATTACAATTGTATTTATATTAAGATTAAATACACTTGTAAGATTGTATACTGTTTTAGGGATCATTTCATACTCGTAAACACAAGGTTTTAAATGTTGCTACAATATACAAGATCTGCTTTTTTAAAGACAGTAACAACAGCAGTAGACGTCATATAAACGTAAGTGCTATATCTAAAAAGAGACTAAATAACTCGTCTTTAGCCTTGCGTCCATAAAGACTTCTTTATCACTTTGTCAAGGTAACGAACAGTACCCCCCAACCCAACCCCCCACCCCCAACAGTACCCTCCTACCCCCACCCCCACACACATGTATTCATTCTAACTTCACTCAGAGAAAACACAATGATATGTAACTGAGCACCATTTCTGATAAACAGGGTAAGATTAACACCATAACTGGGATATAATTAAAAAATATGTAATATAAGTTGGATTCTTTTTTTCACGAAATTCTTGTTCAGTAATGTTTTCAAGGATCACATAGCTTATTGTTTGTCTTTTGTATAATCCAGTCATTACCTTAAAAATAGTTCCCATTCCAGAATGCAGATTGTGCAGATTGTGCAACCTTTTATGCGTCAGTCAAGTAAAAGCTGTATATTCCCTAAATTATAAATTTAACCCACTATTAATGTAAAACATCGAAACTGAACTTATTTTCTTCATTTCCACCACATATTCCACGATGTTCTGGACCAAATAAACGTTAGTTGTGTAAAGAAAGAATAGAATCATGGCCTATTGAAACGTCCGAGGATATATTTATGTTTTATATTTTATTTTTCTAGAATTTCTTCTCCTTCACGTCACACGTCTTGCATTTCAAGGCTTCGTTAGTGTGCAGACATAAAATGAAATTAATTGAGTATGCTTTCCTGACAAAATGATTAAAACCACATGTTGGCATTTAATTATTTATATTTAGACCTGTAGGAATTTGAAGTGTTCATTTGATGCTTATGTGTGGGCGATGATGCGTATGTTGTTGGCGATAACGTAGAGAAAGATATACATCAGTTACACCATTCGATAAATAAAAAAGATGTGTTGAAAAAGTCATTCTTAAACACAGAATCTACGTATTCTTTTGACATGTTTCGGAAAATCTCATCCCTTGATAATACGGGAAGAAAACATTTTAAAGAAATAGAATTGGTAATATCTTTCATATTGACATTTGTACCTCTACAACATCAATTAATTCTTTCTTTTAAAATATATATCCTCTTACAGTTATTATACTAGTATATTTTTCATAAACATAACAAATATATGGAAAGGTAGATGGATAGCTACATGTAATAAATTAATTCTTTCTTTTAAAATATATATCCTCTTACAGTTATTATACTTGTATATTTTTCATAAACATAACAAATCTATGGAAAGGTAGATGGATAGCTACATGTAATAAATTAATTCTTTCTTTTAAAATATATATCCTCTTACAGTTATTATACTAGTATATTTTTCATAAACATAACAAATCTATGGAAAGGTAGATGGATAGCTACATGTAATAAATTAATTCTTTCTTTTAAAATATATATCCTCTTACAGTTATTATACTAGTATATTTTTCATAAACATAACAGATCTATGCAAAGGTTGATGGATAGCTACATGTAATAAATTAATTCCATATTCCTTATATTGTTGATGTTCAATTTTCTATCACTGTTGCATATAAATGCATCCTAATGTGCATGTCAACAACATTTATAATGTGGGATCCTGTCTGATGAAACCAATAGTTTGAATACTCATGTAAATTTAGTAGTCATTTTGTATTGATATACGCACAAATTTCTTAAATGAATACTCACATCTATTAATACGTATTGAAATCTAATGGTGCACTTAATATGTATAACAGGTATTGTTCCCAAATATGCATCCGTATACAATTTAAAAAAAAAAAAAATATTTTTGACATCTATGATGGACGGCAAAGGTTTTCGTTTGCCCGTAGACCGTGCAGCCCGCTTAATTGAATACCGCTTTTACTAGTGTCAGATTTATTTTCATCCACGTGTAAACAATACTTATCTTTAAGACCATACATAGGTGTAAATCTTTTACAGAATGTAGTCCATACTGATAATAATTACTTTTTTAGAATATAGTCCATACTGATAATAATTACTTTTTTAGAATATAGTCCATACTGATACTAATTACTTTTATTGAATATAGTCCATACTGATACTAATAACTTTTTTAGAATATAGTCCATACTGATAATAATTACTTTTACAGAATGTAGTCCATACTGATAATAATTACTTTTTTAGAATATAGTCCATACTGATAATAATTACTTTTATAGAATATAGTCCATACTGATACTAATTACTTTTATAGAATATAGTCCATACTGATAATAATTACTTTTTTAGAATATAGTCCATACTGATAATAATTACTTTTTTAGAATGTAGTCCATACTGATAATAATTACTTTTATAGAATGTAGTCCATACTGATAATAATTACTTTATAGAATATAGTCCATACTGATAATAATTACTTTTACAGAATATAGTCCATACTGATAATAATTACTTTTTTAGAATATAGTCCATACTGATAATAATTACTGTTATAGAATATAGTCCATACTGATAATAATTACTTTTACAGAATGTAGTCCATACTGATAATAATTACTTTATAGAATATAGTCCATACTGATAATAATTACTTTTTTAGAATATAGTCCATACTGATAACAATTACTTTTTTAGAATATAGTCCATGCTGATAATAATTACTTTCTTGGAATATAGTCCATACTGATACTAATTACTTTTTTAGAATATAGTCCATACTGATAATAATTACTTTTTTAGAATGTAGTCCATACTGATAATAATAACTTTATAGAATGTAGTCCATACTGATAATAATTACTTTTTTAGAATATAGTCCATTCTGATAATAATTACTTTTTTAGAATACAGTCCATACTGATAATAATTACTTTTTTAGAATATAGTCCATACTGATAATAATTACTTTTTTAGAATATAGTCCATACTGATACTAATTACTTTTATAGAATAGAGTCCATACTGATAATAATTACTTTTTTAGAATATAGTCCATACCTATACTGATAATAATTACTTTTTTAGAATATAGTCCATACCCATACTGATACTAATTACTTTTTTAGAATATAGTCCATACTGATAATAATTACTTTTTTAGAATATAGTCCATACTGATAATAATTACTTTTTTTAGAATATAGTCCATACTGATAATAATTACTTTTTTAGAATATAGTCTATACTGATAATAATTACTTTATAGAATATAGTCCATACTGATAATAATTACTTTTACAGAATGTAGTCCATACTGATAATAATTACTTTATAGAATATAGTCCATACTGATAATAATTACTTTTTTAGAATATAGTCCATACTGATAATAATTACTTTTTTTAGAATATAGTCCATACTGATAATAATTACTTTTACAGAATGTAGTCCATACTGATAATAATTACTTTTACAGAATGTAGTCCATACTGATAATAATGACTTTTTTAGAATATAGTCCATACTGATAATAATTACTTTTTTAGAATGTAGTCCATACTGATAATAATAACTTTATAGAATGTAGTCCATACTGATAATAATTACTTTTTTAGAATATAGTCCATACTGATAATAATTACTTTTTTAGAATGTAGTTCATACTGATAATAATAACTTTATAGAATGTAGTCCATACTGATAATAATTACTTTTTTTAGAATATAGTCCATACTGATAATAATTACTTTTTTAGAATGTAGTCCATACTGATAATAATAACTTTTTTAGAATGTAGTCCATATTGATAATAATTACTTTTTTAGAATATAGTCCATACTGATAATAATTACTTTTTTAGAATGTAGTCCATACTGATAATAATTACTTTTTTAGAATGTAGTCCATACTGATAATAATTACTTTTTTAGAATATAGTCCATACTGATAATAATTACTTTATAGATTATAGTCCATACTGATAATAATTACTTTTTTAAAATATAGTCCATACTGATAATAATTACGTTTGGAGTGCAGTCAGACTTGCTTTTTTCTCCGATCTAGTATAGCAGGGGACAGGAAAACCAACTTAGAATTCCAAGTAATGGCGTCTGTTGGAGTAGAAATCATACTGAACACTCACAAGTGGACCATTATAGGAACCTACAAACTTCCATCTGTGACAGAAAAGACTTTTACCAATGACTTATGTGAGACAATGGATTAAGTCAATATATATTATGAAAATACGTGTATATTGGAAATAGGTGACTTGCATTATAATTGCTTAATTGATGAATAATGCACACCCTTAAGATGTGGTTGTGATTTTTTGTGGTCTGACAAATTTGGTTCAAGAACCTAGGATGTCACACCTAATTAAAATGATGTATTCCTCACAAATAGACCTGTCTCTAACCACAAAATATATAATTTTGACAGTTATTAAGTGTTGTGTGTAATGTCATATATATTTAAACGAAATGTGACACACCCATACATCAAGGAAATTGCATTACATATTACAGGTAGGATTGGGGTTACATGTTACACGTAGGATTGGGGTTACATATTACACGTAGGATGGGGTTACATATTACACGTATGATGGGGTTACATATTACACGTAGGATTGGGGTTACATATAACACGTATGATTGGGGTTACATATTACACGTAGGATTGGGGTTTGGTGTTTTACGGCACAGCAACACAAGTAGCGTATATAGTGCCAAGGCAATTGGAGTAAAAAGTGTCTTGCCCAAGGATACACCACGGTAGCTGACACAGACTAGTCCGGAGGTAGGATTCGAACGTGTGTGTGCACTATTATTTGTATTGACATCTTCGTTTATAGCTTTCTTATATGTTAGTGATTATTTGTTGATTATGGGGAGTTGGTGTTGGGAAGATATTTCTCAACCCGTGTAATTAGCCAATTTCCAGACGCAGACGTCATAATGTACAGTATTCACAAGACTTTATGACAGCATGGATTAGTTTCGTAAAATGGATACTCCCTAATTTCTTAACACAGGGAATTCTCTGGATATTTTAGGTATACGTGTTTAGTAATTTGAGATAGGAATAATTCTTTGTACTGGGTGTTTGGGTCGTGTTTTATATTGTATGGCCTGAAGTACTAATATAATATTTGGAAAGGCTTACTGACTAGTCATACAAATGTGAAACAAGGAAAACTATGCAAGTCTGAAATTAGAGTTTCGTGATGTGTAGTCATTAGATGATTGGAGGAAAGTTATTTGTAGTTTTCGTGCGGTTAAGAATCCTTCAGTTGACAAACGATTGTTGTCTAGAAAATATTAGAAATAATAGGCCTCAAAGTCAGACTCACGCAGAAGTTGTTTGATTTGCTTGGTAGAGAAGCCCCTTGCGTGTAACTCTCTCTCTCTCTCTCTCTGTCTCTCTCTCTCTCTCTCTCTCTGTCTCTCTGTCTGTCTGTCTGTCTGTCTGTCTGTCTCTCTCTCTCTCTCTCTCTCTCTCTATATATATATATATATATATATATATATATATATATATACATGTATATATATTCTCAGATAAACTGAGGCCAGCACATGTGGTTACAGTACATACAAAGAATAGGACTTATAACGACGGTACCTAAAGACCATTAAGAGTTCTTCGAACAGTTTCTAAAGTCTTCTATTTTTTGTCAGTTGATGAATGTTTTTCATCAACATTTTTCATCTTTATTTATCAGCTTTTGGACCAAGATATGGATATCAGATTACCTTATTAATAATAGCACAGGATTGTCGTAAGGATCTTGATGAGAACAAATACATAGCTGCAATCATAATGGACCTTTGTAATGCTTTTGACTGACACGAGACTTATTGCTACTGAAGCAAAGAACATATTGGCTATCACACATACTTTATGTCTTATAAAAGTTATTTTACTCGTATGAACCAACGTATTAAGATTGATACAATAATCAACACATTTCAGGAGATACAAATGAGTTCCACGGGAATCCATACTTGAGCCAAGCTTTGTTTAATTCATTTGTGAACAATATCTTCTATTTTGCAACAGACAACGGGATATATACAAAGGAGTTCCACGGGAATCCATACTTGGGCGTGGGCTTTTTTAAAATTTATTCGTAGACCATATTTTCTATTTTGTAACAGACAGCGGCATATATACCAAGGAATTATACAGCGATTGGTACTTGGGCCAGTCTTGCTGAATTTATTTTTAAATAATATTTTCTTTTGCAACATGTAGTCGTCTTTATAAGTAACATATAGTGGTCTTTATAAGGATACAGATCAAAATACTTTATCCTATGTTGATGGATATATTAAAATTTGGTCACAACGCTAGAAAAAGATAGTTGTATCTCTTATTGACTGGTTCGCAGATCACCAAATGAATGCGAACCCGGAATGACTGGTTCGCAGAAAACCAAATGAAGGCAAATCTGGAATGACTGGTTTGCAGAAAACCAAATGAAGGCAAATCCGGAATGACTGGTTCTCAGAAAACCAAATGAAGGCAAATCTGGAATGACTGGTTCTCAGAAAACCAAATGAAGGCAAATCCGGAATGACTGGTTCTCAGAAAACCAAATGAAGGCAAATCAGGAATGACTGGTTCGCAGAAAACCAAAATGAATGCAAACCTGGAATGACTGGTTCGCAGAAAACTAAATGAAGGCAAATCCGGAAATGTTTCAAGCCTCAGCTATTAGTTCCAAGACACATAATTAGTATCTCAGTTTTGATTTACAAGAAAGTGCTATGAAAAGTGAAACGGAAGTTACACTCTAAGGAATTACATTGGATTCCAACTCAGATTTAATACTTACATATCAGAATTATACAAGAAGGCATAACAAATAACTCACTGTTATAAAGAGGATAGCCAAGAAACTACATAGATAGGGAAAAACTAAGAATTTAGTACTCATTTATTATGTCAAACTTTAACCATTGTCCTTTAATATGAGATTTTTGTGGGGAGATTAATAAAGCAGAAAATTGATAAAATCCAGGAGGGAGCTCTTTGGTTCATTTATGATGACTTTACAAGTTCATATGAGGATCTGCTAGCAAGATCAAATTTATCATCTCCAAAAATAATTGGCTAAAGTCACTTGTACTAGAGGTTTCTAAATTATAAATAGGAAATCGCCAAATTATTTATATGATATCATACATATCAAGCAAAATGATTACTCTTTTAGATATAGAAAAGCAGTGAGCTGCCCCAGGGTGATAATATAAAAGCGTGATATGAATTCTTTTAGATATAGAAACGCAGTAGAGCTGCCCAGGGCAATAAAATAAAAACACGCAATGAACTCTTTTTACATATAGAAACGCAGTAGAGCTGCCCAGGGTGATAATATAAAAGCGTGATAGGAATTCTTTTAGATATAGAAAAGCAGTAGAGCTGCCCAGGGTGATAATATAAAAGTGTGATAAGAATTCTTTTAGATATAGAAACGATGTCTAGCTGCCCAGGGTGATAATACAAAAGCTTGATAGGAACTCTTCTAGATATAGAAACGCAGTAAAGCTGCCCAGGGTGATAATATAAAAGCATGCTTTCTTTACACACATGTATAAGTTATGCTTTCTTTACACACATATGTATAAGTTATGCTTTCTTTACACACACATATGTATAAGTTATGCTTTCTTTACACATATGTATAATTTATGCTTTCTTTACACACACATATGTATAAGTTATGCTTTCTTTACACATATGTATAATTTATGCTTTCTTTACACACACATATGTATAAGTTATGCTTTCTTTACGCACACATGTGTAAGTTATGCTTTCTTTCACACATACCTGTATAAGTTATGCTTTCTTTACACACATGTGTAATTTATGCTTTCTCTACACACATATGTATAAGTTATGCTTTCTTTACGCACACATGTATACGTTATGCTTTCTTTACACACACATGTATAAGTTATGCTTTCTTTACACACACACACACACACACACACATGTATAAGTTATGCTTTCTTTACATATATAATGAGAATGCCATAGAAGCTTTTGCTTGAGATAAATATTAAATGTCTGCATGTATAATGTATATTATTATGTCACGCAATTGAGATATATTATATGTTATGTAATTTATATAATCATCTCAGATTCTGTACCTGAAGTTTATAATGCCACATATGTTGCATTGTAGATACCATGGTTATTATGATTTTATGTAATCTAATACAATCTGTCATTTTGTACTATTGCACAAGTCATAGTATTTTGTGTATGTGATTTGTCAATTCCGACAGTTCCTAATATGCATATAATGTCTGATTTGATGTTTTTAAGTTTGGTTTTTGTTTTAATTTCATGTTTGTAAGTATGGTTTTCGTTTTAATTTCATGTTTGTAAGTATAGTTTTCGTTTTAATTTTATGTTTGTAAGTATGGTTTTCGTTTTAATGGCATGTTTGTAAGTATAGTTTTCATTTTAATGGCATGTTTGTAAGTATAGTTTTCGTTTTAATGGCATGTTTGTAAGTATAGTTTTCGTTTTAATGACATGTTTGTAAGTATAATTTTCGTTTTAATTTCATGTTTGTAAGTATAGTTTTCGTTTTAATGACATGTTTGTAAGTATGGTTTTCATTTTAATGGCATGTTTGTAAGTATGGTTTTCATTTTAATGGCATGTTTGTAAGTATAGTTTTCGTTTTAATTTCATGTTTGTAAGTATGGTTTTCGTTTTAATTTCATGTTTGTAAGTATAGTTTTCGTTTTAATGACATGTTTGTAAGTATGGTTTTCGTTTTAATGGCATGTTTGTAAGTATGGTTTTCATTTTAATGGCATGTTTGTAAGTATAGTTTTCGTTTTAATTTCATGTTTGTAAGTATAGTGTTCGTTTTAATTTCATGTCAGCAAGTATAGTGTTCATTTAATTGCATGTTTGTAAGTATGGTTTTCTTTTTATTTGCATGTTTGTAAGTATGGTTTTCGTTTTAATTGCATGTTTGTAAATATGGTTTTCGTTTTAATTGCATGTTTGTAAGTATGGTTTTCGTTTTAATTTCATGTAAATCTTTTAATAATATCGGTATTAAAGCTAAGTAGAGCGTATGTTAATGTTGTAAAAACATAATATAAATAAATTTTACTTGGGAAGCCGCAGAAGTTCAGTTTGTAGAGCATTGGACTCGTAATTTAAAGGTCGCGGGTTCAATACCCACCCATGCCGCCATGGTTCGGCAGCCTTTTGTATTATTGGGAAAGGCACTAGGCTCCCGTTTCCTCGGTATAATATAGCCAGTAATGTATTGAAAGTACCGTTCAAAACCAACAACAAACAAGCCTTGACTACACGACTTGACTGTGAGTTGGGAGTTCATACCTACTGAATGAAAATTAGTGAAAATAATCAATATTTATAAGTCACCATACTCTCCTTTCAAAGTATGGGCATGATACCGTGGGGATCAAATCTTTGAAGGGAGTATCTGGAGTTGATAACATTATATGCTTTTAATTATGTTAAAAAGTGGAAATAAAATGTCTATACAGACAATTTCAACACTTGTTTTTAATGTGGAAATAAAATGTCTATACAGACTATTTTAACATTTGTTTTTAATTTGGAAATAAAATGCCTATTCAAACAATTTCAACACTTGTTTTTAACGTGGAAATAAAATGTCTATGCAATATCAACACTTGTTTGCAATGTGGAAATAAAATGTCTATATACAGATAATTTCAACACTTGTTTGCAATGTGGAAATAAAATGTCTACACAGACAATTTCAACACTTGTTTTTAATGTGGAATTAAAATGTCTACGCAGATAATTTCAACACTTGTTTTTAATGTGGAAATAAAATGTCTATACAGATAATTTAAACACTCGTTTTTAATGTGGAAATAAAATATTTATGCAATTTCAACACTTGTTTGTAATGTGGAAATAAAATGTCTATACAGACAATTCAACACACGCTCTTAATGTGGAAATAAAATGTCTATACAATTGCAGCACTTATTTTGAAATGATTTGTATACATACTTTCGACACTAGTTTTTAATGTGGAAATACAAGTCTATACATTTTACCACTTGTTTCAAATGTGGAAATACAATGCCTATGCAGACAATTTCAACTCTTGTTTTTTTTTTGTGTGGAAATAAAATGTCTACACAAACAATTTAAACACTTGGTTTTCATATGGAAATAAAATGTCTATATAGACTAATTTAACACCAGTTTTTAATGTGGAAACACAATGTATATACAGACTATTTTAACACTTATTTTTAATGTGGAAATAAAATGTCTATACAGACAATTTCAACACTTGTTTTTAATGTGGAAATAAAATGTCTATACAGACAATTTCAACACTTGTTTTTAATGTGGAAACACAATGTATATACAGACTATTTTAACACTTATTTTTAATGTGGAAAAAATATGTCTTACAAACACTTTCAACACTTGTTTTAAATGTGGAAATAAAATGTCTACACAGACAATCTCAACACTTATTTTAAATGTGGAAATACAATGTCTATACAGACAATTTCAACACTTGTTTTAAATGTGGAAATACAATGTCTAACAGACAATTTCAACAATTGTTTTTAATGTGGAAATACAATGTCTACACAGACAATCTCAACACTTATTTTTAATATTTCTCTTCCTCTTATTTGAATATTTGTAACATATCAATAATTATACTACATCATAATTGTTACTGTATGAAATTTCCATATCGATCCATTCTATTCTTACCTGTTAAAATTAAAACACAGTTGAAATATTCATATTAAAATAGGCAGGTAATGAATTTTGTATTGAAATTTAGACCTCATCTCTACTTTGACATATTTTTTGGAGTATATTATACATTTCAAAGCTATGAAAGGCTTTCCTTTCGGGACAGACATATCATATCAAATTTAAAATCCAAATTTGTTTTAATAATAATAATAATAATAATAATAATAATAATAATAACAATAATAATAATAACAATAATAATATTAGCATCATTACTTTACATGAGTAGTAGTAGTAGTAGTAGCGTTATTGTTTCTATCATCCTTATCATCGTTATCTTTAATTTTATAGACCTTTCAATTACTGTGCCAGCATGACATCATACACGGATAACAGGTAAAACTAACACGTGCAGTGAAATGATCACTACCGTCTGCTAATAAAGTGAAGGAGCTATTGAGGCATAGTGGTTAAGGACTCGTCACCAGAATAGTGTGGGTTCGATTCCCACTCTCAGATCAGCCCGTATCGTCTACCGTGGTGTGTCATTGGGCAAGGCACTTTACTCTACTTGCCTCTGCACGATATAACCTTCAAAGTGTTGATGTGCAATAAAGCACCAAACAATACATAGTGTTGTTCTTCCTTCGAGTTCGAAGATGACTATGATATCACTAACTGGTTTGGTTTTTGTGAACACGTGAGTGGGTAATCAATCCAATTTATATTCTAAGCTGTCTGTGGCATACTAGTCAGAAGACACCGACTGGGGTTGCTTGATCAACAGAGGACGTGCTGCAGTTCCGATATTCACGCTACTCGCGCTTCTGCATTGCCTTTGAGACTCTACTCGGCTCATAGTCCGTAGCTCCAGTATGGATGAGACTGCAGCAGGTGGAACGATCCCGTGCGAGATCTTCCCAAGACTCAGGGTAAATGTTAAAGTCTGTTAAGGATGATTTTATGGAGTCTTTGAGGCGTTTCTTTAGACCTCCTCCATAGAAGATCTTCTTTGGTAGCCGCTCGTCTGAAATCCTGATGACGTGTTCTGTCCATCTCAGCTGTGATTTCATCAGCAGAATGTGGATGTTTTGAATACCTTCCCGTATGATAACCTCAGTGCCTGGGACCATGTCCTGTCATATTATCCTCATACGTATTGTAGAAACAGTATGTACAAGTTTTGCTTTTCCTTTTTCGTTATTGTTGTATAAACCTCTCTTTGACAAGGTCATGCTACACTCTTATTGGCAGGTTTGAAATGATCATCCTAGTTGTTTTCTTTTCACTTAATTAAACAGCCATGCCATTTTTCACTTTTGACTAGTTATTCATTTAAGTCCAAGCCGTGCAAATTTCAGAATATATATAGATGTTTGGATTCAGATAGTTCTCGCTTGTTATGATTAAGTTGCACTTTACTTAACAAACTTTCACTATTAAAGGTTTATTGCATTATGTTCAAGAGTAACTTACTATTTTTTCAAGAAAAGTCTATGTTTGTAAAATTTCGTGTCCATGAAAGGTCTTGCTTTGTTCATATTTCCTTTTAAAGATCAAAATTAAAAATGCTGTTAGTTATCCAGGTTGACATTTAAAATTATCATAACATTTAAAATGGTTAGTAAAAATAAAGTTCATGCATTTTATTAATATAAGGAATTTAATTATGTAAACCTTTTCCCCTTATTATATCAAGATCAAAAATAGATGTCATAAATCAAAACTTCATTGAAAATACTCTTAAATTAAAAAAATAAAAAATAAAACAGCTTTCCTAACATTTAATAGACGGATTAATTAAAGAATTTGCTGTAAACTAATAGATGTTAGAAATCAAAACTTAATTGAAAATACTCTTAAATTAAAGCTGAATAAAATAAAACAACTTTCCTGACATTTAATAAATGGATTAATTAAAGAATTGTTTGTAAAATAAGATATATAAATATGTTGCCTTTGATTCCATTATTAGATCATGATCGAAATTCGATGTAATAAAATCCATTTTACGTTAAAAATGTAAAAACAAATTGATTCAAAAGTCTAAGTAGACGAATTACATCCTAAAATTTAGAAGATGAACCAAAAGAACACGTTCTTTGATAAAATAGGAATGTAATTGTATCCTTTTTTCAATTTGTAAATATTGAAATCAGAAATCAGATAAAAAAAAACTCCAGTTTGCCAGAAATTTCTACTCACATTTATAAACTGATAAATAAAATAAAGTATATACATGTTAATTAAGTACCCATAGATAATGTTACTACTCTAAATTGTATCCATGTCATCAATCCAGGTTGAATACAATTTATTACAAATATTTCAATAGATAAATTGAAGAAAGTACGTGAAATTAAACACACTAAAGATACACCTATCACAAAACGAAAATCAGAAACTATGGCTGACTAAAAATTCTAAAAATATTAAACAATGGATATATGCAAGAAAGCGCTTTAACAAATGCATAAGTTGAATTCGAACGGCACCAGGCAGGAACAAGGGGATATAAAGATGCTTTATACCTTGGATCAATACAATGTGATGATTCTGAGGAACCGTGGAAGGCTAAACTTAAAGCATGCAATACTGAGCTCACGTTTAAAATTGATACAGATGATGGCGCAAGTATCATTTCAGAGGCGACGTTATATTCCCTTCCTGTTAAGCCGAAGTTGCAGAAATTTTTATGACTCTTACGAGTCCGGGTAGCCCCTTGAATTGCATAGACCACGTTATGGATGAGACGGTACATCGAGAAAAAAGTTACAGATTTAGAGTGTTCATGATTGCAGGTCAAAACCAAAAGAATCTGTTGTGAAACGTGAGCTTGAAAAGATTGTAGTAATATGGGACGAGACACCATCTGGCGTAAGTTCCACTTCCACTCATAGGAAAGAGTTGGAAGAGGTGATTCGCGAGGGCATTATATAAAAGTCATAGAACACATTGTTTGGTGTGTGCCGATGGTTTCGGTCGTGAAACCAAATGGAAATATGCGCATCTGCGTAGACTTAAAGGAACCCAGTGAGGCCGTAAAGCGCGAACTTTGATTATTCCAAACATGGAAGATATTACTCCAAAACATGCGGGATAAAAAAGCTGCTTCTTGACGAAATCGAACGAGTCAAGTAGATTTAAATAAATACCACTGGATCCTGACAGGTCGAGCCTCACTACATTACTTCGTTCAGACGCTTCAAATTCAACGGTGTTCCATTCGAAACTACATCCGCGCCAGAAATCTTTAAACGCAAGACATCTGATCTCCTTGAGGGCATGGACGGACCCAAGGCCATAATGGGTGACATTTTGCTATACGGCCAAGTGTAGGAGGAATAATATTCGCGCTTAGAGCAAGTAATTCAGAAAATCACATGAACAGGGCTGAAACTAAAAAAAGAAAAGTCTGAATCTAGAAAATCATGCATGCAATATTTCGGACATATCATTAGTCAGGCAGAAATAAGTTCAAATCCGAAAAAAAAAAAAAAAAAAAAAAACCAAAAAAAAAACAATGACAGGCTCTAAACAGGTTGAAATCTCCTGAAATCTTAAATTACTGCAATGAAACATTGGCCTGAAAAACTATTTGGGTATATAAGTACCAAATTTGGCTTCTATCATGAAACCAATAACCGACTCGCTGAGATCCGACAATCTCAATCTTTGGTTTTGGTGGCCAGAACAAGAAACAGCTTTTGATTGAGTTAAGGAATTGTTGACATCAGCGCCAGTGCTGACATATTAGGACAAGTCTAAACCGACAGTGCTGACATATTAAGACAAGTCTAAACCGACAGTGTTAACATATTAGTACAAGTCTAAACCGACAGTGTTAACATATTAGTACAAGTCTAAACCGACAGTGCTGACATATTAGGACAAGTCTAAACCGACAGTGCTAACATATTAGTACAAGTCTAAACCGACAGTTTTAGCGCAGATTCAAGTAGCTACAATGGGAGCAGCTTTATTCTAAAGGGAAGAAGGCGTGCTAAAGCTGAGAGCATTTGTTCAGAACGCTTGCGACACAAAAAAAACATAGGTACAAATAAAAAAGACATAGGTACAAATACAAAAGACATAGGTACAAATAAAAAAGACATTGGTACAAATACAAAAGACATAGGTACAAATACAAAAGACATAGGTACAAATAAAAAAGACATAGGTACAAATAAAAAAGACATAGGTACAAATAAAAAGTGCCTTCCAGCCGATTGAGCTTTCGAAATGTTTACTCAATATCTTAGAGTCATTTACTTTGTTTATGGATCATGTTTACTCGATATCTGGACGGATTAGAGTCATTTACTTTGTTTATGGATCATGTTTACTGGATATCTGGACGGCTTAGGGTCATTTACTTTGTTTATGGATCATGTTTACTCGATATCTGGACGGATTAGAGTCATTTACTTTGTTTATGGATCATGTTTACTGGATATCTGGACGGCTTAGAGTCATTTACTTTGTTTATGGATCATGTTTACTCGATAACTGGACGGATTAGAGTCATTTACTTTGTTTATGGATCATGTTTACTGGATATCTGGACGGCTTAGAGTCATTTACTTTGTTTATGGATCATGTTTACTCGTTATCTGGACGGCTTAGATTCATTTACTTTGTTTATGGATCATGTTTACTCGATATCTGGACGGCTTAGAGTCATTTACTTTTTTTATGGATCATGTTTACTCGATATCTGGACGGCTTAGAGTCATTTACTTTGTTTATGGACCATAACCCGCCGGTACCACTCATAATTTCCAAGGATCTTGACAAAACACCGCAATATTCGTACGAGCGTTCCTACACCGGAAGAAACTTTGCAACTGCAATTGCCGAAATGCGATGTCAAAGAAAGGGATGAGAAGACAAAACAAAGTTACAAATGCCATTTCGATCGCCGAAACAGAATGCGCATCTTACCTGATCTAACTGGCATAAACACTGGTAACCGCAAACATCTGCATCCTACAGCCCCTCATTAGAAAAAAAAATCCAACTTCTCCCGATAAAGAAGTAATCACTAGTAAAAATTAACCAAAATAGTTGCCTAGGTCACTACAGGATAACTGATGGTACCTAAAAAAATCAAAGATTTCAAGGCAGACAATACTACCAGAATTTTTCAGCGGAAGAGCTGTGAAATGACCTTCGAAATGTAACGATTATGCAGAAATGAGATGTTGAAATGTAAAGATTATGTAGAAATGAGATGTTGAAATGAAATGATTATGTAGAAATGAGATGTTGAAATGCAACGATTATGTAGAAATGAGATGTTGAAATGTAATGATTATGTAGAAATGAGATGTTGAAATGTAACGATTATGTAGAAATGAGATGTTGAAGTGTAATGATTATATAGAAATGAGATGTTGAAATGTAATTTTTAACGAGGATTGATCTGACAAAACTCTCCTAAAATAAGAAAATTTCAATTCATGTTCTTCACAGTTTATGGAGAGGCTTTTCACAGAAGTAATTGGCTTGTAATTCAGTATATCTCTTGTGGTGATAGTTTCATGCCATAGTCAGCCTAATTATTTAGCTATGATTTCTAGCTTGTTAAGAATTCTATTATCAGTCATAAGTTAGAGGCATGAAGTGAGTACAGCTATACGGTAGTATAAGTTAGAGGCATTAAGTGAGTACAGCTATACGGTAGTATTAGTTAGAGGCATGAAGTGAGTACAGCTATACGGTAGTATAAGTTAGAGGCATTAAGTGAGTACAGCTATACGGTAGTATTAGTTAGAGGCATGAAGTGAGTACAGCAATACGGTAGTATAAGTTAGAGGCATGAAGTGAGTACAGCTATACGGTAGTATAAGTTAGAGGCGTGAAGTGAGTACAGCTCTACGGTAGTATAAGTTAGAGGCATGAAGTGAGTACAGCTCTACGGTAGTATAAGTTAGAAGCGTGAAGTGAGTACAGCTATACGGTAGTATAAGTTAGAGGCATGAAGTGAGTACAGCTATACGGTAGTATAAGTTAGAGGCATGAAGTGAGTACAGCTATACGGTAGTATAAGTTAGAGGCATGAAGTGAGTACAGCTATACGGTAGTATAAGTTAGAGGCATGAAGTGAGTACAGCTCTACGGTAGTATTAGTTAGAGGCATGAAGTGAGTACAGCTATACGGTAGTATTAGTTAGAGGCGTGAAGTGAGTACAGCTCTACGGTAGTATAAGAAGAGGCATGAAGTGAGTACAGCTCTACGGTAGTATAAGTTAGAGGCATGAAGTGAGTACAGCTATACGGTAGTTTAAGTTAGAAGCGTGAAGTGAGTACAGCTATACGGTAGTTTAAGTTAGAGGCATGAAGTGAGTACAGCTATACGGTAGTAGTCTAGTTTCCCAGGTTCTCAGATGTCGGTAGATGTTACTTAATAAAACCTCTTCATTAGTCTAGAAGTAAATGACTGATTACATTAGAATCATATGTCAAGAACTAGGAGGATGACTGGAAATGTGCCAGAGTGAGCACACCAATCTAGACGGATGTATTAAACACATCGGTGTACCCAAACTTTTTGTTTTATCTTTTATCCCTCAAGACAGAATCGTAGCAGTCGGCCAGTCCAACAATCAATAACTTCGCTAAACATTATGTTGCATGTTGAACATATAACTCAACAATACTGACAATCAATAACTCCGCTAAACATTATGTTGCATGTTGAACATATAACTCAACAATACTGACAATCAATAACTCCGCTAAACATTATGTTGCATGTTGAACATATAACTCAACAATACTGACAATCAATAACTCCGCTAAACATTATGTTGCATGTTGAACATATAACTCAACAATACTGACAATCAATAACTCCGCTAAACATTATGTTGCATGTTGAACATATAACTCAACAATACTGACAATCAATAACTCCGCTAAACATTATGTTGCATGTTGAACATATAACTCAACAATACTGACAATCAATAACTCCGCTAAACATTATGTTACATGTTGAACATATAACTCAACAATACTGACAATCAATAACTCCGCTAAACATTATGTTGCATGTTGAACATATAACTCAACAATACTGACAATCAATAACTCCGCTAAACATTATGTTGCATGTTGAACACATAACTCAACAATACTGACAATCAATAACTCCGCTAAACATTATGTTGCATGTTGAACATATAACTCAACAATACTCACAATCAGACTCAGCTGGGGGTCTCATCAATATCATGCAGCTTACAACAAAAGTCCATCGATGGGACTGATGCCTACAGGCCGAACACAATGCTCTGAAATCGAAGATAAGACCTGTTGTTATTTTTAACTCTTTTTCAAGATGGCCGCCTTGACGGCCATGTTGGATGTAAGATCGGCAGCATTTTAATTTTAGGACCTACTAGAAAGCATAAAGAGGCATGTGGTGAAAACCCCATATCGATATAATCATCCGTGCACCAAGAGTAGCGATAACAAGATTTTCAAGATACCCACCATGGCGGTCATACTGAAGGTCAGATATGCATCATTTTCAGTTAAAACCAACTAGATATAATAAGAAGTCTTCTGGTGAAAACACCATGTCAGTATGACTTTCTGTTCAGTAGCAGTAGCGATAACATAAGTTTCAAAATGGCAACAGTGGCGGCCATATTGGATGTAAGATCAACAGCGCTTTCATTCAGGTCCAATTAGACATAATTATAAATCTTTTGGTGAAAACCCCATGTTGATATGACAATCTGTTCAAGAGGAAAAGCTACAATAAGCTTTTAAAGAGGGTCAGTGTTGCATGTCCAAATAGCACCATTTTAATTTAGAACCCACTAGGCCTAGGGGTAAAAGTATATGTAGAGTTTCGTGGCAATCCTCCGTGTTGTATAGGAGGAGTACAGGTAACAAAATTGTGCAAATGGATGGAGAGAAAACGGATATATAACAGACGGATGGACGATGCACAACAGGCCATCCCATAAGCTCTTCTGGCATATGACTAGTAGAGCTAAAAGCAATTGTTTGAAATACACAAAGGGAGTTGCTGTGGAGAAATAAAAGTGGTTGGATCTGTAAATCAGGGGCCATAACTCTGCTGGCTGATGTGGAACACTGAGAACTGAACTCGGCTGGGGTATCATCAATATTCAGCTGCAGGCCAAATTTCGTTAAAAGTAATCATAATTAGTAGTGTTATTGTACAGTCATAATTAGTAGTGTAATTGTACAATCATAATTAGTAGTGTTATTGTACAATCATAATTAGTAGTGTTATTGTACAATCATAATTAGTAGTGTAATTGTACAATCATAATTAGTAGTGTTATTGTACGGTCATAATTAGTAGTGTAATTGTACAATCATAATTAGTAGTGTTATTGTACAATCATAATTAGTAGTGTTATTGTACAGAAATGAAAGTGAATGCATTCCTTTAAATATCGACGTAGAATGCTGCAGATCAAATTCTGCCAAGATGCTATCAGTATCAAGCTGTCTACCAAACTGGGTTGAAATCTGAACCATAAACAAGGTTATATCTCACCAATAGAAGCAGATTTGCAGAGACGACGATACTGGTACAGAAGAAATACTTGAGTCAATCAAGCCTAAAAATTGGGTCAGTGTGATCTACTCTTTGTATTGTTGAGTTACTCTCCTAGAGATGCATGCACATACCAATTTTCACGAGTGTATGTGAAAAGGGGTCCAAGATATTAAGAGTGTAACGAACATATACTCAAAATACAAGAGTCATTCAAGCATGGGTTTGACAATTAGATATATAACTCCGCTAAATGAAAACATGTAAAACTTGGGCAAGATTCCATGGGTATCAAACTCCATACCAAATTTTGTTGAAATGGAAACGTTATTAACGGAGTTATTTATTCGGAAACAAAAGTGGGACAGAAGGATGGACAGATCCAATATAATATTTCATTATCTATGATAATCAGGGGGCAAAATATTATACTTCGAAGCAGTCTGTCAAACTGACTACCATGTTAAGTTACATACATGACAAATGTCAATTAGTCAGATGTCTACTTAATGTAAAACTGCTATTAGTACAATGCACAGGTGGAAAGCGAATTTACAGCTGAATTTACCGCATTTATACGTCTGACGCAAAAATAGGAAGACAACTGTTAAGATGTCTCGGGTATGATGGGTTTCTATGAAAACAAAACTACGATAAATACTGGCAACAATTTAGTTACTTCATGAAATATCTAATGAAATACATAAAATATATTTTTTAAAATTCAGAATAAAATACGGAAAATTAGTTTGTGAGTAATTAAAATAATTAGCACAATACAATGTATGGGTTGGGAAACGAATCGGTCAGTTATTGCTTGGACGATACAGTCTAACAAGAGAATTTTTCAGGGAAAACATTTGTTCCTGGACACGCAACATTATTAATATGGAACATAGCTAAAATAAGCAATATGTAATATATGCAAATCTCTGATGTCAAAAAGTGGTAACTTGGCTTTAGAACCTG
This sequence comes from Margaritifera margaritifera, assembly GCA_029931535.1. Classification (NCBI taxonomy): domain Eukaryota; kingdom Metazoa; phylum Mollusca; class Bivalvia; order Unionida; family Margaritiferidae; genus Margaritifera; species Margaritifera margaritifera. Next base: position 825,921 of record JAQPZY010000980.1, read on the forward strand.
TTAATGCATGATTTCTGATACAACCCCATCTTGGTTAAGTAATATTCTTCCTCAGTTGAGTCTTTATGATATTGAAATTGGCTTATGTCACAATTAATAATAATAATAATAATAATAATAATAATAATAATAATAACTTTATTTCAAGAGGATGACATGTTTAGTTGCATGGAACTAATCCTCCTTGTGGGTGTTTATTAGTTGCCATGTATTACATATTTACATGTATATTACATAGTTGAACATACAGTAAAGAAAAGCACATACAACTCTTGATCATAGTAAATAATAATAATAATAATAATAATAATAATAATAAACTTTATTCAAAGAGGGTAACACGAGTACTTGCATGGAACTAATTCCCCTTGTGACCCTCTGCTATTTAAATATTTACATACATATCACATATTTTCACACACAGTAAAGAAAAGCACATACAACTCTTAATAATAATAATAATAATAATAATAATAATAATAAACTTTATTTAAAGAGGGTGACACGAAAAGTTGCATGGAACTAATTCCCCTTGTGACTCAGATATTTACATGCATATTACATATTTACATACACATACATACATATTACATATTTACATAGACATTACACATTTACATACACATTACATATTTACATACATGTTACATATTTACATACATATTACATATTTACATAGACACTACATATTTACATACATATTACATATTTACATACATATTACATATTTACATAGACACTACATATTTGCATACATATTATATATTTACATAGACACTACATATTTACATACATATTACATATTTACATACATGTTACATATTTACATACATATTACATATTTACATATATATATTACATATTTACATAGGCACTACATATTTACATACATATTACATATTTACATACATATTACATATTTACATATATATATTACATATTTACATAGGCACTACATATTTACATACATATTACATATTTACATACATATTACATATTTACATATATATATATTACATATTTACATAGGCACTACATATTTACATACATATTACATATTTACATATATATATTACATATTTACATAGGCACTACATATTTACATACATATTACATATTTACATACATATTACATATTTACATACATATTACATATTTACATAGACACTACATATTTACATACATATTACATATTTACATAGACACTACATATTTACATACATATTACATATTTACATACATATTACATATTTACATACATATTACATATTAACATTCATATTACATATTTACATACATATTACATATTTGTATATATATTACATATTTACATGCACATTACCTAATGTCACACACAGTGAAGAAAAGCATATACAGCTGTTGATTCTCTGTTATGAAAATACACAAGTGCATAATGAACAAAAAAGGCAGAAGTAAGTAATGTACTCTTTATGAATTAGATTATAACGAAATGTACTCTTTATGAATTAGATGATAACGAAATGTACTCTTTATGAATTAGATTATAACTAAATGTACTCTTTATGAATTAGATTATAACTAAATGTACTCTTTATGAATTAGACTATAACGAAATGTACTCTTTATGAATTAGATTATAACGAAATGTACTCTTTATTTATGTTTTCACTTTCTCTAATTTTCTTTGGAATTCTATTCAAATTAGTGAAGCAAAATGTTGAAAACTTTTCTTAAGGAGTTCTTTTTGGGGTTTTGGAATGGAAATATGATTAGCTGAAACTGATGTTAAATTGGGAGTGTTGCCTTGTTTTCTTGCATGAAATAATTCCTTGAGATAGAACGGGGTCATATTGTTTGAAATAGTTCCTTGAGATAGAACGGTGTCATATTGTTTGAAATTGTTTCTTGAGATAGAACGGGGTCATATCGTTTGAAATAGTTCCTCGAAATAGAATGGGGTCATATTGTTTGAAATAGTTCCTTGAGATAGAACGGGGTCATATCGTTTGAAATAGTTCCTTGAGATAGAATCGGGGTCATATTGTTTGAAATAGTTCCTTGAGATAGAACGGGGTCATATTGTTTGAAATAGTTCCTTGAGATAGAACGGGGTCATATCGTTTGAAATAGTTCCTTGAGATAAAACGGGGTCCTATCGTTTGAAATAGTTCCTTGAGATAGAATGGGGTCATATTGTTTGAAATAGTTCCTTAAGATATAACGGGGTCATATTGTTTGAAGCTTAATACATAATTTTAGCCTTTTTCAAAAACTTTTCGTGCACTTACTGTTAAAATTTTAATATCATTCATTACATTTGGGGCGTAATCAACATTATCTAGGATGAGTTTGCAAGCTCTGTTTTACAAGCAGAATAATTCACAAATATTCTTGTCAGAAGTATTCCTTATGTTTAGTTGATACGTATGGCCTTGTGTTTAGTTGATACGTATGACCTTGTGTTTAGTTGATACGTATGACCTTATGCTTAGTTGATACGTATGGACTTATGTTTAGTTGATACGCATTGCCTTGTGTTTAGGTGATACGTATGGTCTTGTGTTTAGTTGATACTTATGACCTTGTGTTTAGTTGATACGTATGACCTTGTGTTTAGTTGATACGTATGACCTTGTGTTTAGTTGATACGTATGACCTTATGTTTAGTTGATACGTATGAACTTATGTTTAGTTGATACGTATGGCCTTGTGTTTAGGTGATACATATGGTCTTGTGTTTAGTTGATACTTATGACGTTATGTTTAGTTGATACGTATGGACTTATGCTTAGTTGATACGTATGGCCTTGATTTGCCTAATAACCATATACATGAATTGATTTTACTAAATATGACCTGAATATGTTTATTCTACTGCAAATTGTTGTCAACCATCACCCAAGGATTTTGTCATGAGTAACTATTTGCAGAAGAATTTCATTAAACGTGGGATTAAAATTGCTATATTAGCTCTCTTTTGTTGGGTGATAATCCGTAATACTTTAGTCTTGCCTATATTCACTTTCATGTAATTTTCCTTACATCAAGCCCTTATGTCATTAACATTGTACTCGACTCAAATCTTACTCGAAAATATTCTGACCAATCAAAAAGTTCAGTTTGGAGCAATATTTCCAAGTCTGGAGTAACATGTGTAAACTATAAATGTTGAGTGATATTTTATGACCAAGGGCTGGAGTAACATGTGTAAACTATAAATGTTGAGTGATATTTTATGACCAAGGGCTGGAGTAACATGTGTAAACTATAAATGTTGAGTGATATTTTATGACCAAGGGCTGGAGTAACATGTGTAAACTAAAAATGTTGAGTGATATTTTATGACCAAGGGCTGGAGTAACATGTGTAAACTAAAAATGTTGAGTGATATTTTATGACCAAGGGCTGGAGTAACATGTGTAAACTATAAATGTTGAGTGATATTTTATGACCAAGGGCTGGAGTAACATGTGTAAACTAAAAATGTTGAGTGATATTTTATGACCAAGGGCTGGAGTAACATGTGTAAACTAAAAATGTTGAGTGATATTTTATGACCAAGGGCTGGAGTAACATGTGTAAACTAAAAATGTTGAGTGATATTTTATGACCAAGGGCTGGAGTAACATGTGTAAACTAAAAATGTTGAGTGATATTTTATGACCAAGGGACCAGTAATCTAGAGTAAAAGGTTCTTAGTTTTGATTCAGCAAGTAGTAATCTTGACAATGCATTGAAATCTCAAGTTTGGTGGAAATAGGAGAGAGAGAGAGAGAGAGAGAGAGTTGAATATTATGCCAACGTTCACACGCGTGTGCACGATTCAGTTCTGTACATGTTATCTCCCTTGTAAAAGACGCCATGAGAGAGAGAGAGAGAGAGAGAGAGGGGGGGGGGATCCATTGAATTTCAACTGTCTATTTCTTCACATTTTCGTTGTAAGTGGTTGTTTCATCCAAACCACTAACACAATCAACACAATACTAATCCCAAAAGCAATGACCCAGTGTCCGACAAATCATGTGCCCAGAGACCAGGGACTACCATAATTATGGGTTGGGGCTACTATATAGTGAAGTCAGGTACTGCCCAGTAGGATATTTATGATGATATGAATTTTTCTATATTCTTTCAAAACATGGGTACACAAATATTTGACAAAGGACAATAGCTGTAAGAAGTTGAAAGGATTGTGGCCGGAATCCCAAGGTTTCATACTTAAGAGGCTTCTTGGCTTGTTTGAGACACTGACTAAATGCTGGGCTACCAGGTTCCTTTATGTAGTAGCCCAGTAGCCCATACGTTTTTCAGATTTGTCGGACTCTGAATGTTCCGACTGAGCCACGGATAAAGTTCATGCAACTCCACCATTCTTTGAAAATTGGAGCCCAACATGGAGGACTCAAAACGAAAGTTCCCTCACATTCTAAACTTATGTGACATTTTTCTGTCAAAACTCCTTCTAGATTCATTTTTCTGACACTGTAATTCACCATTTGATTCACAAAACAGTTCAATTACGATACCATGGCCAATGTTTATGCTGACTTGACAATATCGGTTCCTCAGATTGTAAGCGTGACTGGACACGCTAATATGAACAATACTAAAGACACAGAGGATGCAAAACAATTCATTAAAATAAAAATGTTACTCACGCGGGAAAATTATGTCACATTGACTTAATTTTGGTATAGTTGAGTTAATCTCGTATAGATGCATCCAGATATACATTTTCATGAGAGTAGGTAAAATATGGGCTAAGATATTACGAGTTTTACAAACAAATAGCTGAAACCATGCCAGTTACTCAAGCGTAAAATCTAGGTCACAGTGATTTACTTTTGGTATGGTTGGGATACTCTCCCTGAGCTGCATCCTCATGCCAGTTTTCATTAGTGTAAGTGAATTAGGCTTAAAGATATTGAGGGTGAAATTAATGAATAGCTGACAATGAATAAGTCACTCAAGTGTGAAAATTTGATCACATTGATACAGTTTTTAAAAGGCTGAACTGCCCTCCACGAGATAATTATAAACCAGATTTCATGAGTGAGGGGAAATAGGGTTCAATAGTTGAAAATGCACAAGTCACTCAAGCATGCAATTTATATATGGTTGAGTTAGTCTCCTTGAAATGCATCCACAAACAAGTTTTCATGAGTGTATGTCAAATAGGGTCAAGATATAGAGGCTGTAACGAATGACTAAAAACACAAAGGTCATTCATGTGTACAAATTAGTTAATAGTGACCTGGTTTTGGTATGATTAGGTTACATACACCGAGGTGCATACACATACCGATTTTCATTTGTAGATGAAATAGGGTCTTAGATATTGAGAGCTTCACAAACAAATGGTCTAAAGTTGCTAAAGCCCGAAAATTAGGTCGAAGTGACCTACATTTGGTGTGGTTGGTTTCCACATTTAAAAAGCATTTACAAACTAATTGAATGAGTACATGAGAAAAAGGTGTAAGATACCGAAGGCGTGACAAATATCGTAAAGTTACAAAAGGAGGAATATTAGGTAGAAGCTATTTAATTTTGGTATGGCTAAGGTTCCCACTCTGAGATGCATCCATTTACCATTTTTTGTGCGTGTATGTGAAGCAGGGTCCAATACAATGAAGGTGTAATGCACAAACAGCTAAAACATACACTAGCCACTCAAGTGTACAAATTAGGTCACAACTGACCTAATTTTGGTATGGCTACGTTTCTGTCCCTGAGATGCGCTCATATATAAATTTTCATTGGTGTATGTGGATTAGGGTTTTAGATATTTAGGTTGAAACAAATGAATAGTGGAACGCATAAATTGGGTGACAGTGACATGATTTTGGCAACATTAAGTTACTCTTGTTGAGATACATTAATATGCCATTTTTTCAGGAGTGTGGGTGAAACAGGATCCAAAATATTAAGGATGTAACAAACAGATAGCTGAAAAGACAAAAGTCACTCAAACATGAAAAGTGGTTCATAGTAACCTAATTTGAGTTACTCTTGTGGAGATGCATACACATACCAATTTTCATGAGTGTTTGTGAAATAGGGGCCCAAGATATTGAGGGCATAACAAACAAACAGCTGAAAATACAACGAGAGACCCAAGTGGGCTCAATATCACTCACCTGGCATAAATTGGTCTAATCGGCAAATGTAGCAATAAGGCATGAGTCTAGGGTAAAAGATATCCATGTCAGGATCAATTCCAGCTATCTGGTTGAAATTGGTGGTATTTGACATGTTATTTAACTATGTTTCTACTCTGAGTAACTTCAGCTGGACTTGATTTTGTACTGGTATCTTTTTTGTATGAATGAGAAAGTTGTTCAAGGTAGGACTCTACCTATCACATTTGGTGTGATATGGTAAGGCAGGTTTTGGAGAGAAAGTTGTTGTATGTTAATTGTTGCTTAATTATTTATAACAATATAACAATATCCATAATTTGTAGTTCTCCACCAGGTTACTATGGTAGCCACACCATTGCTAGGGGAGACGCGACCCCCCCCCCCCGAAAAAAAAAATGATTAAAGAAAAAAAAACAACTTGGATATATCATGTTCTTAGAAACATTCTTAGCAAGTTTGATTGAAGATTTTTTAAATAGGTTTTCCGTATGTTTGCTATGGAAGCTACATGATTGTTAGGTGAGCCATATCACACACAAATCTGATAGCGTGTTTAAGAAACACAATTACTAAATTTGATCAAAACTGGCCCAGCCGTTCAAGAAAAATTCAAAAATTGGTTTTCCAACCGGGTTGCTAAGGAAACCACACCATTGCAAGGGGAGTCACTAAATTGATAGAATATGTTGTTACGACTCTATGGTCTAGAAAAATGTAACAGAAAGAAAGTGAAACCAACAAATCAAGTAAAAATCAACAAGCAATTTATTTCTAGATAATTAAAATGAAAAATCAAAAAGACACTTACAGTAATGTGTATTAAAATCCAAATAATCCAATAAGAATTAGTGTTCTAATCACAAGTCATAATATAGAATGTTCCGAATGCACGGGTATCCTTGAATGTTGTGATATGCCAATGGTCTTTAAAGCCATGATGTACTAGTAGTCTTTAATGTGCTGATGTCAAAATGAAGTACTCCAAAATATCTCTGAATAAGTTTACCTAAATTCCAAAATCATCAATTAAAAAACCAAAATCCAAAAGTTTATGAGCACTGTTATAATCCAATGAATATTTTAAATAATTCCTCTCTTAGAATTTGGAATGACTTTCCACAACTGTAATAGCTCTTTACAAGACTGATTGTAATGTCGAAACTGAAAAACTGTCCACTAAACATGGTATATATAAAGATTGGTCACATGACAGAATGTTTTTGGAATTTTACTTGTATGGACATGACATTTTACACATAACTCTAAGGATATTCCAGTTTTATCTGCAAACAAAATCAACCTTGACCTCAAATTTAGTAAACATTTTGTTTATCAAAACTATCCTTTAGCTCAAATCTGAAGTAAACAACCTAATTCAAGGACACTAGTTAAACTTGTTTTTTTCTGATAAACAAAATTAAGATTTAAGCAAATATTAAAGTCAAGAAACATTTATAATTTCCTAAAATATCTATAATATTATATAAACATCATACATAACACCTCCCCTCATAAAGAAAAAGACAGATTTATGCAATAAAGCTTTCTTTTGAATATACATCTAATACTATAAAAACCAAAATGACATAAGAAAATGTTTTATGATACTGAACTTAATTACATCAAGCAATATAAGATTTCTATGCACGTGAGAGTGCATCTGCAATCACATTGTCTTTTCCACTGATGTGTTTGATGTAAATGTTATATTCCTGCAATATTAAACTCCATCTCAACAATCTCCGATTTTTATCTTTTATTTTGTTGATGAAAGTAAGGGGATTGTGATCACTGTACACAATAATTGGAGAAAGAGCTGAGGTAACATACACTTCAAAATGCTGTAAAGCCAATATCAAAGCCAAACATTCCTTCTCAATTGTGGAATAATTTTTCTGGTGCTTGTTTAGTTTTTTAGAAAAATAACACACAGGGTGATCCACACCACTTTTGTCTTCCTGAATCAATACTCCACCAACCCCTACATCACTTGCATCAACAGATAATTTAAATGATTGGCTGAAATTTGGTGCAGAAAGAACTGGTGCATTCTTAAGCATGGCCTTTAACTTGTCAAAAGATTCCTGACACTTGTCAGACCAATGAAATTTGGTTTTCTTACTCAATAAACTTGTCAAAGGTTCAGCAATTTTGGAAAAATTGGAACAAAATTTCCGATAATATCCAGCCATACCTAGAAATCGCATCAGTTGCTTTTTACAAATTGGTACTTGAAATTCAGAGATAGCTTTGACCTTAGCTTCTATAGGTTTTACTTGACCTTGTCCCATAATATGTCCTAAAAATGTGACACAAACATGGTAAAACTCACTTTTGCTCAAATTAATTGTCAGATTCGCATCGTTGAGTCGATCAAAGAATTTTCGAATGGTTTCCAAATGATCTTCCCAGGTGTTGTTGTGGATAATGACGTCATCGATATATGCGTCACAATTATCAAGACCAGATTTTATCAGGTTCATCAGACGTTGAAACGTTGCAGGCGAATTTTTCATTCCAAACGGCATGACTTTATATTGATAAAGTCCATCTGGAGTTACATATGCTGAAATTTCTTTTGCCCTTTCCGTCAGTGGAATTTGCCAGAATCCTTTTAAAAGGTCAAATTTGGTGACATATTTCGCATTTCCAATTTTATCAATGCAATCGTCCATTCTTGGGATTGGAAATGAATCAGTTTTGGTGACACTGTTGACTTTTCTATAGTCAGTACACATACGGAATGTATTATCTGGCTTGGGAACAAGAATACATGGTGAACTCCAGTTACTTTTACTTGGTTCTATGAAATCATTCTCCAGTAAATACTGAATTTCTTTCTCCATATTGGATGTCAGATTGGCATCATTTTTATTTAGGACCATCATAAGAAGTCTGTTAGTGAAAACGCCATGTTTGATACGACCATCCATTCAGGAGGAGTAGATATAACCAGATTTTTAAGATGGCTGCCATGGAGGCCATACTGGACATCAGATCAGCACCATCATCTATGTTGCAATTTATTCATATAATGTTAAATATTAGCATCGGCCAACGCAATTTATTCGTATAATGTTAAATATTAGCTTCGGCCAACGCTATTTATTCGTATAATGTTAAATATTAGCATCGGCCAACGCTATTTATTCGTATAATGTTAAATATTAGCATCGGCCAACTCTATTTATTCCTTTCAAAGAAGAATCTGTAAAAGCTAATATTGGTGTGAATCAGTTTTATTTATGCATTCAAATACCTGCCAACACACGGCGTGTCACATGAAAACACGATGTTCGATTCCCAACTCCACCCCCACCCCAAAACGGTTATATTTTTAAAAGAATGATTTTGAAAAGATCTTATGAGGAAGAAAGAGAAAAACATTTTTTTGACACTGCAATATATACCCATAACAGGTACCCTGTATAAACACTAAACAGTCATAATTCTTATAGCTTCATGCTTAATGCTCATGGAATACTATCACCTTGGGACAGTTATTAAATTAATTGTCATAGCTTCATGCTTAATGCTCATGGAATACTATCACCTTGGGACAGTTATTAAATTAATTGTCATAGCTTCATGCTTAATGCTCATGGAATACTATCACCTTGGGACAGTTATTAATTGTCATAGCTTCATGCTTAATGCTCATGGAATACTATCACATTGGGACAGTTATTAAATTAATTGTCATAGCTTCATGCTTAATGCTCATGGAATACTATCACCTTGGGACAGTTATTAAATTAATTGTCATAGCTTCATGCTTAATGCTCATGGAATACTATCACATTGGGACAGTTATTACATTAATTGTCATAGAGGCGATTAAAAGGTAAAGACAATAAAAGATTAACAACAACCATTCCAGAGATTACTTAATTGATTTACTATAGTTAGGGTGATTTGTTCCTTGTCCTTGGAGCAAACCTGACGGTCAGCCCAATTAGGCTAATTTGCACAGGTAAAGCACGTGTAGTGGAACAACCCAATTCATTGGAAGTTAAGTAAATCAGAAATGTATGTTGAAGAAACAATGGCTATTATATTTCGTTGTCTTGCATGAGACAGCTGAAGTCATCTTTATTATGATTAATGTGCAGTTAGTTGCCTTGGATAAGACAGTTGAAGTCATCTTTATTAAGATTACTGTATACCTAGTTGCCTTGGATAAGACAGTTAAAGTAATCTTTATTAAGATTACTGTGTATTTTGTTACCTTGGATAAGACAGTTAAAGTAATCTTTATCAGGATTACTGTATAGTTAGTTGCCTTGGATAAGACAGTTAAAGTAATCTTTATTAAGATTACTGTGTATTTAGATGCCTTGGATAAAATAGTTGAAGTTATTTTTATTAATATTACTGTGTGATCGGCAGCAAAGGTACTCTGAGTCGGATATTACTACATTACAAAAAGTAAGCCTGATGATTTTGATTGTGATTTGATTTAAGGTTCATCATGCCATTTTGGTTATTACACCATGTATTTTGACCATATTACTTTAAATAAGCACAGTAAAGTTACAGATTGTGATTTGATTTAAGGTTCATCATGCCATTTTGGTTATTACACCATGTATTTTGACCATATTACTTTAAATAAGCACAGTAAAGTTACAGATTGTGATTTGATTTAAGGTTCATCATGCCATTTTGGTTATTACACCATGTATTTTGACCATATTACTTTAAATAAGCACAGTAAAGTTACAGATTGTGATTTGATTTAAGGTTCATCATGCCATTTTGGTTATTACACCATGTATTTTGACCATATTACTTTAAATAAGCACAGTAAAGTTACAGATTGTGATTTGATTTAAGGTTCATCATGCCATTTTGGTTATTACACCATGTATTTTGACCATATTACTTTAAATAAGCACAGTAAAGTTACAGATTGTGATGAATTTTAACTGCCGGCAGTACCGAGCTGTTACGGGTGAGTAACCTCAACTTTGTAACTACATTATTTAAGGGTAAATTGTAAAGTATATGTGAATGTATTGGGTTTGGTAAATTATGTTGTCGGAAATAATGTATGTGACCATGTAGTTGTCATAAATTTTAGGACCTTAAAAATGGTACTTGTCCATCTTTGAAAGCTGAAACCTTGATATAAATCACTGGCTTTGCCTTGGACTCATCTGTTGTTCTATCAAGCAAACAGTACTACTTACACTTGTAACATGACGCTCTGGGAGGAAGACGAGTACATGTATATATTACTTACTCCTGCATTGGCCAGAAATGGTCTTCTGTGTAGACTAGGATGTATATATATATCATGGAAAAATTTATGTGGTCATCAGCTAAGCACAAATAATTAACCTAACTTAGTAAAGCATACAATGTCAGTCACCGTGACTTTCTTTTGGTGTAAGGGTGTATAACTAACAGAAATTCATCCAATTATCAACTTTCACGATTCTAACATGAACAGCACCAAAGAAATTAACTTTAAACACAAAATTGAAACAAAGTCAATGAAGCATTAAAAACAGGTTACAGAGACCTCTTTTGCAGTAAGGGTGTAGTAATTATCATGATGCATGTCCTCACCTAATTTCATAATTCTAGGTAGAACAGAATGCATATAGCATGCCAATAACTAATGTGGTCATGAGCTAAATGCAAAAACTTAACCAAAGCCAGTAAAAGATGAAAATGAATATAAGTCACAGTGAGCATCTTTTGTTGTAAAGGTCTGATACTAACAGAGATGCAAATCATCATTAATTTTATGATTTTAGCATGAACAGTGACTAATAAATGAACATCAAACACAGAATTTAACCCAAGTCTGTGAAGCATAAAATATGGACCATGATGATCTTGTTTTGCATCTTCTCACCAAGTTTCATGATTGTAGATAGGACAGTATGTGCATACTACAGCATGACTAAAAACTGTGGTCATAAGTTAAACGTAAAAACCTAATTTAATCCAGTGAAATGTAAGTCAGAGTGACCTTCTTTAGGGTGTGGTACTAATAACGTTGCATACAAGCATCTAGTTTGATGATTCTAGCAAAAACTTTACTTGAGAAATGAACATAAAACACACAATTGAACCATTGTCAGTGAAATATGGGTCACAGTAACCTTTTTAATCAGGGTGTAGTACTCATCAAGATGCAACATCTCACCAAGTTTCATGATTCCAGGTATAACAGTATGTAAACAGGGTGCAAACAACCTATATGGTCATGGGCTACACGCAAAAGCTTAACCTAAGCAAGCAAAATGTGAAATGTAGGTCAGCATGACTTTTTTATTGTAAGGGTATGGTAATAACAAAGAAACAAACAAGCATATAGTTTGATGATTATAGCATGAACTGTGCTTGAGAAATAAACTTAAAGCACAACGTTTGAAGTGTGAAATGTGCGTCACATTGACCTAATTTTGTGCTGAGGATGTAGTACTGATGAAAATGCATTCCATCACAAAGGTTCGTGCTTTAATATGTATACAGGGTGCAAAAACATATGTGGTCATAAGCTAAATGCAAAAACTTAACACAAAATGTACAAATAATAAACATCTACAAAGTTTGCCCTTTATTCCCCTCCCCAGGGGATAGGTGCTACAAAACCTACTTTAAACTGTTGCCTAGGAACTAGGAAGATACACTGGCTGACATCCATTGAGGCTATACATATGTATATACTTTTATATGTGTAGGCGCCGACACTAGGGGGGGGGGGGATGTTGGGTTGGGTTGTACAATAGTTCTCCTCTACTTTGTAGAGGCAAGCTAAAAAGTAACTGTTTCCTAAATCAACCACTTGGTTTGACTTCTTCATCGCTCAGTATTGATCATCTCGAGAACTGACAATTACTAAACTCTTGTGTTTGAATAACTATGTGCAGGTCAGTTTTGTTGTCTTCAGACAGCTTCATTCCGTGTTTTCTCTAGATCGCGTTTTTGCGTTTTTACAGCCATGATTTGGCCACTAATGCTACAGATATCAGTCACAGCATTTCCCGTGATGCACTGGTGATTTTGATTGTGTTTTAGGTAATACCATGTCATTTTTAAATTGGACCGTTGGCTGCTTGGAGTGATTTAATTTTAACCTGCTCTAAACATTTTTCCATAATTTTTATGTCTAAACGACAAAAGCGATTGACTAAATTTTGAAAAAAATCTTCCTCCATATATAATCCCCTGACCTCCCTCCAAAAAATAAAAAAGAATGAAATAAATAAAAATTATAATTAAAACAAATTCAGAATAGAGAAAGCTGTGCTCATTTCTTGTTAAAGCGTGCTAAAGGATGTGGAATAGGTACAATGCGTCCTCCTGAGCGTAATAAATGGAGGCAACATTTTTGCCGTAAGGTGTATCCCGTGATGATGTTCCACCTGAGATAGTCTTGGACTTTTTAAAGAGTTTACACTGAAATATTTTCACCTTGTATTTGAAGGCTTTTACCATTTTTGCCTATATTTTGTTTTGCATTAAATCTTTGCATTAGTTGCTGATGGCTTTACCTAACGTTTTAACTTGGCACTATATAGCCAAGATTGTGCTCATGAGCCATTAAACCCTATACATACATACATACATACATACATACATACATACATACATACATACATACATACATACATACATACATACATACATACACACACACACACACACACACACATACATACATACATACATACATACATACATACATACATACATACATACATACATACATACATACATACATACATACATACATACTATTTTAGATCTGCAGGAATGTGAACTAAAGAACTAAAAGTGTCCTTTTACATATCGGAAATCATTCACGGGTACATTTTCAAACAGACTGTAGTATTTATTAGCTATAGAGATAATGACTTTAAACATTAAATGAAAGACAACACGTGCAGGTATATAAGCTTTAATTTTCAGAGACAAAATGATGAATGTCCTGACGAATGTCAGACAACAGTTAATAAATCTTCCAGACTTCTGATACGTACGTATGAACAGATGGACAAGAACAACACTGAATGACATACCAGTGTAGTGATGGGGCATATACAAAATATCTATACATCAGATGATCTATTGCCCAGGGTAAACTATTACATGAACTATGAATCAGATTTCACCCATATAAACATAATCTGAGAGCATCTTGTAAAATCAACTACGTACGCAAAGGCATTTACCTCAACTGTCGTGGTTAGAGTGGTACTCAAGTTCTTTTCATTTTTTAAAAAGCCTCACTCTCACATTGTTTAAAGATAGTACTTGTCCTTTCTGAAGAGCTACAGCTAATGTGCCCCAGACAGCAAGATAACACCTACCGCACCGTTTATCGGATTTACTTGAGTTTTTTCTTACAGAACAGACAGAATATTTCCTTGCGGTGTAATTATATTCGTTCTCATGTTTTACCACTTTTTCCTACATTAGTACGATATCTTCCTTTTTATTTGCAATATCCATGTCAATTGGACTCTTATGAGCCGAGAAAGATAGAAATTCTTCTTCTGCATCGTCAGTACTTCAAATATTATTAGAAGAACCTGGATCTTGGAATTACAAGCGTTTTGGATTTGTTTGCATTTTTCACACAACTTCAGAATTAGTTCCCATGTTTTCCGATGGAAGTGGCATACATTCTTCAATTATGCTAAGCTTAATTCATTTACAGTCAGCTGCAGTGCTGGTTCACTCATCGAAACAGGTCTCAAGCACTGCAGCCACGGTTCGCGCAGATCGAAACATGTCCCAATCAGTTGCAGGTACGGTTCGCGCAGATCGAAACATGTCCCAAAGAGCTGCATCCACGGTTCGCACAAATCAGGACATGTCCCAAATGTAATTCTTGGTTTTGTACTTCGTTATCCATTCATCTTCAACTGAGATACTGAATCTGTAAAAGTAACCCCCCACCCCCCAAAAAACGTGAGCAGATTTAATACAATATTTGCCACCATTTTTTTAAATAATCCCATTGATTATCATCACTTTTATCAGCATAAAATAGCCTCTACAGTACATCTGAAACTGCATCTTATGAATATATCATACTGCAGTGATGAATGGCGCAAAAATAGCCACACAGACAAACTAAATGCTGCCCACAGGCCTCATTGGTCGATAATATAGGCATCAATGGTGGGTCAACGTTTGTGACCCTGATGAAGGAGAGTGCTTATAAGGTAATCATGTTACCCACAAATAACCGACGTGTAATTAGAAACCAGACTAAACTGATGGAATCAGCTTGGTTCTAAAAAAGGATGTCATACTGTTTGAGCATTTCGTGCTACAAGTCTAGTTATCTGACCCCATAGCCTCATCCAGAACCCAAGAGCAGGAGTAGTGGTGGTAAACAAAGAGTTTGTGATGATGTTATATTCCAAAACTTAGGTGAATTGGTGATGGAGTTAAGTAAATATAAGTGACTACAAGAGACCCAAGTGGCCTGAGATCGCTCACCTGGCTGACATATGTGTCATAGCCAAACGCAAGAGCAGTTGGCCTAGACATCTGGGTCAGTAGGATGTTTTCTATATAAATTTCGTCAACTGCCATTGACTTTATATGTTATGAAAACAATTGTTTCAAGGTTTCTCTGTTTTGTGTTTTCACCCATATTTGATGGCACATCAGCATAATTTCACCAATAATGAAAGTCCTTTATTTCATGATGCTTTCTGTCATAGTTGGTCAAATTCTGTTGAGCATTTTTTTTATGAAGTTTTTTAATGCTTTTATCTGGTTTTAGTAATGGTGGCCCTGTTTGATGGTGGATAAACATTTTTAGCATAAATTTGAAATGCCTTCAAGGTAGGACGCTTACTGTAAAATTTGGTAAAATTCTGTTTCGTGCTTTTTTGAGATGAAGTTGTTAATTATTTTTAATTATACATTTTTAGTACAGATGGTTATATCTGAAGGTGAATCAGCGCCATTTGTAAAAAGTTTTACGTCCTTTACGCCAGGATCCTTTCTGTCCAATGTGGTAAAATTTTGCTGATCAGTCTTTGAAATAAACTAAAGGTTCTTTTTTTATTACCAGCAACCGTATTTAGTGGCGGATTTGTATCATTCGTATAAAAGAAAAAAGAATTGAAGGCCCTTCTTGCAAGGATGCTCTCTGCCAAGTTTGGTCGAAGTAAGTCTAGTGGTTGTTGAGAACTTGAAAAAGTAAATGTTTACGGATGACGCATGCTAGATGTAGAGCCATACTATACACGTATTATACGCCGGTCCTGTGTTTGATAGTCCTCTGTGTAGACACTAGTATGGCATGGATGACTCTGGAGATTATTAATCAATAAGTCTCAATGACCTGTACTGAAAACAATACATGTATATTCTTTTTAAGCTTACCATGCTTGACCTTTGACCTCTAGACTGCACATTTTATATGTTTCTTTATTATCTAAAGTGCAAACCATTCACAAAGCTTGGTCAAGGAACTTACACTAGAACTAAAGTCATTCTGTAAAACCCATTTTTTCGGTCATAACAATCGTGACCTTTAACCTTTCCATCCCAAAATCAATATGCTTCTTCTATATCTTAAGAGCAAGTTGACCACAAACTTTGGTCAAAGTGCATGGTCTAGAACTAAAGTTATTATGAAGAAAAAAATTCTTTCTTCTAGTGATAGTGACTTTGAACCTCGACCTTTTGATCCCAAAATCAAAAGACTTCTTTCGTTCTCAGCTTGCAAGTCATCCACAAACTTTCGTGAGGTACACGGTTGAGAACTGAACTTTTGTGCTGAAAACATTTTTCTCTCTTTCGTCACAGTGACATTGACATTTGATCTTTTGACCCACAAATCAACATGCACCTTCTTTACACCAAGGGCAAACCACCCACAAGGTTTGGTCCAGGTCTATGATGTTGAGCCAATGTTATTGTGCGGAAACCATTTTCTTCTTTCAATCGCTGTGACCGTGACCTTTGACTTTTTGATTCCACCATCCCCCAAATTAATAGACTTCTTCCTTACCCGAAATGCAAGCTACACACATGTATGATCAGGGATGTGATGTAGAACTGTTGTTATTGCATGAAAACCACATTTTATCTTTAATTTATATTAGCCTTGACATTTGACCTTTAACCCAGAAATCGCCAGACTTCTTCTTTATACCCATTGCAAGATACCCACAAAGTTTGCTTTATTTATGTGACGTTGAATTCGTGTTATTTTGCGGAAACCATTTTCTTCTTTTGGTTACAGTGACATTGACCTTTGACCTTTATACTACAAATTCGATAGGGTTCTTCCCTACCCTAACTGCACAGATCAAGTTATTGTGTGGAAACAAACTTGGTAACGGATGGATGGACGGACGAACAACAACATCATAACATAATAACATCATATAGTTCTTGACCCCATGATCTAACGGAGGGGCAGAAGTGGTACTGAGCAAAATAAAGTATGTGATGATACTATATTCCAAACGTGAGGTGAACTGGTGGAGGGGTTATAATTCGTATTTTACGCATGGGCGTTACCAAGTGGAATATTGATTAATGACGTCAGACGCTGTCTGCTATATCCAGAAAATAGATCATTATAACAATGCGAGAGAGAGAGAGAGAGAGAGAGAGAGAGAGAGAGAGAGAGAGAGAGAGAGAGAGAGAGAGAGACTTTTCGAAATCAAATCATTCAGCAAGTAACATGAATGGTAGACAATAACAACTATTGACATTTATCGTGCCATCCTGTATACAATAACAACTATTGGCATTTATAGTGCCATCCTGTATACAATAACAACTATTGACATTTATCGTGCCATCCTGTATACAATAACAACTATTGACATTTATCGTGCCATCCTGTATACAATAACAACTATTGGCATTTATCGTGCCATCCTGTATACAATAACAACTATTGGCATTTATCGTGCCATCCTGTATACAATAACAACTATTGACATTTATCGTGCCATCCTGTATACAATAACAACTATTGGCATTTATCGTGCCATCCTGTATACAATAACAACTATTGGCATTTATCGTGCCATCCTGTATACAATAACAACTATTGACATTTATCGTGCCATCCTGTATACAATAACAACTATTGACATTTATCGTGCCATCCTGTATACAATAACAACTATTGGCATTTATCGTGCCATCCTGTATACAATAACAACTATTGGCATTTATCGTGCCATCCTGTATACAATAACAACTATTGGCATTTATCGTGCCATCCTGTATACAATAACAACTATTGGCATTTATCGTGCCATCCTGTATACAATAACAACTATTGACATTTATCGTGCCATCCTGTATACAATAACAACTATTGACATTTATCGTGCCATCCTGTATACAATAACAACTATTGGCATTTATCGTGCCATCCTGTATACAATAACAACTATTGGCATTTATCGTGCCATCCTGTATACAATAACAACTATTGGCATTTATCGTGCCATCCTGTATACAATAACAACTATTGACATTTATCGTGCCATCCTGTATACAATAACAACTATTGGCATTTATCGTGCCATCCTGTATAAGAACAAAAAAAGAAAATCTTAAATTGCGAAAGATAATGAATCAGCGTGAGAAAAAAATATAGTTTTCAAAGAGAGAGAGAGAGAGAGAGAGAGAGAGAGTATAAATAGTGAATATATATATATATATATATATATATTTATATTTCAGAAATAAAAGAGGCGAAGAACAACTTGTTGAATCTTTGCAATATGTTGCAGATACAAATTCGGTAAAACTCATTCTAACACAATATAAATATGTTCCATATAATAAAGAAATGGAATATTCCAGGTAAATTTAGGCTGGACTGTTAGAAACAAGTGCACTTTCAAATCAATTTTTCTTCAGCAGATGAAACAACGGTCATTCACGGCATTAAAGCTCATGCACAAATGACGAATGTTGGCGATTTGAAAAAGAACGAATATGATCACGTGAGCTGTCGAAGCTGATTGGCGACATGTATATTGACAGGTGATGCAACATTAGAACGAGGAAAAAGACGGGATGCTAGGTAAGAGGCGCATAAGGGAATGATGCCACCTGGGTCGAAAAAAGAGAGTTTTGATTATATAAAAACCGGAAAGAAAGGCGCGATCATACAATAAATAAGTTAGACAATATTCTTTCATGAGATACCAGTGATATTGAAGTGTGGGGGACTCGAAGATTTTTGACAGACCATGATATTGAAGTGTGGGGGACTCAAAGAGTATTGACAGACCAGTAATATTGAAGTGCGGGGGACTCAAAGATTATTGACAGACCAGTGATATTGAAGTGTGGGGGACTCAAAGAGTATTGACATACCATGATATTGAAGTGTGGGGGACTCAAAGCATATCGACAGACCATGATATTGAAGTGTGGGGGACTCTAAGAGTATTGACAGGCCAGTGATATTGAAGTGTGAGGGACTTAAAGAGTATTGACAGACCAGTGATATTGAAGTGCGGGGGACTCAAAGAGTATTGACAGACCAGTGATACTGAAGTGCGGGGGACTCAAAGAGTATTGACAGACCAGTGATATTGAAGTGTGGCGGATATAAAGAGTATTGACATAGAAAACGCGTGAGATACCAGTGATATTGAAGTGTGCGGGGATCAAAGAGTATTTACGTAGAAAACGCGGGCGCTAAAGCGCCCTTGATTTCTCTACCAATACCCTTTCGTCGCCCCATCGTACAATATCTCTGATATTCCACTCTCACATATAGTCTAACTAATATGTAAATTTACCTTTCAAGTCAATATTTAGGGTGTTAATTCAAAACATATTTTAATCTTTTGGACTTCTGGCAATTTGTGGTGAAGTTTTTAAAACTATTTATACGTATGTGTAATTATAATAATGTCATATACGCACTTTTATCAGTTATAACTAATTACAATGTATAGTTTTTGCTGTACTCATTTAAAGTCATATGGCCAAATACATGGTTTAAGGACCAAGAAGGGTATATAAACCATAAGACCTTTGTCGTTATTTCATTTATCTCCGATAGTTAAAGCCCCTATTGTCAGTTGTATACTAGTATTTCGTGATTTTTGCTTGGTGATCTCTACATCCAGTGGCGTAGCGAGGGGGGGGGGGGGGGGGAATGGCCGCGGGCGGCACTTTCTATGGCGCGGCAATTTGGTAAGAGTACCGTATATATTATAAATAATATGAATGGAGTGGGGACGTAAATTTGGTAGTTGGCCCTGATGAATGGAGTGGGGACGTAAATTTGGTAGTTGGCCCTGGGCGGCACTTTGCCTCGGTACGCCACTGTCTATCTCTACCTGTTTTCTGTCAGTCATTCTTGCCATCAATCTATGTCTATCCGTTTGCCTCTGTCCTGATACATAAATCGAAGGGTGAGGATCCATTGGCAAACACAATGTCATCAAAAAGTGATTAACAAGTAATCATAATATTGTAAAAAATGGAATACTTTTTTTCTTCTTCATAATGTTCATTTGCACGAAAAACTAATGCATAGCCTAACATTATATTAATGGGCACAAAGTTTACAACAATGCTTAATTAAAGAAGCAAAGATGTCAAAAATATCTTGCACGTTTTATGAAAATCATGATTAAATAAAATTACCACAATGAAAATTAGGTCAATGTTAAATAACAAGAAAATCCTATATGTATGCTAATACAGAATATTTCGTGTTTATTTATATAAGCATGATTATATATCGGATTTAGAAAATGAATTAGTATAATACTTCGGACATAGTAGTAACTCCAAGACTGAAATATACATTACCATTGTTTCCAGACTACCTGTACATTGCTGCAGCGATTGTATCTTAACTTCTTTCCAACTATTACCGCCAAAGTTTTATATTCATTTAGTTATTTCACCTCTCGGTGAGAGATTCCAAAATCAATTTTGGTTTCAATACCAGTAGAGCGTCGTAAATATACGAGCTTATGCGATGGTCGTCGTCCGTATAGTTTAAAACCGTGATATATATTATAAAGAAAGAATATTTGGTTCTTTAAAGCGTTCATAAGTTTTCGATAAATTTTCGCCTCGATTTTTATTTCCTAGCAATTCATTGAAAACTTATTTTGAAATATACTTTATTAACTTTTTATAAAATTTACCTTTCAATTAATAATGTTTTTGAAAAAAAAAAATGAAATAATAATTAATTTAACAGTGACTTATTTTTATTTTTCACACCTTAGGGGTTGCTTCCCCTCACTGAATAACGACGGCTCTCTCGTCAACACTTTCCCCGTGTCCTAAATTCGCTTAAGTCACGGCTGCAAGCCTCTGGTTATAATCCACTACGCTACTTTATCACCCGTGGTTGCATGTGCAGATATTTCACCGTTTTTCACGAGTTCATATAAACAAAAATACGTTATCAACAAAACAATATAACCTTCTCCAACATATAAATTAAAGTGCCTGTTTGATCGATTGTGTTTGAAACTTTGATTGACTTATTCAAACTGCCTGAAGGTCATGTTGGTCACAATGGCGAGAAGATTTTCCTCACGCTCGAAAGTGATTGGTTAAGCAAGTTTATGCATATTCGTTCGAAACGAGGAAATCTCAGTACAGGCAGCTACGGATGATAAGGGGCGTAGCGGATTGTCTCCCCTGGCTTGCAAAGCTGGGCTAGGCGATGGAGTACTAACAACCGACATTCCACGGGTGGGTCTTACCAAGTGGAATATTGATTAATGACGTCAGACGCTGTCTGCTGTATCCAGTTGAATAGATATATATCACTATATCACAATGAGGGAAAGATATAGGTTATAAAAATTTAGAACATGGGAAAAGTACTGATGAGAAAGCCGTAGTCACACAGTAAGTGATGAAAAAAAAAACTTCAACCACAAACTTAAAAACAAAATGTATGCCCATTATACTTTCTAATCCCATCATCAGAACAGACTGGCTGCAGTGGAACTTAGCTATGATGTCGTAGCCTCGACCGAAGTCATCCTATACCTTCCAATGGAGCAAATAAAACTATTGTCAAAGACAAAAAGATGACATGAGTATAAATCTAGTACCTAAGTAGAGTTATGTTTTTCAGGAAGTTTGACTTATGATTAAAGTTATTAAGCCGATATAAAGTAAAATATATTGGTATGGCTACACTAACCGAGATTCTCGCGGTAATTCGCTTTCCAAATAAGGTTTGCTATACAATATTTGGATAGTCTGCGATACGTTATTCAATGCACGCCATATTTACTGCGATCTGTTTGCGTTTCCAAAGAAGGATGCAATGTCCTTATATGGCACACCGACAAACGAGGCTCAAAACGGAATTAGTTATTACATGAACGACGATCCAACAGAAAATTTCGTATTAGGAAGATAAACGCTATTTTACTTGTGTTTCTACAGTGAAATTCAGCAATACTGGTATTAAATAAGAAGACTACTTGATTTGTTTAAGGTTATGTATTCAATATCTTCAAACTTTCTGACAATATGCTGAAAAAGCACCGGGTGTGAATCACACCCGGCTGCTCCATTTATATATATATATATATATATATATATATATATATATATATATATATATATATATATATATATATATATATATATATATATATATGAACGTTTTAGCAACCCGTCCACGAAGTAGGGGTACTAATATTAGTACTAGAATGGTACTGTGAGAGGGAGAGTATGTGATGATATTATATTCCAAATATGAAGTGAATCAGGTAAGGGTTTACTGAGATACAAACGCTGGTAAAACAAATTTTAGCAAACGCTGTCCGTAAACACACTCATACATAAACACAAGCACACATGGTCAACCCAAACGCTAGATGCTCCCTTATCGGAGGCATAAATATGACCTCCAGAGTGGTAACAAGCTCAGTCATTCAGCTGCAAGCTTATGTCATTTGCATCGATCTCGCTCATTATTCAACTGGTCCAACATCTTGATCATATAGTATGTATGTATGTATGTATGTATGTATGTATGTATGTATGTGTGTGTGTATACATATATATATATATATATATATATATATATATATATATATATATATATATATATATATCCGGATTAAAACCTTTAGAGGCCCCCATATGTAATTCAAAATAAAAACAATACTAAACCGTAATTTCTCATATATTTGGTGCCCCTGCTTTGCTTGTGTCCTAAGCACGTGCGTAGTCTGCCTATTGGGTAATACAGCACTGTATATATATATATATATATACATTAAACATTATATATATACACATTAAACATAACATAGCTTTTAAAGTGTTGGTATAAAGCAGTTTGATATACCAATACTGTTGGTATATCAAATTGTAAAACGCCCATGGCGTATAAATACACATATAATTATCGTGTCAACAGTAGACTACTGTTTTTAAACTCTCTAGATTAGTGATGAATTTCCACTTAGTAATCATTAATAACATTTAAAAAATAACGAGAAAAAATCCTCCTTTTGTAATGAATTAAACGTGTTACAGCATTTTATCAAAATCCCCTCTGCTTTCCCTATTTTATTAAATACCCCATTTTAACTTATATGGCTGAGATGGCGTTCGATACAAATCTTCGATCTGTGTTTCCTTATCGAACACATATAATTTCCGTATCGTACACACAGACTGGAACTATTTTTACCACTTGAAATATTTAATAATAGTAAACTGATAAAAATATCAGCAATCATTTATTGCTATAAATTTTAAACTATTATATGTAATTTCAACAATGTCTAGAAAAACACATTTTTTAATTTAAAAAAAAAATATGTCATGGGGAGGAGGGAGGTTGTTTAATGGATCTGGTGATAATAGCCCAATTCGCCGCTGAGGCCTAATGGGGGTGTGCCGTAAGTAGCGACGAGGAGTTTATGGGCATTTCACAATACCTACCGTCGAGAAATTATAGTTGAGGTTGACAAAAATATTCTGGAAAGAATGTTTGACGATGAGTTCTCAGATGAAGCTGGTGTGCAAAGTGACACCAAACATGACAGAGAGGGAGACACAGTAAGAAGGACTCAGGGAGTGATGTCCATATTCATGGCATGGTTAGAAATGTCCCCTTGTTCGCAGAAAATGAAAATGATCAAAATTACCCCTGTTTAATTCGACACTTATATAGGTGCCTACCTGGTCACTTTAATGAAACCGAGATGGTTCGTACTGTAAACCAGATACTCTTGATGGTTACTACAGAGCTTATGATGTTTAAGGGATGATAACTATGGCAATATCATTTGATCTTCAAATGAGTTTGCTACCAGCTGCAAAGTGTTGAATACTCTTCGCAAAGACCTTCAACAAAAAGATTAAAGAAATCGAAGAACAAACTTCTGAACCATGCACTTGTTGATCTCGTTCCCAGCTGCAGCACTGATAACTCAGAGAAGATACATTCCACAACGTAAATCATCGAAAATACCAACACCAACCAGAATACCATTTGATCTTCAGACTTTTAAAATATGGTCTCCGGATTTTTTTTATGGAGCAAGCATAAGTGGAGGAACTTTCAATTTGTCTATTAATAATACTGAGGATTAAAATCCCTTGAGTAATCGGAGGATAACATTTATAAACATTTGCAACAGAACGGTAGACGTATCCGCGCAACATCATTAACTTTGGCTGAAATTTAGAAGAATTACATCTTGTTTCAATGTTGTTGAGACTTTTACATCACTGGGGCACAAGCAGGGAACTTTATTTATGTTTATATTTTAAATATTCTTGCGACTTTTTAAGTAGAAAATAAAAAGAAAACATAACAATATAGTTTAGAATTTTTTTGTTCAAAATATCCAAATGATTATTACAAATCTAACCCACATGTTAGAAAAAGATAGAATCTTCTTTATCTTCTAAACTAAAAAATGTGTAAATTATCACCTTGAAGTTAAATGCATCAATAATTTCTTGTAATAAAAACATAAAAACAAAGTTTGAAAGTACCGTAAATTAATGATATTTATGTATAATTGAATGCATTTAATTACTGTCAGTATATTACATTTGCCTTGATATTTGCTTGGAAGTGGAGTGTGTATTCAGAAGTAGGGTGTAAGAAACAGGTTCACGTACTGGTCCAAAACTTATGTTTCATTTGAGAAATAAAGAAAAATTCACTTCCCTGTGATTAAAGTTTAAATCCATTCATATATCCAATACAACAAATGTTAAAAATCCAAATCTAAAGAGTAAATAACTCGATAGTATCTATTTGGGCATAGCCCCTGTTATGTATGGGCCTACATCTCATGTGGGTTATAGATCCTGTTACGTATGGGACTACATCTCATGGGGGTTATAGCCCCTGTTATGTATGGGCCTATGTATCATGTCGGTTATAGTCCCTGTTACGTATGGGCCTACATCTCATGTGGGTTATAGCCCCGGTTATGTATGGGCCTACGTCTCATGTGGGGTATAGCCCCTGTTACATATGGGCCTACGTCTCATGTGGGTTATAGCCCTTGTTACGTATGGGCTTACGTCTCATGGGGGTTATAGCCCCTGTTAAGTATGGGCCTATGTCTCATGGGGCATATAGTCCTTGTTATGTATGGGCCTACATCTCATGGGGGTTATAACCCCTGTTACGTATATACGACAATAGCCCATATAACCTATTTGATGTTACATTGCCTGTCCAAAGTATCCAAATACTGTTAGGTGCTGGCACAGAATTGAACAAGATTTTCTGACAGAATTTCAAAAATATCCACCTTTGTAACTTGTTTAAGATGTAGAAATACATACATGGTGATAATAATGAATATCAACCCCATAGGCTCTATACATGTGCATTTTTTTTACAAAAATTTTAACATTTTAATTTTATTATAAAAATAACTTTAAATTTTTAAAAATATTTCAATTTTTTTATTTTTAATTTGATAGTTCTATTTTTAAAGTCAATATACACAAAATGTCCAAATTTCATGCATCTACCTTGAATAATAAACTCAGGATAACAATTTAAACTTTTATAACCTTCCTACTGACAGTCAGGCCTCAGACCACAATTAATTTTCCTATATAGTCTCTACATTTGTTTGTCAGTAGTGAACTTTCCACTGTGTCCAAATCCTAATAAATCATATGTTGCTGTAAAGTATCTTCAAAGATCAACTCACGCTGAAGTTCTTGTCATAGGTTAACTGGCATTCTTATGAATGGCTGGACTGTAAACAAAGCAACGTGCAATGAGTCACAGATTTCACTTCCGGATCAGCACCAATGCCTCATTACTCACTGTGCACTGTCGCCAAAATACACACAGACAACCACACTATAATGCTCATATTCTAAACAATAGCCAATTTCCTTTAAATCAATACTAAGAATGACTAAATCTAATGCATACATCACCACCAAAATGAGAGAGGAAAAAAGGATCTAAAAATAGACTCGGACTACATTCGTAGGTACTGAACCGGAAGTATTAATTGTGTCCTGATTCCTATCAGGGTCAGAAATTTTCACCTGAATGGAAAAAAACTACAATAAATGTGTCTGAAATACTGCTGCAAAGTTTCAATGAATTTGATGCATGCATATACATTTTATCTGACACCATTGTATTACAAACAGTATGAATTTCATAATGGCCGACTGTGAACAATGCACAAAACTTAAAGTTGAATGGTGAATTTATTCATTAAGATAAACACTTGAAATAAACTGTAGTTAGTTTTTAGTCCTCATACAAATCTGGAAATGACTAGAAATTAAACCTGGCTGCTAAACTCTCAGTGGAGAGTCCATTTTAAAATATGATACATATTTTTATTTAAAAATGTGAATTTAAATTAAATTTTCATGAAAATTTAAAAAAACTCAAGTTGACAAATTTTGTTCTTTTGCAACATGTCTCCAATCCCAGTTATATAAGGGGGAGAGAGGATAATTCTTGTACTTTTACATGCAGTTATTTTAACTGAAACCATGAAATGGTACACCAAGAAGAAGAAAACTTTTTTTAAACCAGGAAATATTCCACATAACAAAGGGGTCAGATTTCTGACTGATGATAGTTTACCAAGTTCCAGTGCTGCATCTGCTCAAGTGACCAGAAGAATGGATGCAGACAAGTTCTCTCTCATGGCAGTGACGAAGCCGACAGGTGGGGGTCTCCAGTCAGTTGTGGCACCAGACTGTAATGGCACACCTGGGTCTGCTAGAATTCTACGGCCATCATCCAAAGCAAGACTGACCCTGAAAGAGACAGAAGTGAATCAGCATGAGGGGACACGTATGATCTGTATGAATAAAAATGTTGAAATGTGGAATGATATCATCCATCATAATGGCAATCAAGACAACAGATGTGCGAGTCCTGATCTCAAACAGTGCAGTTCTGCAACTTTTAGTGAAAAATATGTTACTGGGAATAAGAACAAGAGAAGGAAAAAAGCTTAAGCAGACAATTCTCAGTCAAGATGTTAAAGTCCGCTGCAGTTTTGATCTTCAAACAAATGATGGAAGACACCGGTGGTGATGTTAGAATTATCCAATGTCAACTTCCCCAAGTACTGGATGCCGCTCTGCAGTGTTATTCTGGGGACTGCAACAAATGTCAGCATTATTCTAAGGTTTGGGGGGGGGGGGCAGTACTAACAGTTGGTGGATATGATTTGCATTTCTCGGACTTCATCAAGTGACTCATCTAAACATGACAGAAAGTGATAAGAATATTCTCCTGGAAGTGCTGAAAATGAAACTTTCCTGTGATGTTGTACAAAGACTGCAACTTAATACAAACACGCAGAAATGTGAGACTGTGAACAGATCAATCAGTGTTTCCGTACCTAAAAATGTCAACTATTCAAGAAACTTTGAGGCAAGAGTGCATTCAACAATACACAGACTCAATAACAGACTTGGATCATCTCTGAAAACAAAAGTAAAACACTTGGGGGTATACTTTCAGCAAGTACTCTGAGATCACTGGATCAAATGGATAAAACACTGTACTTACCATCATTTGTATCCAAAGTATCCGGAAAACAGGAAATGTGTACTGGAAAGACAGGGATATATGATACAGGCTCATCTAAGGTACAGAACTCAGCCCAGAACAGGAAGTCATGCTGCACAGTCCTTCCAAGGGTGATCACTCCTATGCACAGGTTCACCAGGAG
Source organism: Margaritifera margaritifera (assembly GCA_029931535.1). Lineage (NCBI taxonomy): Eukaryota > Metazoa > Mollusca > Bivalvia > Unionida > Margaritiferidae > Margaritifera > Margaritifera margaritifera. The sequence goes on from JAQPZY010000980.1 coordinate 854,218, forward strand.
CCAAGGACACTGCAGACAGAAAAGAGGATCTTAGTCCATGTACAAAAGGACAGTGCCCAAAAGACACAATGAAAAACACATAATACAGAAAGGAAAACTGTCGTGGGGAAATCCGTAGGTAACACAACGCATGTTATGTGCAGTTGTGTTACCTGCTACCACCTGATGAGACCTATGGAGAGGTCAAAACAGTTTTTTAGAAACATGAAGACATAAATATAGAAAAAAAATTTAAAAAAAAAAAAATTAAATAATAACATATTCTAACATAACATGAACTGACGGACTGGCTGACTGACTGAATGAATGAATAAATGAATGAATGAACGTAATGAATGAATAAATAAATGAGTGAATGTATTATATAAGATAAAGCTGTCATGCCAGCATGGTCAAATAAAATAAAGACCATTTTCTCTTTCTTTCTTATATCCTCCTTACTCAAAACAAACAATCATCAATGCATACATCTATTTATCAATCAATCAATCAATAAACTAATCCCATTTTATCCATGCAACCAGCAAGCCAGCCATGTCATGCTAATGTACATTTCTCTATGGATGTAGGTAGGTGGGTGGGTGTGCAGGGCATATCATTATACCTGTAATTATTCCATATCAATATTTCAACTGTAGCATGCAGTTTGGAAATTGACCATGTCCAAAACAATTCCCATATCCTATGCAGTACTGCCTATTTGTTGTTGATATGATGGGGTTCCAGGCTGAGGTGATCCGCATTCACACACAAACTATTGTGGCATCAATGCGATGCATCTAACTCTTTTGGAATGTTTACACTTCTCATCTTTACCATGAATGCCAGTCTATGGACATGTTTCTTTTTCCAAATGTTAGTCTCAGGGTCCCTATACGACAATAGCCCATATAACCTATTTGATGTTACATTGCCTGTCCAAAGTATCCAAATACTGTTAGGTGCTGGCACAGAATTGAACAAGATATTCCGACAGAATTTCAAAAATATTAACTTTTGTAAATTGTATATGATGTAGAAATACATACATGGTGATAATAATGAATATCAACCCCATAGGCTCTATACATGTGCATTTTTTACAAAAATTTTAACATTTTAATTTTATTATAAAAATAACTTTAAATTTTTAAAAATATTTCAATTTTTTTATTTTTAATTTGATAGTTCTATTTTTAAAGTCAATATACACAAAATGTCCAAATTTCATGCATCTACCTTGAATAATAAACTCAGGATAACAATTTAAACTTTTATAACCTTCCTACTGACAGTCAGGCCTCAGACCACAATTAATTTTCCTATATAGTCTCTACATTTGTTTGTCAGTAGTGAACTTTCCACTGTGTCCAAATCCTAATAAATCATATGTTGCTGTAAAGTATCTTCAAAGATCAACTCACGCTGAAGTTCTTGTCATAGGTTAACTGGCATTCTTATGAATGGCTGGACTGTAAACAAAGCAACGTGCAATGAGTCACAGATTTCACTTCCGGATCAGCACCAATGCCTCATTACTCACTGTGCACTGTCGCCAAAATACACACAGACAACCACACTATAATGCTCATATTCTAAACAATAGCCAATTTCCTTTAAATCAATACTAAGAATGACTAAATCTAATGCATACATCACCACCAAAATGAGAGAGGAAAAAAGGATCTAAAAATAGACTCGGACTACATTCGTAGGTACTGAACCGGAAGTATTAATTGTGTCCTGATTCCTATCAGGGTCAGAAATTTTCACCTGAATGGAAAAAAACTACAATAAATGTGTCTGAAATACTGCTGCAAAGTTTCAATGAATTTGATGCATGCATATACATTTTATCTGACACCATTGTATTACAAACAGTATGAATTTCATAATGGCCGACTGTGAACAATGCACAAAACTTAAAGTTGAATGGTGAATTTATTCATTAAGATAAACACTTGAAATAAACTGTAGTTAGTTTTTAGTCCTCATACAAATCTGGAAATGACTAGAAATTAAACCTGGCTGCTAAACTCTCAGTGGAGAGTCCATTTTAAAATATGATACATATTTTTATTTAAAAATGTGAATTTAAATTAAATTTTCATGAAAATTTAAAAAAACTCAAGTTGACAAATTTTGTTCTTTTGCAACATGTCTCCAATCCCAGTTATATAAGGGGGAGAGAGGATAATTCTTGTACTTTTACATGCAGTTATTTTAACTGAAACCATGAAATGGTACACCAAGAAGAAGAAAACTTTTTTTAAACCAGGAAATATTCCACATAACAAAGGGGTCAGATTTCTGACTGATGATAGTTTACCAAGTTCCAGTGCTGCATCTGCTCAAGTGACCAGAAGAATGGATGCAGACAAGTTCTCTCTCATGGCAGTGACGAAGCCGACAGGTGGGGGTCTCCAGTCAGTTGTGGCACCAGACTGTAATGGCACACCTGGGTCTGCTAGAATTCTACGGCCATCATCCAAAGCAAGACTGACCCTGAAAGAGACAGAAGTGAATCAGCATGAGGGGACACGTATGATCTGTATGAATAAAAATGTTGAAATGTGGAATGATATCATCCATCATAATGGCAATCAAGACAACAGATGTGCGAGTCCTGATCTCAAACAGTGCATTTCTGCAACTTTTAGTGAAAAATATGTTACTGGGAATAAGAACAAAAGAAGAAAAAAAAGCTTAAGCAGACAATTCTCAGTCAAGATGTTAAAGTCCGCTGCAGTTTTGATCTTCAAACAAATGATGGAAGACACCGGTGGTGATGTTAGAATTATCCAATGTCAACTTCCCCAAGTACTGGATGCCGCTCTGCAGTGTTATTCTGGGGACTGCAACAAATGTCAGCATTATTCTAAGGTTTGGGGGGGGGGGGCAGTACTAACAGTTGGTGGATATGATTTGCATTTCTCGGACTTCATCAAGTGACTCATCTAAACATGACAGAAAGTGATAAGAATATTCTCCTGGAAGTGCTGAAAATGAAACTTTCCTGTGATGTTGTACAAAGACTGCAACTTAATACAAACACGCAGAAATGTGAGACTGTGAACAGATCAATCAGTGTTTCCGTACCTAAAAATGTCAACTATTCAAGAAACTTTGAGGCAAGAGTGCATTCAACAATACACAGACTCAATAACAGACTTGGATCATCTCTGAAAACAAAAGTAAAACACTTGGGGGTATACTTTCAGCAAGTACTCTGAGATCACTGGATCAAATGGATAAAACACTGTACTTACCATCATTTGTATCCAAAGTATCCGGAAAACAGGAAATGTGTACTGGAAAGACAGGGATATATGATACAGGCTCATCTAAGGTACAGAACTCAGCCCAGAACAGGAAGTCATGCTGCACAGTCCTTCCAAGGGTGATCACTCCTATGCACAGGTTCACCAGGAGCCAAGGACACTGCAGACAGAAAAGAGGATCTTAGTCCATGTACAAAAGGACAGTGCCCAAAAGACACAATGAAAAACACATAATACAGAAAGGAAAACTGTCGTGGGGAAATCCGTAGGTAACACAACGCATGTTATGTGCAGTTGTGTTACCTGCTACCACCTGATGAGACCTATGGAGAGGTCGAAACAGTTTTTTAGAAACATGAAGACATAAATATAGAAATAAAATTTTTAAAAAAAAAATTTAAATAATAACATATTCTAACATAACATGAACTGACGGACTGGCTGACTGACTGAATGAATGAATAAATGAATGAATGAATGTAATGAATGAATAAATAAATGAGTGAATGTATTATATAAGATAAAGCTGTCATGCCAGCATGGTCAAATAAAATAAAGACCATTTTCTCTTTCTTTCTTATATCCTCCTTACTCAAAACAAACAATCATCAATGCATACATCTATTTATCAATCAATCAATCAATAAACTAATCCCATTTTATCCATGCAACCAGCAAGCCAGCCATGTCATGCTAATGTACATTTCTCTATGGATGTAGGTAGGTGGGTGGGTGTGCAGGGCATATCATTATACCTGTAATTATTCCATATCAATATTTCAACTGTAGCATGCAGTTTGGAAATTGACCATGTCCAAAACAATTCCCATATCCTATGCAGTACTGCCTATTTGTTGTTGATATGATGGGGTTCCAGGCTGAGGTGATCCGCATTCACACACAAACTATTGTGGCATCAATGCGATGCATCTAACTCTTTTGGAATGTTTACACTTCTCATCTTTACCATGAATGCCAGTCTATGGACATGTTTCTTTTTCCAAATGTTAGTCTCAGGGTCCCTATATGACAATAGCCCATATAACCTATTTGATGTTACATTGCCTGTCCAAAGTATCCAAATACTGTTAGGTGCTGGCACAGAATTGAACAAGATATTCCGACAGAATTTCAAAAATATTAACTTTTGTAAATTGTATATGATGTAGAAATACATACATGGTGATAATAATGAATATCAACCCCATAGGCTCTATACATGTGCATTTTTTTACAAAAATTTTAACATTTTAATTTTATTATAAAAATAACTTTAAATTTTTAAAAATATTTCAATTTTTTTATTTTTAATTTGATAGTTCTATTTTTAAAGTCAATATACACAAAATGTCCAAATTTCATGCATCTACCTTGAATAATAAACTCAGGATAACAATTTAAACTTTTATAACCTTCCTACTGACAGTCAGGCCTCAGACCACAATTAATTTTCCTATATAGTCTCTACATTTGTTTGTCAGTAGTGAACTTTCCACTGTGTCCAAATCCTAATAAATCATATGTTGCTGTAAAGTATCTTCAAAGATCAACTCACGCTGAAGTTCTTGTCATAGGTTAACTGGCATTCTTATGAATGGCTGGACTGTAAACAAAGCAACGTGCAATGAGTCACAGATTTCACTTCCGGATCAGCACCAATGCCTCATTACTCACTGTGCACTGTCGCCAAAATACACACAGACAACCACACTATAATGCTCATATTCTAAACAATAGCCAATTTCCTTTAAATCAATACTAAGAATGACTAAATCTAATGCATACATCACCACCAAAATGAGAGAGGAAAAAAGGATCTAAAAATAGACTCGGACTACATTCGTAGGTACTGAACCGGAAGTATTAATTGTGTCCTGATTCCTATCAGGGTCAGAAATTTTCACCTGAATGGAAAAAAACTACAATAAATGTGTCTGAAATACTGCTGCAAAGTTTCAATGAATTTGATGCATGCATATACATTTTATCTGACACCATTGTATTACAAACAGTATGAATTTCATAATGGCCGACTGTGAACAATGCACAAAACTTAAAGTTGAATGGTGAATTTATTCATTAAGATAAACACTTGAAATAAACTGTAGTTAGTTTTTAGTCCTCATACAAATCTGGAAATGACTAGAAATTAAACCTGGCTGCTAAACTCTCAGTGGAGAGTCCATTTTAAAATATGATACATATTTTTATTTAAAAATGTGAATTTAAATTAAATTTTCATGAAAATTTAAAAAAACTCAAGTTGACAAATTTTGTTCTTTTGCAACATGTCTCCAATCCCAGTTATATAAGGGGGAGAGAGGATAATTCTTGTACTTTTACATGCAGTTATTTTAACTGAAACCATGAAATGGTACACCAAGAAGAAGAAAACTTTTTTTAAACCAGGAAATATTCCACATAACAAAGGGGTCAGATTTCTGACTGATGATAGTTTACCAAGTTCCAGTGCTGCATCTGCTCAAGTGACCAGAAGAATGGATGCAGACAAGTTCTCTCTCATGGCAGTGACGAAGCCGACAGGTGGGGGTCTCCAGTCAGTTGTGGCACCAGACTGTAATGGCACACCTGGGTCTGCTAGAATTCTACGGCCATCATCCAAAGCAAGACTGACCCTGAAAGAGACAGAAGTGAATCAGCATGAGGGGACACGTATGATCTGTATGAATAAAAATGTTGAAATGTGGAATGATATCATCCATCGTAATGGCAATCAAGACAACAGATGTGCGAGTCCTGATCTCAAACAGTGCAGTTCTGCAACTTTTAGTGAAAAATATGTTACTGGGAATAAGAACAAGAGAAGGAAAAAAGCTTAAGCAGACAATTCTCAGTCAAGATGTTAAAGTCCGCTGCAGTTTTGATCTTCAAACAAATGATGGAAGACACCGGTGGTGATGTTAGAATTATCCAATGTCAACTTCCCCAAGTACTGGATGCCGCTCTGCAGTGTTATTCTGGGGACTGCAACAAATGTCAGCATTATTCTAAGGTTTGGGGGGGGGGGGGCAGTACTAACAGTTGGTGGATATGATTTGCATTTCTCGGACTTCATCAAGTGACTCATCTAAACATGACAGAAAGTGATAAGAATATTCTCCTGGAAGTGCTGAAAATGAAACTTTCCTGTGATGTTGTACAAAGACTGCAACTTAATACAAACACGCAGAAATGTGAGACTGTGAACAGATCAATCAGTGTTTCCGTACCTAAAAATGTCAACTATTCAAGAAACTTTGAGGCAAGAGTGCATTCAACAATACACAGACTCAATAACAGACTTGGATCATCTCTGAAAACAAAAGTAAAACACTTGGGGGTATACTTTCAGCAAGTACTCTGAGATCACTGGATCAAATGGATAAAACACTGTACTTACCATCATTTGTATCCAAAGTATCCGGAAAACAGGAAATGTGTACTGGAAAGACAGGGATATATGATACAGGCTCATCTAAGGTACAGAACTCAGCCCAGAACAGGAAGTCATGCTGCACAGTCCTTCCAAGGGTGATCACTCCTATGCACAGGTTCACCAGGAGCCAAGGACACTGCAGACAGAAAAGAGGATCTTAGTCCATGTACAAAAGGACAGTGCCCAAAAGACACAATGAAAAACACATAATACAGAAAGGAAAACTGTCGTGGGGAAATCCGTAGGTAACACAACGCATGTTATGTGCAGTTGTGTTACCTGCTACCACCTGATGAGACCTATGGAGAGGTCAAAACAGTTTTTTAGAAACATGAAGACATAAATATAGAAAAAAAATTTAAAAAAAAAAAATTAAATAATAACATATTCTAACATAACATGAACTGACGGACTGGCTGACTGACTGAATGAATGAATAAATGAATGAATGAACGTAATGAATGAATAAATAAATGAGTGAATGTATTATATAAGATAAAGCTGTCATGCCAGCATGGTCAAATAAAATAAAGACCATTTTCTCTTTCTTTCTTATATCCTCCTTACTCAAAACAAACAATCATCAATGCATACATCTATTTATCAATCAATCAATCAATAAACTAATCCCATTTTATCCATGCAACCAGCAAGCCAGCCATGTCATGCTAATGTACATTTCTCTATGGATGTAGGTAGGTGGGTGGGTGTGCAGGGCATATCATTATACCTGTAATTATTCCATATCAATATTTCAACTGTAGCATGCAGTTTGGAAATTGACCATGTCCAAAACAATTCCCATATCCTATGCAGTACTGCCTATTTGTTGTTGATATGATGGGGTTCCAGGCTGAGGTGATCCGCATTCACACACAAACTATTGTGGCATCAATGCGATGCATCTAACTCTTTTGGAATGTTTACACTTCTCATCTTTACCATGAATGCCAGTCTATGGACATGTTTCTTTTTCCAAATGTTAGTCTCAGGGTCCCTATACGACAATAGCCCATATAACCTATTTGATGTTACATTGCCTGTCCAAAGTATCCAAATACTGTTAGGTGCTGGCACAGAATTGAACAAGATATTCCGACAGAATTTCAAAAATATTAACTTTTGTAAATTGTATATGATGTAGAAATACATACATGGTGATAATAATGAATATCAACCCCATAGGCTCTATACATGTGCATTTTTCTACAAAATTTTAACATTTTAATTTTATTATAAAAATAACTTTAAATTTTTAAAAATATTTCAATTTTTTTATTTTTAATTTGATAGTTCTATTTTTAAAGTCAATATACACAAAATGTCCAAATTTCATGCATCTACCTTGAATAATAAACTCAGGATAACAATTTAAACTTTTATAACCTTCCTACTGACAGTCAGGCCTCAGACCACAATTAATTTTCCTATATAGTCTCTACATTTGTTTGTCAGTAGTGAACTTTCCACTGTGTCCAAATCCTAATAAATCATATGTTGCTGTAAAGTATCTTCAAAGATCAACTCACGCTGAAGTTCTTGTCATAGGTTAACTGGCATTCTTATGAATGGCTGGACTGTAAACAAAGCAACGTGCAATGAGTCACAGATTTCACTTCCGGATCAGCACCAATGCCTCATTACTCACTGTGCACTGTCGCCAAAATACACACAGACAACCACACTATAATGCTCATATTCTAAACAATAGCCAATTTCCTTTAAATCAATACTAAGAATGACTAAATCTAATGCATACATCACCACCAAAATGAGAGAGGAAAAAAGGATCTAAAAATAGACTCGGACTACATTCGTAGGTACTGAACCGGAAGTATTAATTGTGTCCTGATTCCTATCAGGGTCAGAAATTTTCACCTGAATGGAAAAAAACTACAATAAATGTGTCTGAAATACTGCTGCAAAGTTTCAATGAATTTGATGCATGCATATACATTTTATCTGACACCATTGTATTACAAACAGTATGAATTTCATAATGGCCGACTGTGAACAATGCACAAAACTTAAAGTTGAATGGTGAATTTATTCATTAAGATAAACACTTGAAATAAACTGTAGTTAGTTTTTAGTCCTCATACAAATCTGGAAATGACTAGAAATTAAACCTGGCTGCTAAACTCTCAGTGGAGAGTCCATTTTAAAATATGATACATATTTTTATTTAAAAATGTGAATTTAAATTAAATTTTCATGAAAATTTAAAAAAACTCAAGTTGACAAATTTTGTTCTTTTGCAACATGTCTCCAATCCCAGTTATATAAGGGGGAGAGAGGATAATTCTTGTACTTTTACATGCAGTTATTTTAACTGAAACCATGAAATGGTACACCAAGAAGAAGAAAACTTTTTTTAAACCAGGAAATATTCCACATAACAAAGGGGTCAGATTTCTGACTGATGATAGTTTACCAAGTTCCAGTGCTGCATCTGCTCAAGTGACCAGAAGAATGGATGCAGACAAGTTCTCTCTCATGGCAGTGACGAAGCCGACAGGTGGGGGTCTCCAGTCAGTTGTGGCACCAGACTGTAATGGCACACCTGGGTCTGCTAGAATTCTACGGCCATCATCCAAAGCAAGACTGACCCTGAAAGAGACAGAAGTGAATCAGCATGAGGGGACACGTATGATCTGTATGAATAAAAATGTTGAAATGTGGAATGATATCATCCATCATAATGGCAATCAAGACAACAGATGTGCGAGTCCTGATCTCAAACAGTGCATTTCTGCAACTTTTAGTGAAAAATATGTTACTGGGAATAAGAACAAAAGAAGAAAAAAAAGCTTAAGCAGACAATTCTCAGTCAAGATGTTAAAGTCCGCTGCAGTTTTGATCTTCAAACAAATGATGGAAGACACCGGTGGTGATGTTAGAATTATCCAATGTCAACTTCCCCAAGTACTGGATGCCGCTCTGCAGTGTTATTCTGGGGACTGCAACAAATGTCAGCATTATTCTAAGGTTTGGGGGGGGGCAGTACTAACAGTTGGTGGATATGATTTGCATTTCTCGGACTTCATCAAGTGACTCATCTAAACATGACAGAAAGTGAAAAGAATATACTCCTGGAAGTGCTGAAAATGAAACTTTCCTGTGATGTTGTACAAAGACTGCAACTTAATACAAACACGCAGAAATGTGAGACTGTGAACAGATCAATCAGTGTTTCCGTACCTAAAAATGTCAACTATTCAAGAAACTTTGAGGCAAGAGTGCATTCAACAATACACAGACTCAATAACAGACTTGGATCATCTCTGAAAACAAAAGTAAAACACTTGGGGGTATACTTTCAGCAAGTACTCTGAGATCACTGGATCAAATGGATAAAACACTGTACTTACCATCATTTGTATCCAAAGTATCCGGAAAACAGGAAATGCGCACTGGAAAGACAGGGATATATGATACAGGCTCATCTAAGGTACAGAACTCAGCCCAGAACAGGAAGTCATGCTGCACAGTCCTTCCAAGGGTGATCACTCCTATGCACAGGTTCACCAGGAGCCAAGGACACTGCAGACAGAAAAGAGGATCTTAGTCCATGTACAAAAGGACAGTGCCCAAAAGACACAATGAAAAACACTAATACAGAAAGGAAAACTGTCCGTGGGGAAATCCGTAGTAACACAACGCATGTTATGAGCAGTTGTTTACCTGCTACCACCTGATGAGACCATATGGAGGAGGTGAAAACAAGATTTTTTAGAAACGATGAAGACATAAATATAGCGAAATAATATTTAAATTAGAAAAAAAAAAATAATAACATATTTCGAACAATAACGCATGAAACTGAGTTGACTGGCTGACTGAGCTGATATGAAATGAATGAATGATTATGAGTTTGACATGAATCGGTAATGAATGGAATAAATAGTATGAGATGAATGTCTATTATGTAAGAGTTAAAGCTGTCATGCCAGCATGGTCAAATAAAATAAAGACCAGTTTCTCTTTCTTTCTTATATCCTCCTTACTCAAAACAAACAATCATCAATGCATACATCTATTTATCAATCAATCAATCAATAAACTAATCCATTTTATCCCATGCAACCGAGCAACCCAGCCATGTCATGCTAATGTACATTTCTCTTATGGATGTAGGTAGGTGGGTGGGTGTGCAGGGCATATCATTATACCGGTAATTATTCCATATCAATATTTAAAATGTAGCATGCAGTTGGAAATTCACCATGTCCAAAACAATTCCCCATATCCTACGCAGTACTGCCTATTTGTTGTTGATTTGATGGGGTTCCAGGCTGAGGTGATCCGCATTCACACACAAACTATTGTGCGCATAAATGGATGCATCTAACTCTTCTGGAATGTTCAGACTTCTCATCTTTACCATTAATGCTAGTCTATGGACAAGTATCTCTTTCCAAATGTTAGTCTCAGGGTCCCTATATGACAATAGCCCATATAACCTATTTGATGTTACATTGCCTGTCCAAAGTATCCAAATACTGTTAGGTGCTGGCACAGAATTGAACAAGATTTTCTGACAGAATTTCAAAAATATCCACCTTTGTAACTTGTATAAGATGTAGAAATACATACATGGTGATATAATGAATATCAAACCCCATAGGCTCTATACATGTGCCTTTTTTTTTACCAAAATGTTAACATTTTAATTTTATTTAAAAATAAATTTAAATTTTTAAAAAATATTTTAAATTTTTTTATTTTTAATTCGATAGTTCTATTTTTAAAGTCAATATACACAAAATGTCCAAATTTCATGCATCTACCTTGAAAAATACTCTCAGGATAACAATTTAAACTTTATAACCTTCCTACTGAAAGTCAGGCCTCAGACCACAATTAATTTTCCTATATAGTCTCTACATTTGTTTGTCAGTGGTGAACTTTCCACTGTGTCCAAATCCTAATAAATCATATGTTGCTGTAAAGTATCATCAAAGATGAACTCACGCTGAAGTTCTTGTCATAGGTTAACTGGCATTCTTATGATAATGGCTGGACTGTAAACAAAGCAACACCGTGCAATGAGTCACAGATTTCACTTCCGGATCAGCACCAATGGTATGTATGTATCTAAGTATGTATGTATGTATCTAAGTATGTATATATGTATCTAAGTATGTATGTATCTAAGTATGTATGTATCTAAGTATGTATGTAATGTATCTAAGTATGTATATATGTATCTAAGTATGTATGTATCTAAGTATGTATATATGTATCTAAGTATGTATGTATGTAATCTAAGTATGTATTTATCTAAGTATGTATAAATGTATCTAAGTATGTATGTATGTATCTAAGTATGTAGATATGTATCTAAGTATGTATGTATCTAAGTATGTATATATGTATCTAAGTATGTATATATGTATCTAAGTATGTATGTATCTAAGTATGTATGTATGTATCTAAGTATGTATGTATCTAAGTATGTATGTATGTATGTATGTATCTAAGTATGTGTGTATGTATTTAAGTATGTATCTAAGTATGTATGTATCTAAGTATGTATCTATGTATGTATGTATCTAAGTAGTATGTATGTATCTAGTATGTATGTATCTATATATCTAAGTATGTATATGTATGTATTTAAGTATGTATGTATCTAAGTAGGTATGTATGTAGCTGTATATCTAAGTATGTATATGTATGTATTTAAGTATGTATGTATCTAAGTATGTATGTATCCAAGTATGTATGTATCCAAGTATGTATATATCTATGTATGGATGCATATAAGTATGTATGTATCTAAGTATCTAGTATGTATGTATGAATGTATGTATGTATCTAATGTATGTATGTATGTATGTATGTATCTATGTATGTATGTATGTATGTATGTATGTATGGCCATGTGTGTGGATTGTAAACTGAAGATAGTCCTTGGTTTTAATCATAAAGTAGTGGAAAATGAATAGTAAACCTATGCCATTAGACAGTTATTATTGAGATCTTCCGTAAAATTTCAGATATGTAGATATACGAAAGTTTTGTGTCATATAATTAAAATTAGCAAATAATTATCTTTCCTTGCAAATGTGACCCTCCACCAAAAAAAAAAAAAACATGGGGTAAAAATCTGTGAGTTTGAAAACTGCGAGAAGAATGATATGTACAAGTAGACACTATTAGATGGTATAATTTGCCTTTCGATAATAACTTGTTTGTTAACAAGCAACACAATTATTGTGGCTAATGGTGCATTACTTGTTAGCAGATTAATTGGATTTCATCAGATGTCTTCCAGAGTGTGCGTGCATTTAGTTGAATTCAGTTTGATCTGAACACCAAATAATGATACATTTATTTGTTGAGAGAAATCCCACCAATTCATGCATGTATAATTCGACTAGTTTTAAAAATAGTAGCAAATGATATTTAAAAACCCGAGTGCACCATAAACTGATTCATGTAATGAAGACATCAACATTTCTTTCATGTAGGGGCTTTGTATCAGCTGGATGAATGGATGTGTGATAACAGTCAGTACATTTCCGGGAATGGGTGCTGTGATATACTTGTAGTTTGCATGGGCATAGCAGAATAGGAGGAGTCAAATTGTGGTTTGTTAGGACTTCCATGCATCTAATACGGTTAATGTATATTGAGTTGTCAGAGCTGCTAATTTAATAGATTACTTCTCCATGCATTCGTTCTTAGTGATGATGACCATAACGAGGACTATTATGATAGTCACAAAGATGGTGATGATTATAAAAGATTATTGATGATTCACCTACAAAGAAAGCCCCTGGAGAGCTGGACACAATCATGAGAAATCATCAGTTAACATTCCATTATCTGCCAAGTATGTTTTTTTGGTGCAAAATTTTGGTTTAGCATGTTAAATGTTTCTTTATAAAGCCTGCACTGAGAAATTTCAATCAAAGTCTCCACAGAAATTCCCCCAGGGATGTACATACCATATGATTGTTGGGACTGTAGATCAAAGGTCAGCATTCTCATCTGTCAATTGTCTGTGCAAGGAATAATAGTTTCTAATGTATTACACTTTATTATGGTAGCTATAAAAACCAATAGTAGTCACTTCTACTAGGTCCTGATTTTGTATCATTTCATAGAATTAAAAATTGAGCCATGGATTAACTTTTACTTAGTTGAAACTTCTTTACTTTAAGTCATCTTTTGCACAATATGTATTGAATGAAATGAAATATACAGTTTTTCTATCTCCTTCTCACTGAAAGAATGATTTTGCAGAATATCTCAAATAACATAATGGTTGGCAATTTATTTTCTTTTTCTCTTTTTGCTTTGTCTTAAAACAGAAATCTTGTTGAAATAATACACTCATAAATGATTAGGATAACCTAGAAGTGAAAGTAAATAATTTCTTTAAATTTTCAAAATAAAGGAAGAAAAAAAAAAAAAAAAATATAATCAAGAATTTTTTGACCATATATATGTCCTGAAATTGGGTCTAATTTAATGTATTAATTGTCTTCCATGTGATTTATGTATTTGTATTTTGCCACCTGCACTAGCTGGTGGCAAGGCACGGATACATTTATACCCATTCTCCACTTTTTTCCATGTTTCAAATCCTACCATCTGATCAGCCCAGGCAGACTGCCTTGGTGTGTCCCTGGGGCAAGGGATATTACTCCTATTGCCTTAGTGCTATATAACCTTCATGTGTTCATGTGCCGTGAAACATCACACAAACACAATCTATTGAATGGAGGCATCCTTATTTAGATGAGCAATGGAACTGGATGAAGCAGTTGTCATCAAGTATTAAACATGATACAATTATTGTATTTTAATCAGGTTGATGCACCAAATTTTTCAACTCTTTTAAGTGATATTCAAATATATGAGTGATCCAGTAATGTTGTATTACCCCTATATGTATATGGTGATACACAAACACTTGAATGGTTGAGAAATGTTTTCTTATCCCAATATGGGATGGTGATAAGCACAAATATAAGTGGTCTAGTGATTTTATAATTTATGAAATAATACCATCCATTTGGCTGGCCTAGTGAATTTTCATTTTTATTGTTTGCATTTTTGTATCCATGTAAAAGATGTAAAAAGTAAAAATACTCAGTGCTCCAGTATTGTCTATATGTGTACTACTCATGTGAGGGTCAAATAATATTTTTAGTAAACAAGTTCCAAGTTCCAGTTAAAATACAGCATAATGAAAATTTGTATAAGCTAACAAGTACACCCATATAAGGACCCTTTTGTATTCTTAGAGATAAGCTCAATTCATTTAGAACTGACACAAAGTAAAGCAAGGTATGCAAGGGTATTATGGAATATGTCGTCAGGAAGAATAATGAGCCATAAATAAAAAAAAATATATTTTTCCATTTTTTGTTTTCTTTGAGATTTTCACTATCTCATCTTTAAAAACTACATATGCTACCTTGTTTTCCTCAAATATATTATCCATTTACTTTTTTATTTTTGGAGTAAAAAAAAAATATATATATATATATATATATATATTATATATATATATATATAAATATATATATATATATATATATATATATATATATAGGTACCTCATTAATCCAGACTCCGTTTATCCAGAAACCTCCACTATCCAGACATAGTTCAATGGAAACGGGATTCCTAAAAGTTAATTTGCTCCATTAATCAAGAAATCCGCATTCCAGATCAAGAAATAAAAATTGGGGAACAAAGTGTAAAATTTACTTAAAAGTTGCCTTGATAATCTGGAAATAATCTTGCCAAAAATAAAAAAATCTGAAGAATCGTATATGAAAATACAGTCAGTCGGATTAACACAGATTCACCTACGCAAATTTGGATGTGTGACAATGTATCAATCTCCGATTGGCTCAAATTCTAGTGACACATTAAAGTTATAAATTGATTGCATGATCATGTGTGTGAAAAAACTTAAAGTAGTGTGACCGTATTGTAACCAGTGATTGTAAAAACAATGTCTGTTTTTGCTAGTCGCTGATGGGTGTGTTAATAATTAAATAAACACACTGGGATTAAATCATCCACACTTTTGACATAGCATATGGTTAATAAATTAAGTGTGTCATTTAGTCTCTTTGTTGTTTACCAATTGTATGTAACAATCACAGTTCACATCTGTACCAAATAAAGTTGATTGATTTAAGCTGTGGACAGTATAGGGCTTCATTTCAGAATAAAAAGTGACATCAATTATCGGCTCATTAGCAGCTATAACAGTTGTAAAATATGACTTATAAAAATGACTGCATTTTATTAGTTTACCATAATGCATTTAACTGTGAGATATCAATTTATATTAGTTTGTACTTTTTACATTATGATGGTGACACCATCAAGCAAGCGTAGATGAGGTAGAGATACTGGCCAGCATAAAAACGATTTGCCAGCACAAAGAAGATCACCCAAAAGCACCATTCAAGATATCTGCCGGCATATTATAGCTGACTCATCCTTAGACATTGGCAAGTTGACAATTGCGGAAATCATAAAAACAATGACAAATGGTTGTCCGGTAACCTGCCGACTCAGCAGACCTAACCCATGCTCGCCACGCCAAATATCAACAAGTTGATAGATGCCAATATTCTTGTTGTTCTCAGACATGTCAGCCCACCATGCCGCCGTCAACGATGAAGTGCTCATTGCCAATGCCAAAGACACTCGGAGACCAACTTGGCATCACTGACTTTACCCATTCTCATGGTTGGCTGCAACGCTACAAGAATCGGCGGGAAATCAAACACAAATTGTATGAGGGAGAAGCAGATAGTGCTGATATGAACAAAGTGTAGACCAGCAGAGAGGAACTACAGTAACTACTGCAAGACTACGACCCACAAGACATAGTTAACCTTGAAGAAAACTGGGATTGTTCTTCCAACTGTGGCCAAACTACAGTCTAGCCACCCACAATATTAAAGGCACCAAAAAGTCATAGGATATATTCACTGTGGCGCTCACTGCAAATGCAACAGGGACCATCAAATTGAAACCATTTATCAGCACTAAAGTCAACTGATCAAGGTGTTTGGCAAAACTTATAACCCAGACACATACATGAGATACAGACACAACTGCAAAGCTTGGATGATGCCAGAAGTTTTCATCAACTGGTTGAATGGACATGGATAGACTGATGAGGGAAGCCAAACACAACATCATACTTGTTGACAGCGCAATGTAAAACTACACTTCCTTCCACCAAATACAACAGCACACATTCAGCCAATGGATGCAGGCATAATATGAGCATTCAAGGCCCACTACAGGAAACAACTGGTTAGACATTACATTGAATGTGCTGAGCAAGGCAAGGTTCTAACTCTGGATATTAGGCAGTCACTACATATGGTAATGACGGCGTTGGGTTCAGTGACACCAACTACAAACTCAAACTGCTTTAGACATGTATAGATCATACCGACACCAACCACTACTGCCAAAGACATTGATGATGATGGAGATGACATGCCATTAAGTGAGCTCGGAGACCTAATAAGAAGCCCTCCCACCCAAGCTGAGATGACTGCTGAGGACTACGTATGATAGACAACATGGAAGAGACAGGGCAACAACTCAACAACGACGACATTTTGACCCTGGTATCTAGAGACGAGTTTCCAGACCATGCTAATGAAGAAGACGATGATGCCACTACCGACCTCGAGGGATAAGACATTACCATCAACCAAGCCGAGGACAGCATAGCAAAACTCATTTCGTATTTTGAGCAGACACAGCAAATTTCACCAGTGCTGAGATAGAGCGCCACCATATATTTTTTCGCATAAATAGCCGAGGTGGACTGAATGCAGTAACCTATCTATCGGAATCTCCTGAGCCTTTTCCACTCTCATGGTAGAAGAAAAAAAAACTGTTTCGGAAAGAAACGACAATATTCTGAAAAACGTTTGCGCAGAATCTTAGTGTGCTTCCCGGACCGCTCTCCGCCAACTTTCTGTAACGGGGTGAAGCGAACTGAAGACCAGGTACGGAACCAGACTAAACTTCGAAGTCAATCCAACATAGTTTTGTTTCGCATAAATAGCCGATGTGATCCGAATGCTAAACCAGCATTCATACGCTAAATGAAGACTCTAAAAAATGATAGTAAATATTCAACTACAAGCAAGATGAAAATAAATATAAGCAATAAATTAATAGAAAATAGCAGTTATAACTATATAAACTATCACTAGCCGAATTTCCATTCGGCCGTTATTTGCTGATGTGATTCGGAAACTGACAGTTTGTTAGTTATACCATGATAACACTCACCCTACCCCGCCGCACACAAGCATAACAACAACAACATTAAATTCTCATTAAAAATCAACCTGATTCAACACATTTTTGAATTTCTTCGGTTTTTCACTTTTAAAAGCTTCTAAAGCCTTTCGTTTGGGTAGCACTATTTGGACAAGCCTAGAAACAGAATAATAACAAAAAAAATTTTGTTTTGTTGTTTTTGGTTGTTTTTTTTTTTGGGGGGGGGGGGGGGGGGGTTGGGTGGTGGGGGATTAAACCATACATTAAACTCAAAGACTCCAATGCGGGGACGATATGCTTTCGATGATCAATGGACAATTTAAAACGTCGACATTTCATTTAAATTCTTCACATTTAAGAAGCTATTTCATTGTAAGCACTTTTATGTAGCCTTATCGATGTAATTAGTCATATTGTAAGTCAATTACTTTGAGTAATAAAGCCACATGTTAGCAGGTATTAGGGACCGATAATTTAATTATGGGGTGGGGATGGGATGTGATTTTCCTTATAGCCGGGATATTTATTTATTTATTTTACTTATCTCAAGATAATTAATAACTAATATAATGGATATACTATATTTTTTTGGTTATAAATCAGAGCAAGAACACTTTTCAAGCTATTTATGAGCCGGGGATTTTGTTACACAAAAGCCTCGCCCCCTCCCCCACCCCCATAATATTAAAATGATCGGTCCCTCAGTGACCCGATCATTAGTCATTAGGGCCTAATACGGGTGAAAGTCGGCATTTTGCCCGTGCATTTGCCAATTATTTTTTATGGAAACCAATGGTGTCATTATCAGCTCAGCTTGCAAATGTTAGCTACGTTTATCGATCACGTGGCCTATTTGTATTTAAGTCCACTTCTGAAATGTTTTCTTTGCACCTCAACTAGCGACTCGTGAGTATTACATCTATAATATATCCCTTTATTTTTATAATGAGTGAGGTGGGTGGGGCTTTGGATTTCTTTCCAATCAGAATAGTTTCCTTACGTCCTCTCTTAAGATAATTTTGATTCTTCAAAATAATATCATGGGGGGTTACAATGAGCTCTTTTTCAATACAAATCAGAGCAAGATTATTTTGTAAAGCTATTTTTCAAAATAATCCTAGCCCCCCCCCCCCCCCCCGAGAATGAAAGGATCGGCCTCAAAAGATTTCAATGTAGAGCTGAAATAGCTAGATACTATTTAGAATTTGTGGAACTTCTCTAGAAACAAAAACTGAAGTACTCGTTCATTGCATTTAAACAACAAAAAGAAAGTTAATAAAAAAATGAAAGAATAATTTTTAAAAAATATAGATGTTTTTTTATTTATCTTAAGGAGCATTGAATATTTACTATGGGCAGTGATGTTTCTGCGAATGGCATTGCCTAGAAATTCGACGTTGTTCCTTGCAACCGTTACCAGAAACCATATATAACACGAATTGGCTTGATACAAACTGATGCATTTTTTACTCAAAATTTATTTACCTTTGAAATGTTATCAAATATGACTTGATTAAATGAAAGATGAAGCAATGCACAAAACAGGGGTCGACGGAAATATCTCCCCCCCCCCCCCCCTCCCTTCTCAGTTTGAATACGCGTGTTCTTGCGGCAGACAACTCGGCAATCATCGTCGCCGAGTAATTCGGTTTTGAAAAGTGCCGGAAGTTGTGAAGTTTGGCGGCAATCTAGCATTATGGCTACCTCCATTGTGCTCCCGTTTAATCACGCACAGCTACGAGATGTTATCGAGATCTTTTGATCTGGCGGTCGGCTGTGAATCTTGCATCAAAATTCACAAGTTCGGTGTTTACTTAGCGGCGATGGTCGGGAGTGAATCTACACATTTCTGCAATTACACCTAGTATCATAACGTACCATGAGATCAGAGATATCTATATGTCTCTGATGAGACTTATGCATATAACCTACTCATTTTTTTGCACGAATTATGTGGTTTCTTTTGAACAATGATAAAAAATGTAAAAAATTAATTTACTTCAAGATAAATTTATTTGTTGAAAGTCTAATAATGGATATAGTTAGTATATATTTTTTTTAGTACAAATCAGAGCAAGAATATTTTTTTCATGACATTTTGGGGCCTTCTCAGACCCCCCCCCCCCCCCCTTCCCCTGTACCAAGGTCTTACAATGCATGACGTGGCCCCTGAATATTTATGATGGAAAAAATATCAGACTATCAGGGTGGAACCCGTTCTTACATTATAGGACAAAACCCCCCTAAACCCCCCACCCCCATCCAGTAAAGTGTGTGGTACCAAAAGAGCCTACAATATGTGAAACATTGCCTTATTAGAAACTATATTGCATAAAAATATGTATACATGTTACGACAATTTAGTACAAGAATTTTTTACTAAATGCTTTATCACAAACACACCAGACATAATAAAAACAATAATAACAATTATTACATATTAAACATTATATATTATAATCACATTAATAAAATCAACAATATTCAAACACTTCACAAATAAAAAAATCTTCAAATTACAAATAACCATACAAAATATCTATATCAAAACCAAAAAATCACAAATACACTAAATAAACATTAAAAAATTATTAAAAAAAAAAAAAAAATAAATATACAATTCAAAACATATTAACAAATAAAAATATACATTAAAAACCTATCAACAACAAAAAACAACAATTCTCATTATTAGTTAATTCAGTAAAGATACTAAAATCAGTGTGACTATTTTCAAATAAAAATATTCTTAAAAAAAGTTAACAACTAAAATGCCATCAAACATGTATACAAACAATTTTACAATTACCAATTATATTTACATTTCACAAATTTAAATAAACAACAAAACAAAACATATTACAATTATTTTATATTAAACACATTCTCATTAAAAACATACAAAGTGTAATGATAGTATCATTAGTAACTAAAATTTATGTAATAATTCTATTAAATTAATATATAATTTCTGGATAAAAATTTTGAGTGTATCATCCCCATCACAACTACTAAGATGATACATAATATAAAAAATAATTGTATGATATTCAAGATTATTAAATCATTTTCTATTAAAATAATACAAACAAATAAAATTTTTCCTATTCATTAATAATTGTGTTCTTTTTTTCATATTTAATAACATATTTATATTATAGATTGTGAAGATATAAATATAATATATTTAATTTTCTACTACAAATTTTGTTTATATTAGAGAATTTTCATTACTATAAATAATTAATTAATATGAATTAAATCAACTAAAAAAAATATTTTCTAACATATATACTTTTATTCATAAAGTAGAACCATCACATGCACAATGAATAAGAAATTGCCAATATGTTTGTCTAAGCAACGAAAATTTTGTGATACTAATTTATAAAACAGAAATTTGAAAAGTACTATTAATTCAAGAAATACTAGATAAGTTTAGTAACAAATATTTACTCAGATACAACCAATATTTTAATTTAGTATTAACTACACTGAGAGAGGGTGTTCATATTTTTTTCTATTAAAAAAGAAATTTCTCTGAGTAGTTATATTCTCTTTTAAATAGGAAACTTATTAGGTAATAAATAATTGAGTAAATAGTGCTCTGATTTGAATACTATTATCCAGAAATAAATAAACTAGAATTTATGAAGAAATCCACACAAGTAATTTCTCTTTTTCCTATTAAATTATATATTTGGTATATCTGGTATCAATACTAGATTGCAGATTTTTGATACACACTCAAGTCCACACTAACTTCAATAGAAGTTTTTATAATACTTCCAAATCCTATCATTCATTTTACGAGTACAATATAATTTTTGTAACATAGCTAATTAGTTCAATAGATACGCACTATACATAGCATACATTATTAATTTAGTGATCTATGAATCATCAAGTTATATTGTATATTATACAGCTCTAGACATTTTTATGTTTTCTCACCTATTTCACGCCCTATTATAACATTAATTATAATTGCAGAAGATAAGTTCTGATAGTGAAGATAATCTTGACAAAAATGATCCTTTTTAATTAGATATTTTTTTTTTTCTTTTACATTTTAAATGTGAGTCATTTCAAAAATTTAAAATTCAAATTTGTAATAGTTGTAAATCCAGTATACTCTGACATATCTTTAAGCCACCTACCTACCTCCTACCTAGATACTGTGATACAGAGCATACAAGATTGTGACATTACAGTATAAATATATATAAAGATATTAATTTTTTTCTACGTATTATTAAGTTAGAGGTATCTATAATGAATCATAATAGAAGTTTGTTTTTTGCAGATTTTTTTGTAATGCAAAATAATCATTGTGCTTAAAATCAACTCCGAGCATGTCATTGTCCATTATAATTTTACTGGTTGAAGTGACAAAAAAAGCAATTAACCCCTAGTACAACATATGGTCCATGCATAATTACCATATACTCCTCATATAAACCGGGTCCAAATGCAAACAACATAGACCCTGATCTGCCATCTTTATAATGTTCAACTGATTAGTCCTTACAAACTGCATAGACCCAGATCTGCCGACGCATTATGTGCAATGGCAGATCTGGGTCTATGCATTTTGCAGTTGGACTCGACATATATGCCAGAGTATATATGGTACTTGATTAACCAACACATATGAGGAATAACATAAAAAAAAAGCATGCAGCGTATATTCCACTCACCAAATTCCTATACTTATTCACATAAAAATAGAGTTAGCCTGTTGAGTAACCAATCATAGTATAAAATGAATAGTCATTATTAAGGATGTTTAACAACAAAATAAATATATTCATATTGTCAACTGCACCAGTCAGAAAGGGGCTTCTGAGCAGGCTAGGATATATATGGTTGGATGAATCTGTTGTCATAAACAAATTTAACCAATACAAGTTTGATTCTGGCATGAACAGTGCTTGAGATTGAACCCAAGTTAGCAAATTGTGAAATATGGGTCAAAGTGACCTAGTTTTGTGATGAGTGTGTAATACTCGAGATGCAATCCCCTTGCAGAGTTTCATGATTTTTAGGTACAACAGTATGTATTCAAGGTGCCAGAAAACCTATTTGATCATGAGCTAAACACAAAACTTGACCTAAGTCAATAAAATATGAAATGTAGGTCACAATGACCTTTTGTTGCAAGGTGTGGTACTAATAGAGATGGATGCAATCATCTACTTTGATTTCAGCATAAACAGAGCTTGAGAAATGAATTTAAAACACAGAATTAAGTGAAACATGGAATTCTGGGTCAAAGTCACCTTTTGTGATAAGGTTGTAGTACTCCTCAAGATGCATCCTCTCACCCAATTTCATAGTTCCAGGACTATTGGTATTTATACAGTGTACAACAAAAATGAGATAAATGCAAAAATATTACCAAGAATGTGCAATTAATGTAAATTTATGTACAAAGTTAGTCCCATCCTATGCCCCAGGGGGTCAGTGCTATGACACTCACTCTAAACTGTTGTTCAGGACCTGTAACATGTAGGAACAAAGAATGTTGATATGCAGTGAGGCTGTACATAGATATATGTATTTATTAGTGAAGACACCAATGCTATCACTGATGCCAATGCACAGGGGTAGTACAATAAAAAAGTCTGACATATATCCATTTTGCAATGTACATTAATTAGCTCCCTTATGAAATTATTTTATCCACGTTAGTATTAAATTCCCAAAGTTAAAGCATCTAAAAGTTTTACCTATAAATTTCCAGGAAATTGTTTAAAAATGCCTTCTCAAAATCTACAGACAAAATATATCTGGCTTTCTTGTTTCATATAAAATATAATATATTATTCTAAGTAATTATCCAGACATAGTTATCACTTTTCTGGTGACAAAGATGTCATTGTCAATGTTATGATTTTGAGGTACATGCAATAATGTTTTCTTTTCTTATTTGTGTGCAGTGGGGATATATGTGTTTAACAGTGCTTGAGATTGAACCCAAGTTAGTGAATTGTGAAATATGGGTCAAAGTGACTAACTTTTGGGATGAGGTTGTAATACTTGAGATGCAGTCCCCTTGCCAAGTTTCATCATTTTTAGGTACACTAGTTGAAAGTAATTTATTGTACATTTTTGTGCTATTTTTAGCTGAGTGTTCAACAGCACCATATGTTGTTGTTGTTGTTGTTATTGATGATGATGATGATGAGAATAACATCAAAAACAAAACTAAGGATAACTCATTATTCCATAATTCACAGGATATGGTTTTTCATTGGATGGCACAACATGTCATAAGTGATATTTCTTTGTGTCACATGGTCATTCTTGATGTCACATAGTCATGACATCATTATCTTCTACATGATGTCATAATGATAAGTTCTTAGCATTATGCAGTCAAAATGGCATTTGTACAATTCTAAAGCAAAATTTTCTATTTTTTTTTCAAAATTGAGTACTAAAACAATTACAGACCTTTGCTTTGATGAATATTAAGTTTTATGAACCTGTAAACCAGTGGTTCCCAAACTTTTTTGATCGTGACCAAAAATACCATCTTTTGTAACCCAAAATGCAGTACCAGTGTAGGGTCATGAGGACTTCATTTGGGTCATGACCCAGGGTTTGGGAACCACTGCTGTAAACCTATCACATTGATCTGTTTCACATCAATCAGTATGAGGTTTACTTGTTTATAAAACTTCATGTTCACCTGAAGAAACATTTAAAATTGTATGTTTTTATTTTGTATTCATGCTCTTCTAATTCTTAAATAGTTCTCAATGTAAAATTACCATACATGTATTTTTGTCTTTTTCAGTATTTTTGAGCAGTGCCTGAAATCCTCCATTAGAGCTTGCCTCCCTTAGTGCTTGAAGTGTTCAGCTGCGCAGCTGAGGTATGTAGTTTACTTGAAATAGTATTGACAATATAGTCATTGTAAATGTAAAGAAAGTTTAGGCAGTTACCATGCTGTACTTGAGTGTCATGAGCAATAACTTTACCTTAAAAATGGTGCACATGGCATTTATCCTCTCCAAGCAAGTATACAGAGAAAAAAAATAATTAATTTAAGTCATTGTTTCAAAGATAAGAACTTAAAATGCACTAAGGTCTTGAGATATAAAACATAACTGATGATTCTGTTATCTAGTTTATGGCTTATTATGGAAAATTATTCTATAATTCCAAAAGCTATACAAATCAAAAATGGAAGGAGGACTGGGTAGACCTGAAATATAGAAAAAGTGCCTACATTTTAAATAGAATATGGAATCTATGGGGGAAAAAGGAATATGTGTGGGCGGCTTTATATATATACTTTTATGGGTTTTTTATTAATAATATGCCTGAAATATACAGAAATAAGAAACTAATCAAAATAATTGATACACCGCAGAATCTGTTTCCAATAAAAAATGTCATTATGAAATATAGGGGTGATAATAAAATATGGACAGAGGAGAAAGATATTTTAACATACAAAAACATAATGAAGGGGATGAATAAAAATTAAAAAAACCTGTCACAAAGTAGAAATAGAAAATCTGGGATTAGGATGGGAGGGGATATGGAAAAAGGCTAAAAAATCAAAGATCTACCATAAGCTTGTGTTTTAAAAAATAGAACCACATGAGCAATGGTTAACAAACACATGAATTTTGCTCACGTGAAAGCAACAATAGCAATGTTCATTGTGTAAAAACACATAACAAAAATGTGATTAATGTAAAATACACGTAGATAGGAAATAATAAATAACTATATTGATTTGCATACAATGATAAATATTATATACAAAATAAAAAGAACCATTTTATAATAAAACTTATTATACAATAAAGAGATTTTAAAGTGATATAAAATCTAGAAGATGACATATTAAGTTTATTATGCATGTTTTTGTCTATTTCACAATGAAAAAAAACAAATTTAAATTTAGATGCTGACTAAAAAATGATCTCAATTAATGGAATTATTATACCATGCACTGTAACAATAAATGATCGCAGCACAAATGGTCTGGTGTAAAAGTTGTTCCTCTCATGCATGTATGACAGAACAGTGTGCTGATTAAGACATATTTGAATACTTAATAAAAAACAATTGAAAAACAACAACCATGAAAATGGCAAATGACTCATGACATAATTTGTGGGGGGGTATGTGACCTCAAAGTAGGATATGTTCACATGTTGGCACCGATTAGCAAACAAGACAGATAGACCACAAAGGCAAGAAAAAATTTGGTCATAAAACACGATTATAACATAGAAAAAATAAATCCAATAAAAAAACAATTTTATGATTTTCATTAAATATAATATAAAGAAAAAAAAAATATGTGTGTTTTATTGTGGTTTAATTAGGGTAGCAGTAGATAATAGCATATAAAAAAAATATTGCACTTCAAAGTAATCATGAAAATTATTTGCACAAATTTTTTTTTTAAGAAAACAAAAAAGTAAAAAAAAATATAAAAAAAAAAAGTGCGGGGAAAAAATAGCATACACATATAGAAACAGGGACGGTCGGCCGACCAAAATTTTATTTATATGGCAAGGAAAACAAAATCGCTATAAATAGCATGAAAAAAAAATCTTGTAAAACTTTACAGTATCTTTAAATAGATAAATTTTGTTAGACAACTTGAAGAAGAAAAAAAAAATTAAAATGCATCCATATAGCCATCAAAAAAGATATTGCATCGATACTTTGAAAGAAATGATTTTATTGCATATGCAAAAACAAAAATATGGGGACACATACACGAGATTTTGTAAGTAACACTGATTTAAAAAATATATATTTTCGGCAATAGAAATTTGAAGCTAAAAACATAGCTCCAAGAATGGAGACTTTATAACGATGAAAAAAAAAAAAAAAAGCTTTCTTATTTCAATAGTTTTAATATTTTATAAAGTTATAATTAAGCTCCACGAACCATGCTCAGATTTATTTAATTGTCAATAACAAACAGTGCATCTTGATTTAGTCACCAACATGATATTCCATGATTTTAAATTATTCCTGGTTTCTATGGTCAGTTTGCACATGTATGGGCTTGCAATGAAATTGAAGTAGAGCTAAATCGTTGACAGTTCCAGCTTTATTCTTTTTAAAATTAAACGACACCTATTTGAAAGCGAGGCTACCATTAGTTGTGTGTATTGGTACATTCAAAAAATTTGGCTTATATTTTGTCATAAACCAGTCTTTTGTAACAAGGGAAATAGCTCATTGTACCTAGCTCTCATGCGAAAAAAAAACCACATTTAATCTGATGTGATTTTATTTTTATTATTGATTTTTTTTGAAAGAAAATTCTTGAGTTATCTTTTCTGAATGCTCAGAAGGGATGTGTCTCAACTCACATGAGAAAAACCAACTTAGAACAAATCTAAAATGTGTTGATCAGAATCAAGTAAATTTTACGTGAGATTTAGAACTGCCTATTTCAAACATAGTAATGTAAAAAGAAATATTTTTAAGTTATATTTCACATGAGAAATTCAAATCTACTGAGCAAAAATAATAAAAATGTTTTTTTTTGCACAAAAAAATGCAAACATGATCTCTAACAATTTGCATTTTCTAACCAGGTTCTCATGTGCAGCTTATGAGAAGCTCATGTGAATTAACTGTACGGGACTAAAAAAGTGAAAACAAATAATTATAATAGGTTGATGTTTAAAAACTACCTGTGTATGGTTTACGGGAAGCCTTTGAAAGGCATGTAACCAAGCGAATAGCAATGTCCTATTGGTCTAACAATACACAAAAAAATCGTGATTTAAAGTGTAAAAAATCAGAAACTGATAGGGAATAAAATAATTTTGAAATTCTACAGCTAGCTGTAAAATCTGTAAAAAAATCCAGTTATTGTTACTATTAACACTGATTATTTAGTGGCGTTGACTTATAATAAGCAAAATATATATTCAAACAAGGCATATATAGTAATCAAAGACCACTTACATGTACATCAACTGGCATCTGATAATTTGTTCCTGAGGAATTTTTTCAGAATTTTACATTAAAAAAAACCCAAGCCCTATTTGAAGTTCCATCCAAAACTGCAACCAACAGGAAATGTTGCAGAAAGTTCAGACTGAGCATGCCTAGCACATGAGTTTCATGCAGGCTTTTCAGACTTAGAATATTCTGGCTAAGATACAACCAAAAGTTTTCTTTTTTTAAAATTTAATTTGTGAGCTTATTTGAGCAGCTTTTTGAATCAGAACTTTCTACATGTTAGCGAGTCTTTCAAGTCTTATGTTTTTTTTTCAACTTGTCAAAGCTTATATGAAGTATTTGAGCAAAAGGCTTATTTGCTTACTATTCTCACTTGCATTTTATCAGCTTTTTATGTGTTGCACATAAGTTGGTAGATTATTCTGTTCAGGACAGTCAGGAAGTCTTCAGTCCAACTGGGATGAATTTTGTGCTTAAGGTTGGCATTCAGGTCATTTTCTAAGAAACTGTTTCTTGTAGCATCATGCAAGTCAGCATGTAAATGTTTCATGTAGATTATTACACCCTTAAGTCAAAACTAGGTAACTGTGACCTATATTTCACACTCCAGTGATCTGCATTAACCTCTATGCATTGACCTCAGTTTCTCAGACACTTATAAATGCCTGCAGAATCATGTAATTTGTATGTAATGACATCATGAAGATGATCATGTGGTGATCTGTGACATTATCTATAAATTAGATATGAAGTAAATTAGATTACTTAATGCAAGAAATGAATTTAATTGATGTAGGAGAAGATATTTATGTTCCTTTGTTTGCCATGCATCTCGGTGTCTTCTTCATACTCCATTTACCAAACTTTTGGAAACCTGTGTGCCTGGAATCTTTCATTTGGCATTGGATCTGTACCAGTTGTTTTTTGTTTTGCAATAATATTATTTCATTTGATGATATCACATGACATAAACAATATCCCATTGTTCTTGCTGTGCAGTTAACTTGCAGGCTACATGTGCAATAGTCTTCAAATTGTACATGTATATGTATTTGTGAAAAACCCAATTCAAATTCAAACCCATAATAAAAAAGAAGCGAAAAGAAAAACAGAAATCACATGAAAAGAACATTCCAATATCTGAAGTCCATTTGGAAATAATACCATGTCTGTTTCTTGATATAAAGATCACAAAAACACTGAAAACATTTTGAAAGCTTTGGCTCCTTTACAGAAAGGGAGATTTAAATATTGAACACATCTTTTAAGACACTTATTCATTTACACTTCAAGACACTTAGTCATTTACACTTCAAGACACTTAGTCATTTACACTTCAACACTCTTAGTCATTTACACTTCAACACACCTAGTCATTTACACTTCAACACACTTAGTCATTTACACATCCTGAATACAGTTTTGTCCCCCAACTTTTAAAAGTAGGATACATAGTTTTCTCATTTGCATCCATCCATCCATCAATAATAATAATAATAATAATAATAATAATAATAATGATTTTTTTTATTTGATGAGGGTAACTTAATTAAAACACAAATGTATCTAGTCTCCCTTGACAGCATCAGCTATTTTGTACCAATCTACATGCATGTATCATACTAATGATACATGTACAGGAAACAGAAAAATCACACTATCTAACAAAGTAACAAATAAATACTATGTCTACATTACTTAGAACATATCTATCCATCCATCCATCACACTTACGCTTCCACTCTGTAACATTAGCCATTTGAGATGAAGAGATGATTATTCGAATACATCATCACTTGAAGGTGTGTTGCCTATCATATCTATCTTCAAGATTTAGGTCATGGTAATAAACATCCATAACACTTTCCCTTCTGCTTAAATGTTTTCATTACTAGAACATATCCCACCATTATTTAGCTGAAGTGCCATTAAATGCAATAAATATCCTTATGCTCTCTAATTAAATATTTGAGATTAAGGTATGAAACTTTGGTATACTAATACATCATCACTAGAAGGTGTGTTTACATACTACATTGTGGGTGCTATCTTCAAGACAAGGTCATGGTGCACTTTTATGCTTTTCCATAACACTTTTCCTTCTACTCCATACTTTAAACATTTGTTAAGGAATGAAACTTGGTATAGTACATCATCACTAGGTGTCATGCACACTTGGGGTGCTATCATCAATATTTTATATTTTATCACTTTCTCTTCCACTAATTTAAAGTATTTGAGATTAAGGTATGAAACTTGGTATTCATCTTTACAGGTGTGTTGTTACCACATTGGGGTTTATCTTCAGGTCAAGGTCATGGTTTATATATGCTTTATGACATCTTTATATGATGCATTCTACTGACTTTATGAGCAAGTGTTATATGATGCACTTAGCTGTGCTCTAGGGTGTAATGATGCATCTTAGCTATCCATAAGCAAGTGTTATATGATGCATTCTTAGCTGACCTGGCCATAAGGCCAAGTGTTATATGATGCATTCTTAGCTGACCTGGCCATAAGGCCAAGTGTATATATGATGCATTCTTAGCTGACCTGGCCATAAGGCCAAGTGTTATATGATGCATTCATTCTAGCTGACCTGGCCATAAAGGCCAAGTGTTATATGATGCATTCTTAGCTGACCTGGCCATAAGGCCAAATATGATGCATGCTGACCTGGCCATAGGCACAGTATATTCTTAGGATAAGGCTGTGAAGTGCACATGCATTCATATGGAAGTGTTATATGATGCATTCTTAGCTGACCATAAGGCCAAGTGTTATATGATGCATTCTTAGCTGACTGGCCAAGTGTTATATGATGTTCTTAGCTGACCTGGCCATAAGGCTGCATATTGCATTCTTAGCTGACCTGGCCATAAGGCCAAGTGTTATATGATGCATTCTTAGCTGACCTGGCCATAAGGCCAAGTGTTATATGATGCATTCTTAGCTGACCTGGCCATAAGGCCAAGTGTTATATGATGCATTCTTAGCTGACCTGGCCATAAGGCCAAGTGTTATATGATGCATTCTTAGCTGACCTGGCCATAAGGCCAAGTGTTATATGATGCATTCTTAGCTGACCTGGCCATAAGGCCAAGTGTTATATCATGCATTCTTAGCTGACCTGGCCATAAGGCCAAGTATGCTTATAGTATGGACCTTTGTCTGACATGAGTCGTCCATTCTCATTTACCATTTACAACTTCTCAAAAACTAGTCAACAGCAAATTTTAAAAGCAAGCATCCTGACTAGAAGCTCTTTAAAATAATGTCAATCTGCCATCAGATATGGCGATCATTACTAAAAATAGAAAACCTTTAAATGACTTCTCAAGAATTTGACCAAACTTGAAAGACAGTATCTTGACCTAAATATCTTTTAAATTTGTTCAAATGATGCTGATCTTCCAATAAATATGGCAGCCATTACTAAAAACAGAAAAACCTTTGACTTGCTTCATAAGAACTGCTCAACATAATTTGACCAAATTTGACAGAAAACATCTTGGCATGAAGGGCTTTAAAATTTGTTCTGAAGGAGCCTTTACTAGTGTAGTGTCATCTGAGCAACTATAACCTCAGGGATTTTCTGTACATGCTGGCTAGTGCCATGCATATACTGTGATGCACAGCTCTTGTCATGAGACTTGATTGGTTCAATCCTGATTTTATCAGTTCCATTGACAAATACACCAGTTGAATTTCCAACCTGTGCCAGTTTAGGATATTGTTTGCAATAACTGCAAAACATTTTTTTCCATCTGAGTCAATGAATTCAAGCCAGGAATAACTATGCGGCGAAACATTAATGTCTCTTAGTATGCCATATTTGACATTTTTTGTTGCCATGGAGTCTAGCTTACTGTATATCTTGGGACAAGATAAAATAAATAATTTTTTCCGGTCCCATAACTTATGGTTAAACTTTTTTTTCAACTAGATCATATGTCCCAAAACTTAAGAACCAAAACAAAGTGTGTTGAATTTGCCGCCCCCTCCCCCCGCCAGCACTTGATGCTACAATAAGGTATTAAATTAAACGTTTATTTGATAATAAACTGAAAGAAACTAACCTTGTACTGTTCTCATTTATTCCTCTTTTTTGTTCTTCATAAGCAATTTATGTATAAAAGACACAAACATATCCACTATCACTAACATATCCACTAACACCACATGGTCCGGTAATGTAGAGTACCGGTCGTGTGTATCGTTTATGTCAGGTAACAACATTGACACATTGTTTTTATTGACATGAATATAGATAAACGAATCATATTTGGTTGTCCTCAGAAGTTTGAATACCGGTATATTATAAAACTGAAAATTGGATCCAGCAAAATCACAAACAATAGAAACAGAGAGACAGAGAAATAACAACCGATTGCTTGAAGGCACCAGCAATTCACGTATGACCTGGTGTATGGTGCAAAATAACCAAGAGTGTATTATTAAAAATCATTATTAGGAAATACATTCACCGTGAGAGTAAATGACAATATTTTCCCTAGCATGGGATACACAATATATTCTTCAAGACAAGTAATGCCATGTATACTATTTACCCTGCAGACATCAATGCCTGTTTGTATCAGTTATGATTACAGGTGGCAAACAATAGAAGACTGGGTGGTGAATAAACACAACTGGTAGCGAGCAATAAACTCATTGTTTCAACTTACCAGTAGGATATCAAATACAAAGTTTATTTTATTACAAAGCAAGCAGACCCTGGAATCCGACTTTGGATTCTTTTAAGTGTGCAGATTTTTTATATACAAAGTCGGCTGACCAAGGGAAGCCGGCTTTGGTTTCTTTTTAGCAGTATTCACAGGAATTTTGAAAATAAATTGAAACAGTGGAACAGTCGGGGTCTGTAAAATACACTTTGAGCATACATTGTGAAATGTACCGGTATTAAAGGATTTGCCACAACTGAACAGTTGTCAATTGTGCGGCATGATCACAGGAAGTTCAAATAAATTCTGTCAGCTGAATATATGACTCTAATTGGCACTGGCAGATAACTGAGGAAATATTACTTGGGAATTAGATCTGACTTATGAAAAAGGCAAATATAAATCAACTCAAAACTTTTATTGCATCAAACAGTGTTTATACAGCAAAACAAAATATCATACAAGTAGGGGTTGCTCCAGCTTGCACGTATTTTGTACATAGTGCAAACATTTAGTCTCCTATATTGCCCATAGATTTATCAAATTTTATTATTCAAAAGTTTGCAGTTAAGAAGAAAAGTGTAAACAAACAATACTGACAGTGGTTTTTATTTTATTTATTTAATAAAATATAAGTTTGAGTGCACTTTGTTACCAGCTAAGCATCGATATTATGATTCAAAAGGTGTCCCAAAACTTAATAATCGAAAAAAAACGATCTGTCCCAGAACTTACAGTGCACAAATAGATTACTTTAAAAATTAATTTATGGTGTCCCAACATATACGGTGTCCCAAGATATATGGTAAATACGGTATGTCTCTTTAGAGAAATAGTTACCTCAAACTCAGTGACAGTTTTACATTTTACCACTCCACTTTCACATAAATTTTTGTTCTTTGAACCTTCCTTATTAACTACCTTGCAAAAATAATTTAGTAAACTCATTTTATCCACATAGTAAATATCACCTTAAAAACTACTTCTAAAGTGATCATAACATACATTTTGTCCTTTGAATATGAACAGAGACAGCTTAATTAATTGTTTTGCTTTAAAAGCAATATCAGATGTGGAAGTTAATCCTCTGTATAATCAATTAAAACTTAAAGAATCATCGCTGCCATTTAGTAAGTTCATAAGGGGAACCGACACTAATGTCAGTAAAGTGCTTTTCATTTATTTAATTGGATTGACTCGCTGGATTGAAATCGAGGGTGAGTCATTTGTGATGAGGACATGGTTTACACAATACAATGAAGCTGTTTAAAACACTGCTAATTAATCATACCAGCTTTCTTTTGTTTCACATTCTTTGATTGGCCAATAATTTTGGTCACATAATCCAATATGATGTCAAGCGGTAATAGAATGTGCACATGCAACAAGTTATCAATGACCACTGGCAGAGGGGTAGAATCAAGCATTCAGTACACCCGGAGGCCAGATAAAGGTAGATAAAGTGATTATGGCATGAAAATAAACACTTGCCCGACTTTTTAACAAAAAAAAGAACAAATAGAAACTTGTTTTCATTCACAGTGACACTTCATTTTACAGTGCACCTTGCCATAGCAGACATCTCAATGTAGCAAACACCAATTAAAAATGAACATTTTTTAAAAATCCCCATTGAAAATCCTTATATAAATGTTCTTTTATTTTAGCAGACACCTATCTAACACAAAGTTGCGTATAACAGATGTTGTGACCTTGCATGTGCTATCAGGTGTACAGATTTCAAGCCCAGATTGTTTGACAGTTAACTACAATGACCATTTTCCACTAGGTCAAATTACATCACAAATTCAACTAGCATTGATTTCATAACTGAAACGATCTTGCTTCAGTCAGGTCGAAAAAATGTAGTTACAGTGATGAGTATCCTAATGATAAAGTGGCAGCTCTGAATATCTTGTAAATTAAATAGTTCATGAATGAGTATGGGTGACTATATCTGGATCAGATTTAGCATATAGTTATTCATGTTCTAAAAAGAAAATAATTACATTTCAAGGTATGATATAACACTGACTTGAGTGAAGAACATTTATCGAAAGGTCAGTAATGCAGATAAGTTTGTTTACTTCAGGTTCAGGTGGATTACAATTACAAGGCCCATGTTTTTTGTTTGTTAGTACAATCATTAATGCTTTATAAATGAAGATTGTATGTT
>JAQPZY010001385.1:0-132500 GCA_029931535.1 Margaritifera margaritifera
CTCTCGGACCTATACATACTTTCAATGACTGCAGTACTCAAAATATATTTTTTAAAATATTTTGGCATAGAAAGTATTTCGTGTACTAAATTCAATAACGGTTGACTTTTGTTGATGGAATGAAGAACGATTTACCCGGGAAATTTTGTTTCGGTTTTGGTCATGTTATTGTAGGTGGTAGTCACGTCACTTTTCAATGATAATCTAGACTTAGCCAAGGAGTGTGTTGAAAGATAGAGCGAAATAGCATGGGATCTTTGGGTATTAAGTAAGAGGCAATAGAAAAACAAAGTGTTAAACATCTTCATTATCATAATCACATGCACACGTGGACGAGTTAACTAAATTCACCATGTTAAGGTCGGATTTGAGGGACTACCTTAATGTCTAAGTTTAGTATGTAGGATATTAAGGTGACGTTTGCCAATAGCATAATAGGGTGGTGACCCGTTAGTTGAATCAGAGAAACGTGTCTTAAAAATAGAAAGATTTGGAGGAATTCGAATATCGACAGGGAGTGAATTCTAAAGACGAATCGTATATGGGTAAAAGGTCGTCTGAAAATATAAAGTCTGGTAGAGATTGGTGTGATACAGTTTCCGCATAAAGAGACTATTAGAAGAATTAATGGATATAGACCTGTAACGATCCGTGCAGCTTCCATCTGATTTTTTTTTCTTCCCCATTCTGATCTTTCCGATTCTTCAATAGAGCAATTGTCCCAGAGATTTCAGAAGCATATTCTAAGATTGGATGTATGAATAGTGTATATAATTTAGCCGAAGTTGTTCTCTTAAAGAGTATTTTATCGCGCTCAACTTCGCTGCGTTCTGAATAATCATACTAATATAATTAGTCCAATTAGCATCAGAAGATAATGTTAACAATTGGTCTGTAATTAGACGATAGTGTTTTGTCTCCTTTCTTTTAAATCGGCATGTCATGCGCTAGCTTCCACTGTGTTGGGAACACGCTGGCTTCGAGTGATTTATTTAAAAATGTTTGCAATGGAACATACATTTCTTCAACCATACTTTTTAACAGTTTATAACTTATTTGATCGGTTCCAGCGGTTTTGTTTAGGTCAAGACTAGTTATTACATCTCTAATTTCTTTTTTATGTATAATGATGTCAGAAATAAAAGTTTGATTTCTAACTTCAAAATGCGGTAACTGTTTATCATTATTTTTTAAACGTGTAACAGAGCAAAATTACGTATTCAGCAGCTCGCACTTTTCCTGATCACTTGTTGCAAAGTTAGAGGATCGGTTCGTAAGTCTAAGTGGAGGTAATAGGTTCAATGTCTTTGTAGAATGTACTTGTTATCTCATTATTTTCCAATAAGGTCGAGGATTTGATCCGATGGCAGGGCTTGAACGCGCATCCTTTCGGTCGTAGGTCTGAGACGCTAACCACTGAGCCACGGTGGCTCCTATTGAGATTAATATACCCATATGATATTTTCCAATATTACACATATTTAATAACACCCAAAAACACCGCAAACGACGGTATGATGACATATAACTTGAAGGCGTAATGACGAATGCATCCGAATGTAATTTAAAGTCAATTCTGTCACCTATTTTTGCGCTTTTTTATTGAATATCATTTTTGTC
Source organism: Margaritifera margaritifera (assembly GCA_029931535.1). NCBI lineage: Eukaryota > Metazoa > Mollusca > Bivalvia > Unionida > Margaritiferidae > Margaritifera > Margaritifera margaritifera. The sequence goes on from JAQPZY010001385.1 coordinate 1,621, forward strand.
ATGTGATACACATAGCATAATCTTACATTTGAGATTATTTCAAATGAAATTTATGAAATACGTTGAATAGTTTCAATCTTTTGCGATTCTCGTGAAAGATCCTACATGTTGTTCATATAATTTTACATGTCATTATAATCCTTTATTGAGTTACACTTTAGTTACAAAAGAGACAACTTCATTTTGCCGTGCCCTAAAATCTGTGTGCCAATTTAAAAACTTGTTTCATCCATACTACACTAGTAGGGCTCATGAAATGCAGGCAGTTTACTTGGCCTCTAATTCACCTTTCGGGAATTATACCTGCGGGAGACTGCTCTATCTCATCAGTGCGTAACTATGGAAACTTTAATTCAATGACCTCTTCTCCAGTATGGAGATGATAGATTAACACTGAAATCAGCTGTCTTATATAATGTTCTGTTCTATTTATCTGCAGTTTAAAGAAGGGAGAATTATACCAAGAGAATAGCAAATAAACCCTTCTGCAAAATGAGCAAACTCGCACTTTTACATTTTTAAACTAGTTTCTCTTTCATCACTCATTTATGAATAATTAAAAATATCTGAGTAGTAACTAAGAATATATAAATTCTTCAGACCGAGACCCAAATTTCATTTTTAAAGTTTCGTATTTTTTATGCTTACTTTCTACATACATTTTAAATTTTTTTCAAGAAAATATGAAATTAACAAAAAGTGAAGGAAAGTCTTATTATTTTGAAAAGTTTTTTATAAGGCCCAAAGGAAGAAAACAACATTATACGTTCAAAAATATAAATTGTAATAATGCAATAATAGTTCAATGGCATACAGTTGACGATTTAAGTTTCGAGTGACTTACATAAAACTAGCTCCAACACGTAGATGTAAACAGCATGATTTATAAGCACGTCATGTTACACAAGGACCGATTCTGGAAATGTGTTTCTTATTGCGTGTATAAATCTCATCGATATGGTATCATGTTTTGGGTGAAATAACTTCTAGCTTTAAAAAAATATGAAAAAAATTTTGTGTTCACATGGTCTGCACACTTAGTGTGCATAATCAATATACTCTTCTGAGCGTATTTGTGGTTCACATTTTAATATCGGAGAGATCATTAACAATTCCCATTATCAAAGGACGACCGCATTATGATTATCCCTTGTCTATGTACTACATTGATTGTTAATTGTTATTCAGACAGCAAAGTGACAGCCTGTTGGTTCCATACATTTACTCAGAAATAGATGATGGCGTGCATAAATAAACTCATGTATCAAAAGATCTGTTTTTATATTTCAGATGTACGTAGTTTCTACATGAAGCCTACCTGTTTTACATAATCTGAAACCATTATACCATTCGTAAAATCACTAGCTGATTTTTGTTCTTCTATTGTTATAGCGCGTATCCTCTTTGGATTGTATTATTTTTCCTCATATTTAATAACTATGTTAAATGGACCTAAGAATTAAAAGTAATGCATCGTATTAAAATATAGGCTTGATAGTTGATGTGTTTCTGACATTTTTGTAACAGATTCAGGTTTAAGAAATGCTACAATATATGGAGAAAAAATTATGTTGCCAAATGTTCACCATTGGCCGATTTTTAGGAAATTTCATTAGTTGGTCTTTTACGATCATATATAATTTTTATTTCCAAAGATCTGCACGAATTAAAATTTTCCCGATCTCTTATCCGGTTACTAAAATGGTGCAAATATAGAATGATGTGAAAATTACCTATAAACGGTATATAGTGTGGCCAGAAAATTATAAAATAATAAAATGGTATTGCTGAAGTAAGATTTTTAAAAAATACAGGTATTGTGGAATCTATTTAATTATTTCACTTGCGTGAAAAATAGAAGAAATAATTGTTACCAATTGTCCAAGGTTGGTTTTCGTATGCTAAAATACGGGTGACAGTAGAAACAGGCAGACGAATAAGGAAGAGGCTGTTTAACCGACCATAATAAAAGAATAACATTCTCTCTGACCTGATCATTTTGTTTAGTTTGTGTTCAAAAGCTCATTTCACCATTTATATTTAAAAAATGCAATTTTAAAAAATCCCAGCAATGATGTTTTTATTTATTTTCGACTGTGCAGTTGAATGAATTCACACAATTAAATGTTCCAGATAATATGGACTTGTGTATTTCCTTTCAGTTTTCATCTTGTATGTGTGTTTTCAGGAATTTGTTCACTTCCTCACAAAATACAAATACTTCTTGCTTCCAGTGCACTCTTATTGGTATTTTTATTTTCTTCAATCACGATTACACATTTGACACTTAGTATTACCCTTGCCTGACTGCCCGTCAGTCCGTCCATCCATACGACTCATACTACCTGATGTCTGCAAAAAAATATTAATCCCTTCAGAAGGTTTGCAGAAATTTTTAAAACAGCGTTTATTATTATAACGATGCCCTACAGGCTATACCCAGTTTCACACCATCACTTGCCTTTCTTAAAAATGTTGGCATTCAGGTCGGTTTTTATAAAGGTGATGTTTCAGTTTGGGATCTAGGTGCTAAGAAGGTACCAAAAAAAATGTGAATATTTAAAGAATTTGTGAGAAAAATGTCTACTCTAACAATAACTTTCGGTTTTCTGATGTCGACTTTCGTGCCAACGTTGAAATTAGTTCAGATCTTAACCAAGACAGAGACACGCAACTTTCCCTGAATATCTTCTTTATAACCTGCAAATGGATTTGACGAGGGCGAAGAAATAAAATCCATAAATAAAACAACCCCGAATCCAAATCTCTGAAGGGAGTAGAAAACAAATGTTCGGTATTTTAGTTTCGTCTTGGTGTTCTTCCTTCTATACGTCCGTCTTAACCTTCCTTATAAAACCCAAGACTTTTTACCGTTCAAACGTGAATTATGTTAATAATAATTTATTTCTAAAATATTCCTTACAGGGATACACATAAGGTGTCTAATATAAATACAATAGCAGAAAATCCACCTATACGAGTCATGACTACTAATACCAGTACTACTCCTCCTACTACGATAATAATAATATGAGATTTTCTTTCCGTTGCCTCCTTTTACCTTGTTGAACGGCGCTGCATGTTTCTTGTCTGTGGGGAGTAAGACCTGTACAACCTAACTGGTCATGTTGTACAGCAGAAATGTAAAAACTGAATCGACAAATGTGGCTTTTGTGTTTGAGCTCTTACATTCCGATTTTTTCAGATGAGAACATTTTAAATCTCGCGTTGCTGTGCCGTAAACACCAAACCAACGCAATTCATTTTTGCATTGGAATATGTTTTATGAATGTTTTAAAAAATGAGCCGGGGATGACCTTTGTCTGTCTATAATGCTGTCTCCTCCTATAAACAGCTTGGTGGAAATGTAATATTCTTTCTAGTACAGTCAACCCTTGTTACAACGACCAAGGTCGTGTCCAACCAATTTGTCGTAGTAACGAATATGCCGTTGTAAAGGTCGTGTATCTTTAATTTAGAAAAGTAGTCCTCGTCTTATCGTTGGCAAACCAATGCAGCAGTGAGAAAAATTGGTCAGAAATCGAACTCTATACATACTTCATATCTGATATAATCGTAATTATTTTTAAATCTTATACACATTTTCTTCATATAAAAACTCGTTTCTAATAATGAATGTATATGTTATTCTCTGACATATTCCAGGTAAAAGTAAAATCACCAGGAAGTAAGTACAATATATAAGGAAATACGTATGTTTGTTACGGGGAAATTGCTGTCCGAGTCGGAACCTGAATATTTCGTAATAAAGATAGCATTTACCTTCGAACATGTTTGTTCTCACCAATATTAGACTGAACGCGAATATTCCGTTGTAATAAATGTTGTTTAAATCAGAATTTACCGTATACTTTGTCATCTTTTTAACGATCAGGGAGAAAGGTGTTTTGTTTTCCTCTGGAAACATTTGTATGAAAGAACATCGAATATTACTTTAGAAAAAAATATTTTCCATTTTCCGATATATATAACCCATGATTCAAAGGTAGCATAAAACTGATCGAATTCAGCTACGCTGCTGACTTGACCTCTGTTTAACTTTTGGCCCTACAGTAAAATCAGTCTATCGCAGCTAGGAGTACAATTGCCATGGGAACAGCAATTAACACCATTGCTAACCAGGCCTCAATTTTGCACATTTTTGTTTTGCGAGTCAATATTATTTTTTTTTTTTTTTTTTTTTTTTTTTAGAAAGCAACAAACACTTTAAATAGTGATATTGTTAATATTATGTAAAACGAGAAAACGAGAAATAGCTAAACAGAATTACTTAATACAAACATGAAATAATTACAGTTTTCAGAATGAAGCAAGGTAAAGACTTGACTTCGATGTGAGATTACAAATATGAGGTCCAAAATGAAATATTGTTCCATAGTACATTGATAAGCATGGAAATATCACATCAAAATAGAAATTAGAATTCTGATATATTTCCTTGTATTTATTGAAATATCAGATGAAAAGAGAAATTGGAACTCTGATATAATCCTTGCATTCGTGGAAATATCAAATAAAAGAGGAATTAGAACTTTGATATAGTCCTTGTATTAATTTCTCTTGGCTTTTTGGAGAAAATTGTGCAAGAATAGGACTTAAGGAGTATTAATTGCATATATGCTTCATTTTACTACCAGACTAAGGAAAAGTGTTGCGCGTTGCATGATATGCACACAATTAATCGGTTTCAATGCACTTATGTTTGTACCACACCATTAAGACAAATGAAGGTTACTCTGACGTATATTTCGCCTTTTACTGGCTTTCATTAAGTTGTTGTGTTTATCCCATGACCTCGGGGGGGGGGGGGGGGAGAGGGGGGGTTGAAATGCTCTATGCAGACTTTCCTACCTAGACTCATGAAACTTGACGAAGGGAAGTATCTTGATAAATACTTTACCCGTATTGCAAAAAGAGTTATATTTTACCTATATTTTATTCTTCTGTGACTTGTTTAGATTTTATGTTTAAAGTCAATTTCGTGTGTCCTGTTCATTTTCGAGTTATGAAGCTTCATAAATGAATGCATCTCTGTTAGTAACACACCTTACAACCAAAGGTCACTGTGACCTAGAGTTTATGCTTTACTGACATAATTAATTATTTGTGTTTAGCTCATGACATAACTTTCATCATGCCATATACACATTGGCCTTCACAAAAGTACCTTTATGACAGTGCGGTTCAAAAAAGAAATAAATATGCATATCCAGTTGTAAACTTTCCCGATTTATGACTAAACATTTATGCTGTGATAGGTTACTCTTAGTAAGTAAAATGTGTATTGCACAGTGAATGAATAGGTATTCGATGAATGGACTGCATGCATTTCAGCTGCAGTGGCTACTCAAGATAATTACTGATGCACGAACTATACTTGTAAGAGTTGTCATAATGGCTGTCACTCCAGGGATACTGGCAGTTAGTGATTTCCACCTTGTAAAATCTGGCGTCTAGGGTGGACAATAATAATAGTTTCTGAAGCTGATTTTATTAGCAATGGTTTGCAAAAAAGCAGAACAAATATCCTTGTGTTTTATCAACTCATTATGGTTCCGCTGCTTTGATAGCGCAAAAAGGAATGCTCTTTATTGTTTTATGAATGTTATGCCCTGTGACACTGGCCAACATTTTGTAGGTCACGATCACTTTGGCATTAACTTATGCATGGCAGTTGGAGACTTCGAAAAAAGCTTCGTAGAGGCGAGCTGTGTAATCGGTAATTGCATTCTGGTTCTCAAAGAGTTGTGATAAATAAATAAATAAATAAATAAATAAAAACACCAAATGTTATCTTTAGAAGTTGCCATGTGTGATTTATACATTGCACGGGGAGTAATTCGTCGTTTCACTCGGCATCTTTTCAACTCGGTAACGCCTGGTAACGGTCATAATTTTACCTAAATATGAGGGTCCTTTGAGATCATCGTAAATGTATGGAGGAAAAGAAATAAGTGTATTTTATGCTCATCTCAAAAGACTTGTACGCATTTCCGCGAATTCGTCATGCCTAACCAGAGAATAGCACAGAAAATGACCCCCCCTCCCACCTTATAACTACAAAGCCAACAAAACTTGTATTGAATTGAATATATTTGGTGGTACCAGTTTTTGTGGATTCCGTAGCTGCTACAAACTGCAAATATAAAGACCCAACGAACAATTATTTATCTCTGAAGATAACAGCACCCTATCACAATCAGAGACATATACAAGAATTCATACACTGACGAAAAAGTTTTTTGTTTTTGTTTTTTCTTGCAAAAGCACGCAATTTCATAACCACGAAAATTATGGACAACTATGCAGCAATCTGAAGTGGACTTCTGTGATAATAAGGTGAACGTCAATTTACTGCGTCACACCTCCCACCACTTAAAAAAAGAAACAAAAATATAACACAAACATTATTACACATATCGAGACCCTGGCTGTTGACCAAGATCTATTCGCTCAGTGTATGCCGGATATAAAGACCGATTTAAGCAATAACTCTACACTGTAACTGATTGACGGTCTTTAATAAATACTCGGCCTAATTTCGAGGGTGGGGTCCTTTTATGTTAAATGAATAAATGGAGAAGAATAAGACTTGTGTCGTAGTATATTATTTCCACTCTTCTAAGCCTACAGAAATGCGAGTTACAAATGTCCTTTTACATATTAGGAATTAATCACGCCTATTTTTCCAAACAAAGAAAAGCGTGTGCAATCCAGAGACTGACCATACAAACTTGTGACTCGATTCATCCCTGGAATTTATGTGTCCTAAGTTGAAGATACTCTGAATTTCTAAGTTAGCCACCAGGAGGACTTGGATCAGGGAAACAAAATATGACTAATATTAGTTAGGGATGGAGGGCGGGAAAGAGACTGTAGTTTGCTCAAATTGTATTTTACAATACCGTTAAACACGTTTGTTTTAAGCATATTTTATTGTCATATATTTTAATAATATAGCAGTCGACACGAGCTGTCTAACTCATCTAGATTTTTTCCCAAAAGATAAAAAATGGTCCAAAGATGCCATTCGTTTAACAAAGATTCGAGTATATGTGAAAAAACAAGGTCAAAAATTTCATCTATTAAAAGGCATGTAACATTTCAAAGGACAAACAGAAGAGACATATACGTATATACATCAATAAAGAAGCAATGCGAGAGAGAGAGAGAGAGAGAGAGAGAGAGAGAGAGAGAGAGAGAGAGAGAGAGAGAGAGAAGGGTGAGAAAAGACATTGCACTGGTTACAGTCACTATTGTATATTTCGTTTATTTTATAGATTCGTTACTTAGAATATAATTGTAAGCACTAAAAATGTCTTGTACCGTGGATATATTTATGAACATTTAGAAATATTACAGAGTTTGTTTCTTTACTTATCTCGACGTCACATTTCAATAATAAATCTAGACTTAGACTAGGAGTGTACTGAAAGATAGAACGAAAGAGCTGGGATCTTTGGGTATTAAGTAAGGGGCAATAGAAAAACAAAGTGTTCAAAATCTTCATTATCATAATCACATGCACACGTGGACGAGTTAAATAAATTCACCCCGTAAAGGTAGGATTTGAGGGGACTACCTGCGTGTCTAAGTTTAGTATGTAGGATAATAAGGTGACGTTTGCCAATAGTATAATAGGGTGGTGACCCGTTAGTTGAATCAGAGAAACGTGTCTTAAAAATAGAAAGATTTGGAGGATTTCGAATATCGACAGGGAGAGAGTTCTAAAGACGAATCGTATATGGGTAAAAGGTCGTCTGAAAATATAAAGTCTGATAGAGATTGGTGTGATACTTTGATAGTTACGTAGACGATAATGAGATGCGTCATATCTCCTTTGTGGAAGAAGGTTGCTTAAATAGTTAGGTACTTGATTATTTATAATGGAATACATTATGCATAATCTCTTCTTTTTCCTTCGCTGTGCAAACCAAACCGTTTCCGCATAAAGAGACTATATGGAAGAATTAATGGATATAGACCTGTAACGATCCGTGCAGCTTTCTAATCTTTCCGAATCTTCAATAGAGCAATTATCCCAGACTTCAGAAGCATATTCTAAGATTGGACGTATGAATAGTGTATATAATTTAGCCGAAGTCAACAATTTGTCTGTAATTAGACGATAGTGTTTTGTCTCCTTTCTTATAAATCGGCATGTCATGCGCTAGCTTCCACTGTGTTGGGAACACGCTGGCTTCGAGTGATTTATTTAAAAATGTTTGCAATGGAACATACATTTCTTCAAATATATTTTTTAACAGTTTATAACTTATTTGATCGGTTCCAGCGGTTTTGTTTAGGTCAATGTCTTTGTAGAATGTACTTGTTATCTCATTATTTTCCAATAAGGTCGAGGATTTGATCCGATGACAGGGCTTGAACGCGCATCCTTTCGGTCGCAGGTCTGAGACGCTAACCACTGAGCCACGGTGGCTCCTATTGAGATTAATATACCCATATGATATTTTCCAATATTAAATATGTTTAATAACACCCAAAAACACCGCAAACGACGGCATGACGACATATAACTTGAAGGCGTAATGACGAATGCATCCGAATGTAATTTAAAGTCAATTCTGTAACATATTTTTGCACTTTTTATTGAATATCATTGTTGTCATGTGATACACATAGCATAATCTTACATTTGAGATTATTTCAAATGAAATTTATGAAATACGTTGAATAGTTTCCATCTTTTGCGATTCTCGTGAAAGATCCTACATGTTGTTCATATAATTTTACATGTCATTATAATCATTTATTGAGTTACACTTTAGTTACAAAAGAGACAACTTCATTTTGCCGTGCCCTAAAATTCGCGTGCCAGTTTAAAACTTATTTCATCTATAATACACTAGAAGGACTTTTGAAATGAAGGCAGTTTACTTGGCCTCAGGAATAATACGTGCGTGAAACTTCTCTATCTCCTCAGTGTGTAACTATGAAAACTTTAATGACCTCTATCTCCTCAGTGTGTAACTATGAAAACGTTAATGACCTTTTCTCCAGTATGGTGATGTTAGATTAACACTGAAAACAGCTGTCTTATATAATGTTCTGTTCTATTTATCTGCAGTTTAAAGCTGGGAGAATTATACCAAGAGAATAGCAAATAAATCCTTCTGCAAAATGAGCAAACTCGCACTTTTACATTTTTAGACTAGTTTACCTTTCACTCGTTTATGAATAATTAAAAATACGTGAGTAGTAACCTAGAATATATAAATTCTTCAGACCAAGATCCAAATTTCATTTTTAAAGTATCGTGTTTTTTTATGCTTAGTTTCCAGATACATTTTATTTTTTTTAAAAGAAAATATTAAATCTAACAAAAAATAAAGGAAAGTCTTATTATTTTGAAAACTGTGCTTTTTTCTTTTTTCTTTTTTTTATAAAGCCCAAAGCAAGACAACTACATTATACGTTCAAAAATATAAATTTTTGTCATACTGCATAATATGTTCATTTGACTTTTAAGATACATTTTATTTTCTTGGCTTTGTTGTTCATGTTGGTTAAGTAATAAGGTCTTTGCAGTGTCCAAACCTATGAGACGTTAAAGCAGAAATAAAATCTTGTATATTTAGTTTTAGTTCAATGGCATAAAGTTGACGATTTAAGTTTCGGGTGACTTACATAAAACTAGCTCCAACACGTAGATGTAAACAGCATGATCTATAAGCACGTCATGTTATCTGTACAGACATACATATAATTATATAGGCAAAGCACACTTGTTGTGAAGTAAGGCGAAGTTTTACGGTCAGAACTACTAGTTAGGGAAAGTTTTTAATAATCGATACTTACAAAGCTATTGTGAACGAAAAAGTAAAAATATAATTTTACATGCACACTTTAAAAAGGGGTTTTGTTTTACTGTCGCAAGTTGCACGTGTTTCGTTTTGTAGATACTTGTGTTTTTCTGTACATGAATGAATGTCCGGGTCAGATTTTAGGAGCTGCAGTTGCTCAGTGGTTAGCGTTCTATACTCGCGACCGAAAGGCTGTGGGTTCGAATCGGATCAACTTGGGTGGGTCGGCTAAATTGGTGTGTCCCTCTGGGCACGGCACTTTATCCCCAATTGACTCGGTACTAAATAACGTAATTGTGTTGTTTTGCCGTACAACACCAAACCGAACCAAACTGGGTCGAATTTTCGTTCAGAATGATGGATTGCCCTTGAATGTGAATAAATGCTAGCTAGTTCATAATAGCAGTGTACTGCATATTCTGAATGGTCTCGCTGTCAGTGGGTTTCACAGTTGTCGATTGGCACTTCTTGTTTTAACTAAGGCCCGAAATTTGCTTTAACCATTGTAGTGTAATTGACAAGATCTGAAAAACAAACTAACATCAACATTATACACGGATATCTGGAACCTACCATACACATTTATCGAAAAGTTTGAAAATTGAAAAAGTTATATACGCTTACAAAATTTAATTATGCGAAAGTAATCTACTGCCATATCAGAAAAAGATACAGAAAACTGAAGTTGCTCGACCTGTATTATAAAACTGTTCTATTTGGAGAGGAATATCATGTACGCTAACTATATGACTTAAAGCTTTGTCAAAGAAAATGAAGTAATTTTAATACCATATTACGGTTGCTTCATAAAAATATTAGTATTAAGTAGCTGCAGCCTCCATAAGGGTTTTATCTGCAACTGTTCTCAGTTTTTGTATGGCAATTACACTGCTATTTGAGTGATTGTTATTTTGATTGATTTTTGATTGATTGATTGATTGTCATGTAATTAGACTTTAGTGTGATATAACAAGTTTCGGAATAGTGCACCGCTCTTGAGATCGTAGGAGTTAGCTGGATTTTAGCGTGTATGCCATGAAACTAACCTGGTAGTCAATGATTATTTCTGCTGACAAAAAGAGTAATGTCTTTGTTGTATAATGTATGTATGAATACTCTCTCTCTCTCTCTCTCTCTCTCTCTCTCTCGTGCAAATTAAATGTTGACAATATGATAGAATGTTTGTGTTTACCATACTAAATATTTCGTGGCGACTTCATCATTTTCAAGCCGCTTTACTTGAATAAATCGAGGATGTATACAACGTTATTTCTATTGTATTTTGAAGAGTGTTTTATATCAATCTCAACACAAGGAATGCAAGTATATCAAAAATTAAAAATTAAAAAACAAAACACAACATATCTAATTTAACAGAACTATAGCACTGACGGCTGGTGTAATAGCATTGATGATCTATAATTCCAGAAGTGAAGTACACTGGTCAAACTGATCTATTATAGTACATGTATGTACAGAGTTAGTGGATGGGGATAATTTTCTAATACATACTTGCAAAGTTTAACCTTTTGTATTGTTTTGACTCTAATAATGAGAAAGATACACTTTAATGTTACACTAATCTCACAGCTTACTTTCCAGGTAACTTAAATTATACATTTGGCAATTCAATATGCACTGTAAAGGTGTTTTGTATAACTGTTTGCTATTGTACAGGGGACGAGAAGATATTTTTATACAGTTTTGTGATCCCCAGGTAGCATTGTGAGTAAACCTTACTTTAAAGATACAATAGGAGTATGAATATCTAATACATTTACGGTATATAGGCTGGTCTCGTAGAACAGTCTGGGTTTTCGCTGTGACTAAAAACGCATTTAAACAATTTGGAGGCAAAATAAAGTGTAACGATACCTGATTGACACCACTGCACTTGTAGACAGATTGGTGCCTGGTGTATTTATATTTTGTGTATTTTTTAACTCATTAACCCCTGGAGATTCTTTTAATTTACGCCTGAAAAGGGGGTAGGTTTTTGGGATTACTTCTGAATGTAACCGAACACATCTGCTTCAGAGGGATTTTTCGTTTAGCCGGATGTTTAGGTGTATAAAAAAACGTTGTATTTTTACTCCTTTTTTTTTTTTTTTTTTTTTGTTGCGTATTGGACCCACGATTTTCTTGTCCTGGTCACTTTTTACTCCAAATCTCAAACTTATTCTACTTTTTGCGAAGGTTCACCTGTCCGTGTGCAGTTCGTTCGTTCGCTAGTTGGATTAACGACGTGTGCGGCCATTCGGCCATTTACGTCGATCCGTGTGCAGTTCGGACCGGTTTGCTTTATATCCTAGGCCAAAAAGTCTCAATCCGGACACAAACTCCGGTTCCGAAAAGGGTAACTTTTGGCCTCCAAATAATTGGGTCCCAAAAATTAGGTTGTTTCCGCTGTACCTTTTAATGCGAGTAGAAAGTCGACATTATTTTGTATCATTGTAGAGCTACAGCTGTCGACTCTTCTGCAATACCATTCACTTTGGTGTATCGTAAATGATGTCGACGTTACAGGGCTAGGAAGTAGCGTACAACCTCATGACGCGTAAATGAGTTAATGAGACTTCCTTCACAATAGAACTATGGATACAAGCATGATGTATAATCTGTAAATCAAAGTCATCAAATCGCTAACTGACGAAGGTATATACATATAAAAGTATATTGAATGCATACACCAGTTTATGATTTGCTTGCACATATAGTCGCAAGTCTTAAAGTGTGATGACGAAAGACAGATATTGCTAAAATTAAATGTTTCTTATTGGGACTGATCATCTTAATGATAAATGTTTGACTTCTATCTATATATCTATTGAAGTTATATGCACGTAACTTCCAAATTCGGTTTGCCTTAATTCGATCTCAGTATAACAGGATCTGTGATGAGTTGCACAGCCGTTCTATCCTGTTCTGAAAACTATACTCCATTGAATAATGCAGATGTTACATATCAAGAGCTTCTTTTCGATTGCTTTACACGTGTGAAACCTCACGGTAAACTGGGCGTTTTGACCTTACATTCGGGTAGGATAAGTACGTAAGTTTAGTACAACTCTACTAGGAATTTGTAGGTATTTTCAATAGTAGTTTCATGTACTTCTTTCTTATGACGCATCATGGATTTATTTGCTTGTATTGGACATGTACATCATGATTGTATCTTGTGTTTCCCATCGCTGTTGACACACATCTATGAAATATTAATAAAAATGCAGGGACCTTTGTATGCACTAGCTTTTCGTCTTCTTGTTTAACTATGTTATTGGTATTTGATGTTTGTATCTAAAGGGAGATCATAAATTTAGGAAATCTGTATTTTGACTGCACAAATCTCTTTACAAGTTTTCCACCGGGCAATCGAGGACATGGCTTCGGGCGTGTGTATCGCCAGTTTTGGAGGAAAATACACTCCAAAATCAAGAAACAAGCAAAAAGTGTGTAAACAGGGACCTACCTACAAATCATGCTTTTACATTGTTTTGGGGCTAAATTTGTTCGTAGAAGCAAGATTTTACCCTTTTTCCAACCGAGAACGTTCTCGGTTGGAGGCGTGTCCTCAGGACGTTGGTGTGTAATTGCACGAATGTTCTCTATTCACACCAAATACAAACGCACCTAAACTTGTACTGTGTAGACTGTAGAAAGAGTCTTGAAGCATGACGTAACTCTAGTTCAAAGAACAGGATTTTGGAACAATCGCACTCAGTGGAAAACTAGATCATGAAAATGGGCGAACAATGCTCTCATGTATATTTGTCACCTCGTAATATGAAATTGGACAAATTTTTCTTTTTTGGGGGTGGTGGGTGGGTTGGGGTTACATTTTTGATAGTTGATTTACCACACACAGGTCGTCGTTCTACGTTTTCAATAATTATCTAACGTGTACCTCGTGATTTATAGTGATTAAAATTAAATACAGCAGCAACCATTGTCAAGGTAGTGATCATCATTATCATCATCTTAAATGGTGGTGATTGCAATGATAATAAATGGCAGTGGAAATATGAATATCCTCGAGGAGTTAGGGAAGGTCTATGCTTTTTCATATATTTAAATAGCTTAACAAAGAATTTCCTATATAGGGTATTGTTGCACCAGGTTTTTCAGGACAACTAATCTTGCAGATATAGCCGATCAAACAAGAATGCACATTATGGAGTCGCTGATATATGTCAAAACAAAACACACAAAAAAAACACACAAAAAAGACGGAAAAATATAACTGTTGCACTTCTTTGTGTCTTTGTATTTGACAATGTTTGCTTGTATTTACTTTTATTTTTGTATAAATTCTACAAAATTTGAAAATAAACTTGAAATCTTTCATTGTCTTGAGCCAAGTGAAAACTTTTGGAATAGTTGTACTTGTTCTAAATAAAGGTCATTCATGTCTTGATCGCCCCATTGTTGATCTCTCTCTGTCTCTCTCATAAGCTAAAACAAAATCGCTTGACAGATACAGACGCCAGTAATCGATTTGTCAGATCACGATACCGAGGTACAAAATAATTATATATATATATATATATATATATATATATATATATATATATATATATATATATATATATATATATATATATATATATATATATATACTGAACATCTGAAGGTACGTTAGTTTGAAAAATTGTAGGGCCAAATTGGTCGGACCCTTAGCTTTAAAGATATTTGTCATTGGGATCATTCGTCAGTAGTTCAATAGTCAGAAGCTTTTTCTTTAGTAAAGATTGAAACCCTTTTATATAGGTTACATACACATAAAAAGCCATTTCTTTTAAACCCTTTTATATAGGTTACATACACATAAAAAGCCATTTCTTTTAAACCCTTTTATATAGGTTACATTCACATAAAAAGCCATTTCTTTTAAACCCTTTTATATAGGTTACATACACATAAAAAGCCATTTCTTTTAAACCCTTTTATATAGGTTACATACACATAAAAAGCCATTTCTTTTAAACCCTTTTATATAGGTTACATACACATAAAAAGCCATTTCTTTTAAACCCTTTTATATAGGTTACATACACATAAAAAGCCATTTCTTTTAAACCCTTTTATATAGGTTACATTCACATAAAAAAAGCCTTCTGAATATTAACCCTGTGACAAATATCTTTAAAACTAAGGGACAGACCATTTAATTAAGACCAAAGAATAGACTTTTTTTGTGTTTGTAACTTATATAAATGGGTTTAAATCTTTAATAAAAAGCTTCGTGAAAAGTTTTGTGAATCATAGTTTGTGTCGCTTTTCTCCCTTTATATTTCGATGCACAATTGGAAACTTTACTAATACTAAGCATACAGTACCGTTACTGATGTCCCAAAAGTATATATCAGAATGATTGAACGATGACGGTAGAATGCATATATTGAATAAGACCGCTTGATAAATACATATACAATCAGCAATGAGGCAGATTCATAGATCAATGTATGAAAGATAGTTAGGTAGATTGTTATATCGATACTTAACTAAACAGGTAGAGATCAGAGATGGGTTGGTTGGTAGGTAGATACTAAGGCTGTTAGGATAGAACGAGTCCAAATGATCGATTTATATGGTTTGCTTGTAACATAAGTAAAGTGTTCGACAGTTTAGTGACCAACTTTATCATCATTGTTTCTCCATTACAAAATTCCGTTACGGTTTCCACGGCTTGCAGAACAACCTTCCAGCCTAGTACTTTCTGAGATCAAAGTTGTTCCAAAAGTTTTGAAAGAAACATTCTCGTATTCATCTTTCCATAGCAACATTTCTAGAGAAAAGGGTATACAGCATGCACAACCCCAGCCCAGTAACATGGAATGGCTCAATCCCCACTGGTGTATGCCGAGAAATATGTCTCATCTATTCTTGTAAAACGCCCCCACTTCATTTCTAATTCATTGCTCTTCGGTTCATTCTTTATATGAATTGCCATAGGATCTTGTCCGACGGACTTTTCCACTTGTGAAAATTTTTGATGTGCTTGATTGTTCTAAATGTCACTATTCCTTCAGAATTTTTCTTATGGAAATCCTGAAGCGCAGAGTATATAAGTGTAAGGCGGGGGGTGGAACCCGAGTTTGCTAGGACTTGAAGGTTTAACCGACAAGAGCCACAAGAAGATACCCATGGGTCATCCCAAAATTTTAATTCACAGGGTTTTATAACCCGTGGGTTTCTTAGTCTTGGTAATTAAATCTGGAAGTGTTTCAGGAGAAATGCATATTGGGCTATTTTTTTTTAATATTAAAAGTAATGCAAAATATAAATTCAAATAATCTGTGTGTAATGGCACTTAAAGTATGATAATAGATGTACAACATATGTGACAACATATATTGATAAATGTTTCAGGCACTTTAACATAGCACTACTAGCAACTGTCAGACATTTTTTCACCAAACATTAAACTGGCTTCCAAATATTTAAGAATTTGTAACGTGGAAAAGTGTTTTAGAAATAATACTCTGCAAATAATTTTATAAACTTAGACACGGCTTTACATGAAATAAAATTGTGCAACTACATTCTGCTCCTTCATTACCACATTACACATAGCTTATGCTAGCCTGCAATTGTACATTTCCTTTAACTCTATTCTGCTTTCATGTACTGTGACCGAAAATGTCTTTATATGTGGTACGAGGGAAACTGCATGCTGCCTAAAGCAGACAGCGGATCAAAAAATGGCTGCACACATGTGCTCGAGAAATGAACTTTAAATAGTCCAATGTACACCAACTTTAGCAGTTATTAAAATAGGGAAAATTAATTTTGCCACAGTAGATAATACTAACTTCTAAAAGTGCAATAAATGAACTATAAAATATAACCAGAGTCCCTCAATGGGACTGACGCTCTACTGGGTTAAATGAATTTCCAGGAATTAAAGATAAGACAATTTCTTCCTTTAACTGTCGAGTATTAAAACCATCTCTGATATCCTTCAGAAATAACAAGATTTTCAAATTCGCGGCTGTGGTACTCATATTGGATGTCAACTTGGCACCAATTTCATTTAGGACAAAGTAGACATCATTAAAAGTGTTTTGGTGAAAACCATGTCATAATGATCGTTCATTCAGGGGGAGTAGTGACAACAAGATTTAAAGTCAGTCGTCGTGGCAGCCATATTTGATGTAATACTGACACCAGTTTCATTTAGGACTTAATGATCATCCAGTCAACATGGGGTTTTCGCTAAAAGACTTCTTATGATTTTTAAGACTGTCGTCGTGGCAGCCATATTGGATATACGACTGGCACAATTTTCATTTAGGGCCAACAAGGTATCATAAGAAGTCTATTGGTGAAAACCCCATGCTGATATAGCCATCCATTTGGAGAGGAGTCGAGATAAAAATATTTTCAAGATATGACTTTCCATTCAGGAGGAGTAGCAACAACAAGATTTTCAAGATGGCTGCTGTGGTGGCCATATTGGACATCAGATTGGCACCATTTTCATTTAAGACCAACTGGACATCATAAGAAGTCTTTTGATGAAAACCCCATGTCAATATGACTTTCTGTTCAAGTAGACTTGTGATAACAAGATTTTTAAGATTGCTGCCATGGTGGCCATATTGGATGTCAGATAGGAACCATTTCTATTTAGGACCAGCTAGACTTCGTAAGAAATCTTTTAGTGAAAACCCCATGTTGATACGACCATCCATTCAGATGGCCATATTGGATGTCAGATTGGCACCATTTTCATTTAGGACCAACTAGATATCATAAGAAGTTTTTTAGTGAAAACCCCATGATGATATGACCATCCATTCAGGAGGAGTAGCAATGACAAGATTTTCAAGATGAATGCCGTGGTGGCCATATTGGACATCAGATCAGCACCATTTTCATTTAAGACCAAACAGACAGCATGAGAAGTCTTTTTGTGAAAACCCCATGCTGATATGACCATCCATGTAGGAGCAGTAGTGAAAAGATTTTCAAGATGGCCACTGTGGCAGCCATATTGGACATCAGATCAGCACCATTTTCATCCAGGACCAACCAGACAAAATAAGAAGTCTTTTAGTGAAACCCCCATTGATATGACCACCCATTCAGCAGGAGTTGCAATAACAAGATTTTCAAGATAGCTGCCATGGGGGCCATATTGGACATCAGATTGGCATGATTTTCAATCAGGACCAACTAGACAGCATAAGAAGTTTTTTTAGTGAAAACCCCATGTTGATATAACCATCCATCTAGGAACAGTAGCGATAAGATTTTAAAGATGGCTGCCATGGTGGTCATATTGGATGTCAGATCAGCACCATTTTCATTTAGGACGAACCAGACATCATAAGAAGTCTTTTAGTGTAAACCCCATGTTGATATGACCATCCACGTAGGAGCAGTAACGATAAGATTTTCAAGATATCCACTGTGGCAGCCATATTGGATGTCAGTTAGGTACGATTTTCATTCAGGACCAACTAGACAACATAAGAAGTCTTTTTTTGAAAACCCCATGTTCATATGACCATCCATTCAAGCGGAGGAGTGATAACAAGACTTTCAAGATGGCCACTGTGGCAGTCATATTGGATGTCCGAGCAGAATCATTTTCATTTAGGACCAACTAGACCATGGGATGAATGTGTGTGTAAAGTTTCAAGGCTATCCTCAAAGTAGTTTAGGAGAAGTAGTGATAACAAACATGCTAACAGACAGACAGATGATGAATGGCTGACAGACAATAGACAGTCCCATAAGCTCCTCTGGTCTACGACCAGTAGAGCTAAAAAGACAAAAAAAAAATAATGTTAGTTTTTTCTTCAATTTACCTGTTAAGTCCAGGAAGTGAAAATGACCAAGCGGAGATAAAAGTCTTTTGAGAGGTGCATATCTGAAGTTAGGTCAAACTGTATACTTTATAACCTTATTTACACCCAACAATCATACACCAAAATTATGGAAATTAAAAATTATTATAATGATACCTAACGTATAAAAGGTCTTTTTAAATAGCCAGTATAACCAGTGAGGAAAACCTGGGAAATTCTTTTCCTTTAAAAATCAAACCCTGTGCAAGCTATGAAACTGTAGAGTGGAACTTTAAAACAAAGATGAACATTTGTGCAATTGGTTTTCTCTTTTTCATATCATCATGTATGATTTTCTCAATAAACTGGTACATTAATATTGATGTTATGAATAAAAAATAAGCTAATTAGCCTATCTTGCTCTTGTTGATACAATATGTTTTGTGGCAGTATTGTGTCTGAAATGTTTTTAATTGTGGGGAAATTAAATGTTTTAGAACACAGAAGTAACATAAACTTGGACTAGGTGAAAGAAAAATGTAGCAAAAATGTTTCTTTTCATTCATTTGTAACAAAATTAAGGAAAAATGACAAGGCAGATTCACTTGCTTCCTTATACACCTGTTAGAAGAATTATCAAACTTTGTACCCTTTGACCTCTTTGAACCATATCTGTTCCTATTCATCCGTAAACTTTATCAACGACATCTCAGGAATTAATTGTGGTAAGTCTTGTGTTCCTGTCTTTAACATAATATTGGTTGCTATGTTGAGAAAATACAATATGCATTTTTAAAATAGCTCACTTTTCCTATTCATGACCGATTAAGATAAATTTTGACTTGTTCAATTACTGATAAACGCACTGAGACTATTACTTGAAAATAAAACAACAGTTGTCTTTAGATTGTGTCTGAAAACATAAGTTCATGAAAAATTGTTTTGTAATATATCATCTCAAAATTATACTGCATTAAAAATTATTTTGGCAAACAATTTTTGGTGTCTGAAAACAAACAGCCTCCAAAGACACTGAAAAATACATTATTTTGTTTTAATGGTCTGATAGGTACTGACACTGCTACACAATCTAGTTTAAAAGTGCATGGTGTATGGATCGGATGTAATGTCAATATTTTCCCTTGCACAATTGTTGAAGTATAGGTATTTGGCAAGTCCATGAATAAAGCTTTCATGGATCTTTTATCTCCTGCTTTGTGGCTGTATGGTGTTTAAACGATTCTTAAATATGATGGCCAAATAACTGTATGGGATAATTATGGACGCCTCATGTCCGATGACTGACAAATCGAATTGGCAAATAGTCATTTGAACCCATTTGTTAGTCAAGTATGGCAAACATTGCCATTTGAGGACCTTATTTATGTATATATGTTTGTCTGTTGTGTATGCCATGTCTGAAAGATATTTTTTATTGGTAGGTAGGTATATGAGCAAAATATGATAGATTAAGAACGGACAGACCGGTAGATAAATAACAATTTTAAAAATTATATCTAAGTGTTGGAAGAATTAGCAAACATTGTACCCTTTGAGCTCTATGAACCTGATCTGTTCCATCCATATTCAACCTGTAAACTTTATCAATGACATCTCAGGAATAATTGTGGTAAGTCTTGTTTTATTGTCTATAGCATAATATTGGTAAGTCTTGTTTTATTGTCTATAGCATAATATTGGTTGCTAAATATGCACTTTTAAAACAGCTCACTTTTCCTCATGGGCTGGGGGTGGGGGGCTTGTGTGCGACTTTGGGACCAACAAATACTGCCCTGTGGAAGAAATGCATAATAATTATTCAAAAGGACTGTTTAGATGTTCACAATTTCAATGTTTCTTCTATACCACCAATTTAAATTGTACAATAATAACACCCGTTTGATCTTTATGGTTCTGCTCTGGTTATTCAATACTTCTGAAACCGGGACTGGTATAAGCTAACGTTGTGTGCATTTGCAGCAAGTCCAGTGGAGAGAATGTTGACATACCTCTATGCTACTTTCATTTACTGTGACTAAAATTTCTTAATATGTGGCAGTAGGGAAACAACAGGCTGCCGAAAGAAGACAGTTGATCAAAATAGCTGCTCCCACGTGCTCGTGAAATGAAGTTGAAATAGTCCAAAGTACACTAACTTTAGCAGTTATTAAAATAGGCAAAAATGAATTTTGCCAGAGTAGACAATACTCATCAGTATGTGTTCATCTCACTCATTATCAAACCTGTACAAGAGCTTAATGATATAAGTAGGTATTCCAAGTCTGTTCAAAATCAGATCAGCAATATGGTATCCAGAGTGGTAACAAGTTCAGCCAAACAGCTGCAAGATCACCTTATTAATATGCGTTAATCTCGTTCACTATAAAATCCATCTGAGATCTGGATGACATATGCACATATTCCAAGTTTGATCAAAATCAGATCAGAAATCTGGCCTCCAGAGTGGTAACAAGGTCAGCCAATCAGATGCAAAGGATTATCTTATTAATATGTGTGGATCTCGCTCAATACCAAATAGCTTCAAGATCTTGATGATAAAAACCCATATTGCATGTCAGATAAATATCTAATCAGAAAAACGGCTTCCAGAAGGGTAACAAGATCAGCCAATTTGATGCAAGATCACCTCATTAATATGTGTGGATCTCACTCATTGTTAACTTGAACTTGACCATTAATGACATGCACCCCCACCCCCACAATAATGAGCATGAAACAACTGCAACATTTCCAAGAGTAATTTTTTTTATGTTTGGATGGTTAAAAGTATGTCCTGGAAACACTTACAATGAAGGACCTTCAAGGGCCTTTGCCTCCTGGGCTGCCACCATAGTTACCATCCTACCGACCCTATGCCTACTTGTTTACACTCACCAACAATATTCCTGGATCTGCCCCTGTTGACCAAGATCATGATGATTTAAGCATATATTCCAAACCTGATCAAAATCGGATTAGAAATGTGGCCTTCAGAGTGGTAACAATCTAAGCCAATCTGGTGCAAGATTATCTGATTAATATGTGTGGCTCTTGTTCTTCCATCAAAGATCTTAACGATATAAACCTCTATTGCAATTTTGATTAAAATAATATCAAAAATATGGCTTCCATAGGTGGTAACAAGCTCAACCAATCAGATGCAAGTTCACCTTATTAGCATGCATGGATCTTGGTCATTATCAAACTTGTCAGAGATCTTAATGGTATAAGGATATATTCCAAGTTTGATCAAAATCAGATAAAAAAATATGGCCTCCAGAGTGGTAACAAGTTTAGCCAATTGGGTGCAAGATCAACTCATTAATATGCACGCATCTTACTTATTATTGAATTTGTCGGAGATTTTGATGATATAAACCTATATTCCATGTTTGACTGAAATCGTGTCAGAATATGGACTCCAGGATGGTAAGAAGCAATTGTCAATAGACAGATTCAGAGCCTTACAATAGCATACCTGCCATATTTCCAGATGGTTATTGAGACTCAACAAGGTGTTTTTAGGTCCTAATGGGGGGGGGGCAGTGCACTCACCACCACCTCAAAGCAAGATCGTCCAATTCAAAATAAGCTCTTTTCATATAAACCTATAAAAATATGACTGGAAATTCAAATCTGAATAAAAGAAAATAACACCTGTTTTCTTTAAAGCATATAATACACCTACAAAAAAAATATAGTTGGTACACTTAGCATTGTCAAATATCATCACCACGCAAACACACGTGTACACACTCACAGAATCACAACCACACAGACATTTAAAAACATGCACCAAGTTTCTGTCTTTAGAATCGTTTGGACACTGCAATATAATCTTAATTAAATGCAGTCTTTGCTGCTATCAATAGTTCAGTTGGGGGTTTGAAAATACAAGTGTCATTTGTGTTTGTCTTTGCACTCATTTGAGACTGGATGGTACTGTTGTTCAAACTTCCCTGCTGGATTCTCTGAGCGAATTCTGGTCAGAACTGAGCTGTTCTTGCCGACCATAACGCTGGCATTATTGTAACTGTATTCGATGCAGTGTGACCACGTGATATGCTGGTTCTATAGAAAAAAGAAAACAAATCACATTAGGGACTGAATCTTTTGTTTCAAGATTCCTTGTAATTTTATTGATCCATGCCAACTCTTTTATCTGTTGTTTGATGAGATAAAATAGGGGATCATGGCTGCTAATTACGATACTGATATTCCTGTTTGTCTCTTGTGTAATGATGTCTACATTGACAACCAATCACACTTGTGTTAAATGAATCAAGCAATTAAAAAGTAAACAATCATAAATACCATTCCAATACATTTTGACATCCAAAAAATACAATTAAACATGATAATACATCTACTGAAATCTTTCTGACAGTGTTATGCATTCACTATTTTACACATATTTAATCACCATGCCGCATCTCACTTTTACACAGAGACACTGTCACGTGGTGACCTGCACAAAAATAGCAGTCAAAACAAAAAGAGAACAGGGCATATCTTCCATGACCACTGTCACAAAATTAGTTATTGGTAAGTTCATGATTACATTCAATATTTCTTGCTAAGTAAGCAGAAGTATTCTCTGAGATAATTTTGTACCTATTCATGACCGATTAAGATAAATTTTGACTTGTTCAATTACTGATAAATGCACTGAGACTGTTACTTGAAAATAAAACAACAGTTCTCTTTAGATTGTGTCTGAAAACATAAGTTCATGAAAAATTGTTTTGTAATATATCATCTCAAAATTATACTGCATTAAAAATTATTTTGGCAAACAATTTTTGGCGTCTGAAAACAAACAGCCTCCAAAGACACTGAGAAAACACATTATTTTGTTTTAATGGTCTGATAGGTACTGACACTGCTACACAATCTAGTTTAAAAGTGCATGGTGTATGGATCGGATGTAATGTCAATATTTTCCCTTGCACAATTGTTGAAGTATAGGTATTTGGCAAGTCCATGAATAAAGCTTTCATGGATCTTTTATCTTCTGCTTTGTGGCTGTATGGTGTTTAAACGATTGTTAAAATATGATGGCCAAATAACTGCATGGGATAATTATGGACACCTCATGACTGATGACTGACATATCGAGTTGGCAAATAGTCATTTGGAACCATTTGTTGGTCAAGTATATCAAACATTGCCATTTGAGGACCCTGTGTATGTATGTATGTATGTATGTATGTATGTATGTATGTATGTATGTATGTATGTATGTATGTATGTATGTATGTATGTATGTATGTGTGTCTGTGTGTATGCCATGTCTGAAAGATATTTTTTATTGGTAGGTAGGTATATGAGCAAAATATGATAGATTAAGAACGGACAGACCGGTAGATTAATAGCAATATTTTAAAATTATATCTAAGTTTTTCTATTATTGAACATACTTTATTATTATTATGATTATTATTATTATTATGATTATTATTATTATTATGATTATTAAATATAATTTGGAAATCACAGAATATATCATAACAGTTATTAATATAATCTATCTATCTTTATTTAATATCCACAGCACCCAAGGTCCTGAAAGGTTGTTTCAATATGATAATATTTGGAAAGGGACAAATTGCCCTGGGGATGAACGGCCCAAGGGGATGAATTCCTAAGGAACGAACTATCCGTGGAGAAATTGGCTGAGGACGAGTTGTTCTTGAATACTAATCATTCTCTAAAACAACTTGCCAAAAGTTGATGTCATGGATGTGACATTTATGGCCAATAAACAATCTCAATGACATGATATTTTACCAACAGACAATCCATCAACAACACACATAAAAAATGACACCTGCCAACAATTTGTTGCATTGTATAACAATAATGAAGAAAAGTCACCAGATTATTAACAGCATGAATAGATTTTACTTTAAATATAAGTATACTTGGATTAAATATTACAAACATAAAAAGTCAACAAAATTCAAGCTGCACTGAAAAGCACGTTTATTCTAAGTAACAGTTTTGATGATGGTAAATGTACATTATCAAACTATAGTAATTGCAGGCAAATGTATCAGAGTTTATTGGTGTTGTGTGATATATCAACACATGAAGGTTATATTGTGCTTAGGCAATGGGAGTTATATACCTTGACCAAGGATACAGTGAGGAAGACACAAAGCAAAAATCTTGGTGACCAAGACTAGGGAAGTATGGGATGTCATTCATTAGTACCAAATTTTTGATCTTTTGATAAAACAGTAAGTTGTTAGAAGTAGATGAAATTATTAAAGTGCTAGGTTACTTTATTAAGATAGTGATTGACTGTTAAACTTAATGAGTGGAACAGAGAATTAAATTACATGATGCACCAAGAGGGCCCCTGAACATAAAAACAGATGTGCCAAAGAAAGAAATTATGTGGTAATGGCATGGTTGCACTGTCAATATAAAGCTCTGAACAGGATAAAATATTCAAATTATCACAGTCCAGAATGGGAGGATATTCTAAAATAAAAAACAACAGAATTTGCAACCTGGCAACTCTACCAGTTATAAAAACAAGTATTATAAGATCTTTAGAAGTTATTTACACAAGAACAAGAATCAAGTTAAAAAAGAAAAAAACACAGCCTTTCTTGGTCTAATGACTTGGCAAAATCTATTTTATTTATTTGTCAGACCTTGTTCTTACCAATACTACTAATAGTAATCCTTCTTCAGCTGCCATGGATTAAGGGCCTAAATTACCCAAATCGATTGGCTGGCAATGGCGCTTAAAGGAACTTCATCACATTTTGACTATTCAGTGCTAAGGCTTGGGGAGTCAAATTTCCTTGCTCAGAGACCCACAGCAGCCAACCCAGTTAATCGAGGCAGGATTCAAACTGGCGACCCAATGATCATGAATCAAGCATACTAACTACTGAGTCACTACCCAATTAACAGGGCGGGAATGGTGTTATGTTAAAACCAGTCTCAGAGACCCACAACAGCCAACCCAATTAATTGGTGCAGGATTCAAACTGGCAACCCAATGACCATGCATCCAGTATACTAGTCCACTGAATCACTACCTAAGTAACAGGGAGGGAATGGTGTCATTTTAAAACTTGTCTAAAGTAAGTGCAAAATAAGCTTATACTGGCATTTTTTTTTAAAATTCTTATCAAAAACTATAATTCAGTTTGAAAACAAATTGTACAAACCTAACATTTTAGTATATTCCAATAAAATGACCATAATTTGGATAGGTCCACTCTGCAAAATTATTATGATATATGAAGATTTTCAATGGAATCTGGCACAAATATGCTGGACAGTTAACATTAATTTCCAGTTGCATGGGTTGTCCCAGTAGGTAGCAAAATTATAGCATATGTGATGCAACTGTAACACCCCTTGCTGTCCAGCTTCGATGCAATACATAAACTGTGTTTCCTTGACTTAAATAAATGTGGTGTAGTCCTATCAAGTCAGTAGCATTTCCAAGTAATTACCTTGCAAATTGATTGTACAGCTGATGTTATTCAGGTGTCAAGTTTATTACCTAAAAGAGATGCTCATATATATAACTAAGGCAGAAAAACGTGGGTATTGGATTATTTACCACCAATAGTAATTGTTTTCCTATTAGTCTTTTCAATACGTGTGTACACGAGTTCCTATTCCCTCCACCCCACCCCCAACTCCGAGTGTTGGCGCCATTCACTGTACTGTATCTGTACCTGCGTGATACTCTAAACCCCCTTGACAGAGTATTATTTAGAGAGTGCAGTCAACAGCATATGGAGTGAACATATTGTTTTCTTTTTTCATAAAATAATTAGTACAGTGAAAGACGAAACTGTCGTGGCTAGAGGCCAGTTATCACGATATTTTAAAAGATATCACTCAAAATGCTTTATGTTAAGAGTTATAACTGCTGAATACTTCTTCTATAATAATAAATATTGCATAGTAAATATATATATATATATATATATATATATATATATATATATATATATATATGTGTGTGTGTGTGTGTGTGTGTGTGTGTGTGTGTGATGACTCAATACAGATAACAATGCCAAAGTGTTGCTCCATGTAATTGTAAATACAGTTGTTTTGTATTGAATGTATGATCCTATGGCGTACATTTATTGGGAATAAAAGTTGTTGTGTGCTTTAGACTGTGGTTACCATGTCAGACTCGTAACTAGGAGGATCTAGATTCGATTCCAGACATTGGATTAGCCCAGGTCGGATGCCGCGGTGTGTCCCTGGTGAATGCGCTTTACTTTATTTGCGTCATCACGTTCCAACCCTCGCGTATCGCTGTGCCGAAAGACCAAAACTCAAGTTGCAACGTGAGAAAAAATGCAGAAAGAAACACAATTTATCAGATTCGATATTTTGTCTGTCATTTCTGTCAAGTCACCATTGAGCATACTCTGAATACCATTGCAGATTTGTTACATACTTGATTTTATTTGCTATATATAGTGCCTGTTTCCAAAAAAGTGTATATAAGCTGAAAGCAAAGAAACAATCATTTGATTCATATCACAATCAAATCATTCTCCGAAATCCCCACCCTGCTCTACGCTTCTACTCAGTAACTCTACTCCATGTTGTAGTATATACCAGTTTCGGAAGAGGCTGTAACAGTCTTTATGAGTACGGTGGAATATTTCTCTTCCTGCTAATGAAAGAGCGTTCCTACGTGTAGGCATGGCAGTAGGCTTTCAATTCTTTTCGCGAAATTCTTCGGAATTATGATGAAAATAGAAGTCCAAATGAAGAGTTTTCAATTCCATGGCCAGAAAACCCTTTATTGAAGCATTCATTGTCACTTGAATTGTGAGAAATGAGCGTTCATAACCACAAGAGAATTCAAGTGGATATGTAGGACATCCTGAGTGCACACAAGTACAAGAGAATTCAAGTGGATTTGTAGGACATCCTGAGTGCACACAGTTACAAGAGAATTCGAGTGGATATGTAGGATATCCTCAGTGCACACAATTACAAGAGAATTCGAGTGGATATGTAGGATATCCTGAGTGCACACAATTACAAGAGAATTCGAGTGGATATGTAGGATATCCTCAGTGCACACAATTACAAGAGAATTCGAGTGGATATGTAGGATATCCTGAGTGCACACAATTACAAGAGAATTCGAGTGGATATGTAGGATATCCTGAGTGCACACAGTTACAAGAGAATTCGAGTGGATATGTAGTACATCCCGAGTGCACACAATAATAAATTAATACTGAGTACTTATGCTACTCAGATTTAAAATAAACAGATCAAAGCTGGCATTTTTCCAACAGTCAGCAGAAAGCCCAAGTTTACATCATTCCATGCTGGTTATAAAGTGAGAGGGAGGGGGGGGGGTATCCAAGTCTGTCATGAACCCAAGGGTCACGTGCTATCACCACTTGGGAAGCGTTAATGCTGTTTTTTTTCCCCTAAACTCTGATACAAGATATAACTGTCATACGTCCTTGATATTTTCACGCAGCCTTTGCTTAAATTTGGTTTATTCAACCCTGTCAATATCCATGCTTTTTTTTTTTATATAAAACACTCCTAAGAATGCAACTGTTTATTTGTTCACTTATTCATTTCTCTCAAGATCTACCGCAAACAACGCCCCCCCCCCCCCACCCCCACCTAAGATGAAGATATCAAGTTTCACAAATCTTAGTAAAAATTCTCAAAAAAACTTTATGTGTTCGCGAAACA
This sequence comes from Margaritifera margaritifera, assembly GCA_029931535.1. NCBI lineage: Eukaryota > Metazoa > Mollusca > Bivalvia > Unionida > Margaritiferidae > Margaritifera > Margaritifera margaritifera. The sequence continues at coordinate 29,981 of JAQPZY010001385.1, forward strand.
GAGATGTCCACACCTTCCTGCTGGACTGTAATTCAATGAAGAAATAAATATATATTTTGCTACTTAAAGTATGTGGACACAATTTTCAAATATGGACGAGTATTCCTGTATATAGTACATCGCAATAAGGTGTAGAATAATACAATACTATTGAATTAATATAACGTTGACAATTCAATAAAGTATCCAAAATATTTTTGGAATCTTTGGTAATTTCTCACACCTGATTTAACCTTTCATATTGTCACTGATTTAATACGACACTAATTGGTGTTATCATCCTTAACAAGAATATGGCAAAGTGAACCTTCTTCTTTTTTTTTCTTCCTCTTCTTGTTATTATTATTATTGATATTTTGTTCTTGTTGACACTGCTGATGACATCAAAGTAGAAAAGTCATACATATATCTCGCTTATGCTTCGCATGTAAGACAAAGCAAATTGTTTAAATTGCCTGACAATGTAATCAGGCCATCTTCACATTCAAAGAAATATGCTTTCCAAACTATATAGTAATATAGGATAGCAGTGATTGACCTAAACACACAAAAGGCGCACACGCATGCATACAAACACATATCGTTACTTAAATATTTACATAAATACATGGAATCCTCGTCCATCTATCCTTCCTCCTATCTAAATCGTTTCACGGAAATTAAGAAGGAAGGAAGCTCTGCTTTTAATGTTTTTCGCGAACGTTTTCCGACTTGTGATAAAAAAAAAATCAAAATGAAGAGCTTTCAATTCCATGGTCAGAAAACCCTTTATTCAAGCATTAATTACCACTTGAATTGTGAGAGATGCGTATTCATATCCACAAAAGCGTTCTCGATATGGGGGGGGGGGGGGGGAATATACTGAGAGCACACAATTACAAATAAATACCGAGTGCTAATACTCAGATCAATGGATAGCAGGTCAAATCTAGCATGGTTCCAACATTTAGCAGAAAGCCTAAGTTTATATTCATCTATGTCGGTTATAAAGTGAGAGAGAGAGAGAGAGAGAGGGGGGGGGGAGTATCAAAATATGTCTTTACCTCAAGAGTTACGTGCTGTCACTCAGGAAGCGTTGATGCTGTTTTTGCTTATTTTTTAAAAAGAAAGTGATAAAATCTATCAATGTTACCCTTCCTTGCCTGTCATGATCCGTGCTTTGTTTTTTTGTTTTTTTTCCTTCATAAAACACTCTTTAGTATGCTACTGTTCAATGTTCATTTATTCATTTCTTTCAAACTTTATGCCAAACAACGTCCCCCCCCCCCCCCTCATTACACACACAATTTTCAACACGTTTGGAAAGGAGAGTGGGGTGTTTCAAGTGCACTACGAGTCGTGACTCAGGGCTTCTACATAAAATTATATTCGCTCCCCAGAGGAAAATAAATTGAACTTGGACGAATTTATGTATATGTACGTGCAGCCAGTAATGTCAGATATATATATAAAAAAGTGGCGTGAGACAACTTGTTGGTCTAGTGTGTATGCTACGTAAGGTCAGTAAACTTGGTAATTACTATTGATCAAATAAGATTAAGATTTAATCTCCTTAACAGATAGATCTAGGTTTGTTGAAGCCTTGGAAGCTGGCGAAGTGCAAGGGGGGAAAATGTTGAAAAAATACATGCACATTCAATAATGTGGATCAAGTCGCTTGATGATGATTGGAAAATATAGTTGTTGTTTATATATTACGAAAAAAAACAAACCCACCTACCCTGTATGTTTCTCTTGGTATCGATGTATAATAACACGTATCTTGGCTGTCCAAGTGTCGTCTGCAAAATTCTCAGCCGAATGCTGTAAACGCGCCTGTAGATTATAAGTTTGGGCGTGCTTACACCATCCGTCATGGATAACAGCGCCACCCTGAGTATGTTTGGTTTTTCGTCAAATGATCTGCAATTTGACCTAAAATTGTAGTGCTGTTTCCAGTCAGACTTTGTTAAACCGTTTACTTTAAATACATTTCATTTAATACCACGTCATTTGGAATCTGAATTCATCATTCGGTTTTGTTTTTCAAATCATTTCATTTAATACCACGTCATTTGGAATTTGAATTCATCATTTCATTTGTTGGGTTAAATCATTTCATTTCACATCATTTCATTTAATACCACGTCATTTGGAATCTGACTTCATCATTCCGTTATGTTCTTCAAATCATTTCATTTAATACCACGTCATTTTTGAATCTGAATTCATCATTTCATTTGTTGGGTTAAATCATTTCATGTCATACAACATCATTTCATTTCATACAACATCATTTCATTTAATACCACGTCATTTGGAATCTGAATTCATCATTCCCTTTTGTTCTTCAAATCATTTCATTTAATACAACGTCATTTGAAATCTCTATTCATCATTTTATTTGTTGGGTTAAATCATTTCATTTCACACAAGATCATTTCATTTAATACCACGCCATTTGGAATCTGAATTCATCATTCCGTTTTATTCTTGCCTTTGTGTATACCTCTTGTTGATTGGAACAATTCGGTGCTTCAAAGAGGAAGATGCTGAACCGCATTATAGCAATAACAGATCGCAATAAAAGATTATCTTTGGCACCAGTTACAAAGCACACGGCATGTCGGAATTAAACATAAACTCCCGATTCAGCCGTGTGTCAAGTACTGTGTAACCCGCCCCCCCCCCCCCCCCGCATGTATTATCGGCTCTATCGTTCCACGAATGACATCGTATAATTATATAATTCAGCTCTATCTTTCCATGAATAGATGGCATCGCATCATTCAGCTCTATCGTTCCATGAATAGATGGTATCGCATCATTCAGCTCTATCGTTCCATGAATAGATGGCATCGCATCATTCAGCGCTATCGTTCCATGAATTACATCGTATCATCAACAACAACAAAAATTACACTCGAGAAGCTTGTATCATATAGGTTTCATATATACTGAACTTAACCTTTAAATGAACCGATAAACTTCAGGAAGAGAATAAAGGTTTTGCGTTAAACAATAACGATTATAAGAGAACGATCACAGTTCTCTCATTAGTGAAGGAAACCTATCACCACCGAAACAGTAAATTCAAAAGACACATCAGCAGAGCAGTGAAAGGCATGCACACCAAATACTGTATTTAAATGGGAGTGGATTTAGTATGGCTGCTGCCCATGCTAATTTGTCAGGTGCATTGTGGTTCTTTAATTTATCTGAATTACATTTGATATACAGAAACGAAAGATTTTGTATATTTTAGTGCGAAATCTGCAGGTGTTGTAAAAGCTTTAATATCACCATAAGACTTTCTAACAAAGCACAACATTCAATTTAAAGACAATCAGAAAATTCCAAGAGAAAGCATAGAGAGGTTTCTTGTAAAAAGTGCAAGAAAAGAAAAAACTTCAGAGAATACAAAGGTTTGTTCTCAACTATATTCATTTGATCCCACGGGAAGCTACTGGCAAGCTTTCTCACATACCCATGTTAGTCGAGCCAAGACTTGAACTCAAGGGGACAGAGATGAAATGTGTGAGTGATATGTAAAGACGAGTGCCTGAGACCACTGGGCCATACAGGGCCCCTATTGTTGCTTATGATAAAGATCCCTGATAAACTTGTGTAGCAAAGAAATCAAACGTTCTTAATATGTTGACAATAAATTGAATTTGTTTGCTGATGATTGTGTTTCATATTCCATTGGTGAGCACGAAATAGCTTTTTCAGTTGCTAGAATCAAAATATTAAGTTTTAGACTAAAAAAAAAATAAAGATAAATAAATAGCTCTTATTTGGTATATCGGTAATTTTAATGAAAATGCGACGAAACTCAATTTTTATCGTCACCAAAATCGGACCAACCATGAAACATTATAGAATGTCATTTGAGAAATATGCGATATGTCGAATAAGGCGCTTGAATTTAGTCAGGCTGGTTATCCGTTGCTGTGAAATATGACTAAGGTCGCATGTTGTGGACTGAGCATGGCACCAATATCGACGATGCGGAATATTCAATACTATGTGTACACGTAATACTTTGAAATTGGGTCATTGGCTAGAATATCAGCGTTCTTGTCCTATTTCTCGAATTCTACGTTTCTTTCGTTAGATGTCTGGGCAGATTTTATTTGTAATATACATATTGTAAACCTGATCAATATGTTTCTTCCCATATTCCCACACCTTGATTTCATGTTAAATGTCAATAATTTACACCTGTTATATAAATCCCGAAAGCATTAAGGCATGTTTACGCCTCACAAAATTTCTAATAAAAATCTCAAATTTGTATTAGCAGTTAGTGACGAAAATGACAGCAACATCGAAGATAAAGAAAACAAAGCCTAGAAAGAGGAAGGTGGTCATTCTTCTTCTTGCATTCATTGTTTTTCTTATCTTTTCAGGAGGGGGTGAGTGGGTGATATTTTAGATGTCGATAGAGCTGTTGTTGATGATGTTGACGATGATCATGATGAGCAGGAGAAGGATGTTATTTACAGGTATTCTGAATGTAGTAAGCAAAATGGCCCTCAAATTTGCGCTAAAATTTTACCACTTATTCTCATACCTTCTTCTGCTATTGCCACATAAATTTTCGCCCATAGAGGTATAAAATATTTTTATTTTTACTTTTCTATTTAGGTGAACCATAACATACCAAAAGTTTCCCTTCAGTCTCCGAATATCTCCGTATACGACTAATCGTAGAGGTAAAAAGAGACGTTACAACGTCGACGTACTGTTTACCCAAGTATGATGACACGAGATCAACGCTGATGAAAAATATTCCTCAATAATGTTACATTTGAGGAGACTTTTTGATCCACGGCACTGAAAGCATGTAAAAATATTTGCATTCGTTGCGCCACTAAAAACAACTGCCTTACGTCAGTATAACAGAGTTATAAATCTGCTTTGATCTTTTTAATCTGTTCACGAACTACACATTCAAATAACCACTTAGGTGATTAATAGAGGCAGTGTTGTATTAGCAATATTGTTAATCTATGTTCTGTCTGCCTGAGCGCGTACAACTTCTTGTCTCTTTTAATGCATGGCCTATGTCTTGTGCGCACGTACAACTTCTTGTCTCTTTTAATGCATGGCCTATGTCCTGTGCGTGCGTACAACTTCTTGTCTCTTTTAATGCATGGCCTATGTCCTGTGCGCGCGTACAACTTCTTGTCTCTTGTAATGCATGGCCTATGTCCTGTGCGTGCGTACAACTTCTTGTCTCTTGTAATGCATGGCCTATGTCCTGTTTCTTTTAATACCTCCCGTTTGAAGTAGCGCATTGGAGACAGATACAACTTTGATGAAAAACTGACGTCACCAAATGAAGTCAAAAGTATGTCAGAGTATTTTCACATTCAGGTGGTTAAAACCTGACAGCTGTATTCGAGAGCGCTGCCTACAAAGATGTTCAATGTAGGTGAAACTAATTATGTTCGTGTAAAAATATGTCCGCTTCAAAGGGAAGGGTAAATTAATCCCCAAATAGAAACGTATGACGTAGACTTTCAATTTTAGTCTTGACCTTGATTAATTTACGTCATCAAATATTGTGTTACACCTAACTTGGTCCTTTCACCCAGTCGTGTATAGTGTTGAATTAAGCTCAGAAAGCTCTCATGCATAATCAGAGACATAAGATAAGGTTTGTGCTTAAACAAACCGATAAAATTCCATTAACGGAATGTGAATTTTGTGTTGATAAATGACGATTCTAAAGACAACAATCACCATCCTCTACTTAGTAGAAGAAATACATGACCACACAAACAGTAAATTCAAAGGACACCGTCTACAGAGCACGTGCAAAGCGTGCACTACCGTTCTTTATGAGCGCATTGAGTACAACTGTTGCCCATGCCGATTTCTCACGTGCGTCACGTTTCTTTAATTGAACCCGATTATATTTGGCATACATTGACTGAGGATTGTGTATAATTTAGTGTGAGATCTTCGGGTTGTCCAGTAGTATTAATATGGCCATACGACTTTCCAAAGAAAGCACAAGCTGAATTTTGAAGACAATCAGATTTCCTATAAGAGTTGCAAGAACAAGTTTTGGGAGATTTCCTCTGTTTTAAAGTGGAAGGATAAACTTTGGAAAATCTATGAAATTTTCTTCTGCAACTATTTATTTTAAGAAACTTTGGTTGTTTATGATAAATACTCATGAAAAACAAGTGTAGCAAATGAAATGATATTGAAAGCTCGGACGATAAATTGAATTTGTTTTCTGATGACTGTGTTCCATATTCCAATAGTGAGCCCTAAATTGCTTTGCAGCTGCTAGAATGAAGCCTAACAGTTTTAAATATATATATATATATATATATATATATATATATATATATATATATATATATATATATATATATATTGTTACGACTAGGGGTAATGTAACAAAAGAAAAGACTCAAACAAGCTTTCAAGATTTAAATACAAATATTTAATTTCCTAAAATATTAAAATATTTCAACAAACAATCAAAGTGAAAGAATTAAAATTAACTTACAGTATAGAAAATATCCTTAAAAGTCCTAAATTGTTCTAAGGTTCACTGATCCGGAAGTTAATCCAAATGTTCCGAATGAGGTATGTTCCGAACGAAACCTTTGCTGTACTGATTTGTTAATAAGAATCAGTATATCCAAGTTTTATAAATTCCAAATAATCCCTGTGAATGGAATACCACAAGTTCTAGAAATGTTTCCGATAATCCCACGGAGCTGTATAATTACTAAAGTTTAAGAAAACAATATTAGTCCAGAATGTACTGTATACTGATATATCACAAAAGTAGAATATCCACACACAAAAAGAACCAAATTCGTTTATGACCTCTCAATCCAGTGTAGCTATGAAGAATGCCAAAATGCTGCTATAAATCCTATAATATAGTCTCTTACTACGCAGAATCGAAATAAAACCCATTACGTCTTTGACAAACAACTGGATATTTCGAAATATTACAACCCTCTCCGAACCAATCAGAAACTCGGTTATGCGTGACATCGCCAAAGTGCTTTTACACTAACGTTATTAACACTCAATAACGTATTGACTCTGAATAATCATAGAATCTAGGTCAGAAGTTCATACCCTCAATAAATCAAGTGATATACTAATATTACAAGCGACAATTCTTCCCACGACCTAATGTACTAAGTCACATTGAAATACCGTATATGTACTTTCTGCAAGACGACAGCTGTTAGACTATTATGCAGAGATCATAAACCTATACCATTATTTAAAAACGAAATAATACATAATTCCGTAACAATATATATATATATATATATATATATATATATATATATATATATATATATATATATATATATATGTTTATTTGGTACGTCGGTAATGTTAATGAAAAAACTGAAAATGCGACACCTAAATTTGTCCAACCATCAAACATTCAAGAATACCGTTTGTGAAATATATGAGCTCTCCAACAGGATGCTTGAATATTGTCTATGTCTGGTTATCTGTCGGTATGAAATAGGACTAAGATCACTTGCTATGAATTGAGCAAGGATGCGGGACATTCAATACTGTGATGGGATAGGTGGTCATTCTTCTTGTCAATGACGTCCTTGTTTTATTTATTGAATTCTTCTGGAGCGCTTTGACTTTTACGCAGAGATTGCCATAGAACTAGAAAGATCCAGACACACACTAGGAGAAAGAATACAATAAACGTGGTAGCAAAACGTCTTTGTACAAATTGTTTAAGACCAGTATAGATGGCACCATATTTCAATGCAGCAGCATATACATTTACTTTTCACCATAGTCGACACTAGTTTTCAAAACCACCCTTCTTTTCTGCTTCAGTACCAACGCATTTACTTCGAAAGCTGTGCTGCTGATATCTTTTGCATACATTTTCTCGTATTTGACTACGCACATGGGACTTGAATCGCCAACAATATTATATATAATACGAAACTCCTTGTCCAAGGTAACCATGTTAAACGCGGCGCCATGCAAATAAGCTTTCATCTGGTTTAATATTTTTTGTGTAAGTGATATAAGCGTATTTGCACATAGTCATCTTCTTTTGAAGTTTTTTTTTTCTAGGTTTCTGCAGCAAGCCTGAGCTGCAATCCCAACGCCAGATATAATCAGAATAAATGGATTTAAGAAAGAACCAGTACTGGCTACCCCAACCACAGTTATCGCTAGCGGAATAGCAGACAAGAAAAGCCACAGGGGCTTGTGATGCCTATATGACTTATTAAATTGGACGACAGCGATGGAACATGCCCAATCGTATTTTTTATTTGCTTGGAATCCACATACAATTTAGTTGTCGCATCTGCATTATTAGTTGGCACGCCCACATTTTTGATCTGAGTAAAGATCGCATTGCTTCCTGTGAAGTAACTTCAAACATAACTGAGTTTACAATGTTGGTAATTTTAAAACCTTCTGGCGCTTGAATAATGATTGGACTATAAGATATCTCAGATGATCTTTGAACCAAAATAAACCTTGTGGGCGGACCAAAAACAAAACGCAGGGATTAACCCACTGGCAGATCCGCAGTCATTCCAATATATATGTTTATTGTTGCTGTAGTGCTCACTAAAATGTCATCACTAGGTCCAAACTTTGTATCCGCATATAGTTTTGTAGCTGCATCTTTTTCAGTTTCTGGCGTAGCTAAGTTTGTCATTTTTTTTAGAATGTATGTCGATGTCGCCAGTCATAGTTCCACCAGCGGAAACACATATGGCGCTGACACTAACATGTCATTACCAAGGGTTACCGATGCCAAGTTTTGTCCTACAGAAAGTAAGCGTCCTATAGGAAAAGTTGTATTGGCATCTGTTAACAATACCCTAGCATTTGCATACTTATCTGCATACTGCTTATTGGCCGCACTTGCATTATCTGCTGGTGTAGCCACATTTATACTCTTTTGCGAAGACATGTTTAGCGCTCCAGACATAGTAGCACCAGTTTTTAGCAAGCGCTTGTTGAGTTCTGCATTAGAATAGTTGCTGTTGTACTCGATTCAGCACCGCAAATAACTGTGCCAGAAGCTTTGGAATGACTCCTTATATCCACTCTGCTTATAAAAAATGCGCATTATCAAGTTTGATTCAGAAGACATCAAGAAGTCTAGACACCACTTTTTGTTTTCAGATTGCCATTAAAGGAAATTTGCTTTTGAATATGCTTCTTAACAATGGGCTTGTTTATGACAGGGTAGTCATTTACACGCTAAATCCAAGTCAAGATAAATTCAGGACTTTAGTGTCTTTGACGAGGCCGTTAGCAGTTCTGCTGTTGATGATGACAACAAGACCGTTAGCAACAAAATATTTACAATATTAATGCCAGAAGATATAACTCCCTGTAGAAAAACTTGATGGTGACAACGCCTTGTCATTGTATTTGATGACATCACAATTTACGGTGACAACATGAATAAAATCAAAGAACACTTTTCTCTCTCACGAAACAAGCGCTGCAATTATATCTACTTGGCACAATCTTAATAGACGTGCTAAAATACTTTCGACGAAACACATGTTGTTTTGTATTGTTTCAGGCCCTGATGATCGTGACATAGATTCTATTGCGCGTGATCATTGTCGTGGCACATATGCTGCTAAATTTAAACAGTGTTATCATGAAGCTATAGGCAGAAACAAACATTGTTTATGGTTTTTCACAGAGATGCATAATAAGTTCCTGAAATGTACCGTCGCGGCTTTGGCGAATTTTATTTGCCATAGCGACCTGATTTAGAGAACATGCGTGGCAGAGAACATATGGGGCAGTGCAAAGTCATCATTAATTTTATGCAAATATATTGGATAATACCGTTTGTACGAGTAGAGGAGGCCAAACGATAAAGCCGAGGTTATGCGCAAATATGTGGAGCAACGGCATCAAATGTGTGGCCGTATTATTGCAGAAAAGAATGGCGAACACGAATTGCAGCCCATAACCAAAAAATAGAACAGGTTACAACAACGCATGATATTAAGCAGGACAAACTTATTAAAGCGTTAAGTGAGCAAGCTAAGGATCAGCAATAGAAAAGATTGCTCCAACTATTACATGAATAGAAGAATCGTTTAATGAAAAAAAGAGAATGTACAACGAGGTAGTACGTGATGCAGGAATATTGTTTGATGAAAGTGAGTATCTCCTAAAAAGAGATTTAGAACCAAGGGCAAAAAGTTTTGAGAGGGTGAAAGAAGCAAGAGAAGAGGCAGCTAAATTTAATATAAAATGCGGAAGAAGACAAAACGACATTCCTGAAATTGTACAGCATTTGGAAAGAACAAAACAATTCGGTAAAGAATTGCGACGCGCTGAAAAAAAGGCTTAAATATCTGCAGGATTTAGCAGAAAGAGGTGCAAGTGAACCAGTCTGAACCACCTCCTATCTAGAGGTGCCGCAAGAAGAATTTAAACATCCAGAATGTGAGAGAAGCGCGTCTTGTACAAAGGGAACCAGAATAACAGTTTTACCTTGCTCCAGAACAACCAGCAGCAGCAGCGTTATTGGAGACAACTGATCGAGTCAAAGCTATGACAGCAGTACAGTGCAAAGATTCTATTGAGGAAGCTGCTACTATGTATAGAAAATTTGAAAACTAACAACCCGTATCTGCTGAAGAATATCAAAACATATTGCTACTAAAATGGGTCTCGCTGAAGCAAATACAAAATTTAGTAAGAAAGATGGAAAGACTGATACTGTATTAAGCAATCTTGTTGTTGGAGGCAAGAAACTTAAGATATATTTTGATAAAGTTGCTAAAAGGTTTTTAACCAAAGATAGGCAAAGGAATAAGAAACTTAATTTATTTTGGTCAGAATTGGTTCACGCATAAGCTGCTAGCTGCCAGTAAACAAGCGAGCAACGTTGCATGGAAGTTGACAACGAGCTAGATCCCTGAAATACTAGACCATTTACTTTAACAAAGTTTACTTAGTAATGCCGAACACAAAGTTTTGTACAATGATTTAAAATAGTCGCAACCTCTTCTCTTGGATTCCAAGTTGGCTCAAGGAAGCAGGAGTAATTTTACTGTCAGATATAGCACGCCCATAGAGTTATCGCAGGATACTCTCTATAAGATCGCTTTAATTTCTGCAGAAATATGGAACTCGTTTTATGATATTACATCTAGCAATAACATGTTTTTTTTTATTTTCCTTCTGCTAATGATGCAGGAACATTGCTTATCATCATTCCTGGCGCCTACAACATTGTTGACATCGCTGATGAAATAAAAAGAATGATGACAGAAAAAGGTCATATTGGCGAAAACATAATAATCGAGCCAAATAATTCTACGCTTAAAACACGATTGACGCTAAAGGGCTGTTGCCGAGTTAACTTTACGATTGAGAACAGCTTAAGAAATCTATTAGGTTGTAGTTCGCGAATTCTACAAGAAAATGGCTTTTACGATGGTGACTTTCCGGTAAACATTAGCGACATAAACAGCTTACTCATAAATTGTTCCATAGCTGAAGGATCATTTGACGCATGAGGCGGCCATAGCCATGTTATCTATAACCTCAGTCATAATGCACCTCCCGGATCGTTGATGACAGTAAAGCCCTCTTTGTTAATTTGCTATTCCTTCAACAATGTCTACAGTATGCCAGAAATTGCAATGTCAATCACGGATCAATCAGGAAAAAATGCTAACCTTAATAATGAGCGAGTAACATTTTATTTGCACCTGCGAGCGCAAAACTAAAATTATGTAATCGGGTTGAATAAATGAAGCCAAGACGAATTAAGCGCAGAAAGATCATAGGAGGAATTTTGTCAAAGCTGTTCTTTAAACTTTTTAATGTGATGCCAGGTATAGCCAGGAAAATTGCCGCCCCCGGGCGCCTCGAACCCCTCGCGCTGCCGCCACTCTCTCTCTCTCTCTCTCTCTCTCTCTCTCTCTCTCTCTCTCTCTCTCTCTCTCTATATATATATATATATATATATATATATATATATATATATATATATATATATATATATATATATATTGATTGATTGATTATTGAATTAACGTCGTGTTCGCCCATTCGGCATGTACGACGATTTACTCCCACAGCTTGTGAAGCACGCTTAGGGGGATTAAATGTGTGATTTAACACACTATTATTATCGTCAGGTGTGTTGACAGTTTGCAACACACCTGACTTTACTGAGTACACCCCTCCAGAGCAGCAAGGTTCCCCACAATTAAGGGGGTTAAATTGAATGCGCGCTATTGGAGAGTGTGTACATTTACCACACCCCACCATCATTGAATGGATTCCCCATACTTAAGGGGGTTCATTGAAGGAATGATATTGGGAGGTGTGTTATACCTGTACATAGGACTAGAACCACAATGTTTACAGGTATATATGTGCGCATTATAGCGCACGTTGTTGATTGAATTGTTTCAAGGTATCAGTCAGGAGTGGCAGGCGGCACGGACTAAGCAAGCGAAGGCGCGAAGTGTGACGAGAAACACTTTAACTCCAGGAACGTACATGATCAAATTCTGCCCAGTTAACTAAGTCGGGCTGTCCCTATTACCAATTGTGTGTTAGCCACATGTTGTAATTATGGTCACATTTTCACAGTTGAATAAAATTTTCCTATTTCCCTATCAATTTTTAAATTTCGTGTATAAAATGTACATATGTTTTCCGAAAAAAGATTAAAAAAATTTAAGGTTTAAGTAACCCTTACATTTTTTTGTGATCTTAATCAGATATTATCAAGTTATCATTGGATTCGGTGGATAATTAATCATATTTGTGTTGAAAGTTAGTTATATTTCGAAAAGGTTTTCAAGCCAAAATGAAAACCATTAGGCAGTTAGTAAACTCTTTAGTCCTTACAAGGACTGGGTGGCCCCTGTAAGAGCCGCTCCACAAAAAACGCTTTCAGGTGGCCCGGTACGTAATCCAAGGCTGTTCGTCTTACACGCTCTTTCGGGACGCTCAGGCTAAAGAAATCAGTCATGTCGAAATCTAGGTAGTGTGCACCACAATCAAAACCCTCGAAATTCACTTCGTGGTACATCATTAGGTGTTGTGCAATCACTGTAACTAATGATAGTGGGCAATCTCCGAAACCTTTCCCCCATTGTTGTAATGCTCCGACTGCTTTTTTTGTCCTAACTCTGCTGGCTTTTGTTAGTCTCCCACCACAATCTTCTGTAGTCCTCGCCTGAACGACCGTCTTAATATCGTCGACAAACTTTATGGCCTCTGTCTTCTCTAACCATAGATCATTCATTCCCCATTTGTATGATATGTCGTACAGGAGTTGCCCAGCCTGCTTGTGTAACCTGGGGTCATCTGTAAAAACCGGTTCTGGGATAGTTTGTGGGGTGGGTGGGGGTAACTTGCACGCTTCCGCCGCTGCCTGTTTATCCTTCTGTTTAGCCGGTGTTTTCATTGACCTTGGTGGGGAAGAGATTGGTAGTACTACGGTACTTGGCTGCGGTCCTGTCGTTTCCTGTGGCTTTATTACCTCTTGAGTTTCTTTTGTAACAGCAGCTAGTATAGGACTAGTTGTTGTTGTTGTTGTTGCTGGGGTCCTTGCAGGAGTTGCTGTTGTAGTAGAAGGTTGATTTATCGGTTTCTTGGGAGGTGCAGTTGGTCTTTGCTGCGAGGTAGGCGTCTGCCTATTACGCCTCCACTGTGTTGGTGGTCTTCCTCCCTCTCCCGGTCTTCTAAAGGGCCCTCTTCTTTCCCATGGGCTTCTTTCTATTCTTTCTATTTGACTTCTATTTTCTTCCCAAATAAGCAGAAGAGTAGTCCTCTTCGCTTGAGCCCGAAGGCTCCATCCAGTTGCCACTGAAAGGCCTAAACCTTTCAATTCATTCAAAGCATATTCAGGAATTATTAGTTCCATCGCTAACGATTTTTTTTCTTCTTATTCCTACTGTGTTCGCTGTCGAATATATATATATATATATATATATATATATATATATATATATATATATATATATATATATATATATATATATATCAGCACTATACTATGTTTCTAAGTTTATTGTACTTGGGTGTACCTAAAAATAGATTTCAATCAAGGGAGATAACTCGTGTGCGCCATATTTCCGCCAAGACGGGGTGCGTTAATAAAAGGCTAATTATAACTCTAGTATGATAAATGGAATCTATTGGAAACAAAACAGAATGTTTCTAGGCCCGGCCGAGCGCTAGCGAGGACAAGGACTGGGAAAATCATATTGTGGTTTCATAGCTCCCTTTTATTATACTACTCACACACCCATATAAAAAAGTGAACAAGTCCATGCATGTCAGTCCATATATAGAAATAAAAAGCGTGTGTGTGTGTGTATACCTTTTTGATCCCTGGACACACACACACACACACACACTTTTTTCTCTGTATGGACCGACAGGCATGGACTTGTTCATGAGTGTGTGTACCTCTCTGACCTCCTGGACACACACACACAAACACACACACACACACACACAGGTGAACAAGTCCAAGCATGTCAGTCCATATATAGAAAAAAAAGTATTCAGCAGAAAATCAGTAATATCTTCATACCGCATTCCTTCTCTCTCTCTCTCTCTCTCTCTCTCTCTCTCTCTCTCTCTCTCTCTCTCTCTCTCTCTCTCGCTATATATATATATATATAGTGTGTGTGTGTGTGTGCACCTCTTTGACCTCTTGAGCGTGAGTCTCTGAGACACACAGCTTAACCACATATGAAATTTTTTTCACGTACAAAGACATTGAGAAAGAAAATGACTTCTATGTCTAGTCGAAAGAAAATATATTTCACGTTTAAAATTATTTTTAGAAAAATAAAAATATGTTAAATAAACGTTTTCTTTAAAATAGGTTTAAAAAGAAGACTAATTCTATCTGAAAGGAATCACATTTGCACCTGTCGCTACTTTGAATTTCAATCTGATTAAAAATGAGATCTACGACATTACTTAGTATGCTTATAGTATTCGCACACCCTCCCGTTTGTTTGCAATCCCCCCCCCCGATCGATATTAAAAACAAAACCCATCAAGGATATATAAAAAAAAAAAAATGCACAAAACTTAGTCATTTCATTCATCAATTTATGATTTCTAACCTGGGGGTCCCTAACACTGTCAACTTGTCACGTGTCGAATCAAATCGGAGTTTCTTTAGTAATATGGTCGCCATATTTGCATGGGCAAGTCTATGTTTTCAAGCAACAGATGTGATGTTGTTCACTGTCTTTGATAGTCTCAATAATTTCTTAAATTTAGGAGTTACATCTCTTTGAACAAATGTGTGTAAGACTTTCTCCTATTGATTTATTCTATTTTTTTAAATAGAAATATTAAAACTAAATATTGCAAATATTAGACGCAGACGACACAGTTTTTACTGAAATGGACTGTTCTAGAAGCCAGAAACGGACAGTGAGCAGTGTGCCTGTTTGTTTACATCGAGAGCTTCCGTTTGGTTTGAAACGCCAATAAGTTGAGAGTGTTAAGGACGTATGGTGACAATTATGTTAGAAATTTTATAAATTCATGAATGAAATGACTAAGTTTTGTGAATTGTTTTTATATGATTTATGCTTTTTGTTTTTAAAATCGGTAGGGGAGTACAAACAAAAGGGAGGGTGTGCGAATACTATAGATCTCGATTGCAATCAGGTTACTTTGGATCACAGGAACTCTAATAGTACATATACAATAGTACTATGCTATACAGTACATGTGTTATTTATAGGTAAATTGTAAGCAACAATACGAGCCCCTTTCCTTCAGTACTTCTTCCGAGTTTCTTTAAGCTGATTAACTTTAAGGGATATCCCCAAAGTGCTAAATATATATATATATATATATATATATATATATATATATATATATATATATATATATATATATATATATATATATATATATGTGTGTGTGTATGTGTAACAGACTGGTCAACAATCTGATTTTTGCTGGAACTGTCAGACAGGGCAATGACACGAAAAGACATGCAAAAACGCGCAAAGTCAAGGCAAAGACGGGCAAAGACACGCAAAGACATAGCAAAGACGGCACATAGACATTTTAAACTGATAATAGTGGAAAATATTTACTGTTGAGGCAAAATTTAAAAAAAAATAAATATATAATAAATAGAAATGTTTGCTTTGTCTATGTGTTGATCGTTCTCTTTTAAAATATCTATTTAACTCAATTAACATAACGGCAGTACAAGGACAGTGACGTTTTTAAACTTACAATACTGGGAAATATTTACTGTTGATATAAAATTTTTAGTATATGGTAGTGAATTCCTACTATAATCTAATTAATACGTGTAAAGGCGTGTTACAATCACAAGTAGCAGAGTAGACATGCGCTACCTTTAACTCAGGTAACATAGCGGTAGTACAAGGACAGTTTCAAATTGTTGATTATACAATGTATAACTTTATTAATCGGTGATTAGGATTTTTCTCTCCTTTATTTCGATTGATTTCCCAATTTTGTTTTTATATAATGTTTAAATACTGAGCAACACAATTTCTACAGTTTCAAACTTCTTGGTAATGAACAATTACATGAAATATATAATTATCCAATTAATCGTACACAGGTATTCACACCTCAGGATAGCCATAATTTAATATAAAATTATTAAAGGGGTGTGACCGTCAAATTGAGTCGGCTAAACAATTGATCAAAAGCTAATAACGTTAAACCTTCGATAATCCTTTGCTAGTTATGTCGGCAAAATATATGATAAAATACTAATCAGCTACAAACTTCGGAATTCTTTGATAATAGCGATCAGATATTCATTAATTTGTGCTCGATGTAAACTGACCCTTCATAAACACGTTATAGATGTTTTGGTAGTATTATTTGTCAGTCGTTGTATTGTTTCGAACTCGTCTTCTTTATCAATATCTGGACTATATATTTTGCTATAATTTTGGATATAATTTTTATATAGTTTTTCCTGCTTGTAAAGATAAAAAACAAAGTTGTGTAAGCATAATCATGCCGGGCCGAGTCCGTAAAAAGGCCAGGGTTGAATCATGGCCATGTGAAGTTTGTTCAGAAAATTGCGTGTTAGGTTCTGTACAATGCGATGTTTGTAAAAAAAAAGAATTGATTCACGCTTTATGTAATGGCCTGACTGACAGTGACTTGGGTCTTCTTTCGGGGAATTTCCCCTACATGTGTAATAAGTGCATTCTGGATGCTGATAGAGGCTTGTACAACTATTACAGCACAGTTCTCAGATTGCAGGAGGTAAGTCAAATTATATTGCATTTAATGGACTGTCAGCAATGTTAACCATTTTCTGTTGGACGTCAGTTTTCATCTTTTATAATAATCAGAAAAACAATTAATAATCTTATTCATGTCTTTTTCATTTGGCATAAAGAAGCAGCAATACGTTTACATATGTGTAAATCATACATTTTCTTCTTGCCGAACAACAGTATCACAATAGATATATTCTGAATAGTTACCATTAACATTAACATTCGATTTAAAGTTTTGATGACTTCTATATATAACTTTAAAACATTTCCCAGTGACTGCAAAATAACTTTTTCTTCTTTAATTTAGAGACTGTAGTTGTTATATGAAGTATCATAACATTGTAACTCTGATAGTAAATTATTTTCTTCTAAACACTCATGTATTCCTGTTTTTAATAAGGATGTAAACAATTTTCCCAAACAAAGTCAGCTTTGTTGAGGTTCTTAAAACAATGAAACAATTTTATTCTCTGATATTTATAGTTTGGATTGGAAATTTTAAACCAATTCCTGTGAGTCATCTTTTGATACTACCGACAGACGGATACTGTCCAAATACTTCATAGTTTATTGGACAGTACACCTGATTTTTCTTTTGCATAGTACCAATTCTTTTATTGACATGAATGAATATATCCATTAGTGATTATAAATTTTAATTTGTGATAATTAGATATTGCTAATATTGATCATTCATAGTACCCATTCATTTATTAATATCAACGAATATATCCAATAATGTTTATACATTTTAATTTGTGATAATTATATATTGTTAACATTGATCATTCATGGCATAATTTCCCATATCAAAATATATTTTTAATATTAATAGCCAAGCTTAGAAAAAGTTGATATTTAGAAGTGACTTATTAGAATTATAGTACTACGGGTAATGTTCGTTTAGAGATTTGCATTTGTATTTCCATCATTTTGCATCAATTTATCAATTTATCATCTCTTTATACTTACACATCTTAAATTGTGGATTCTGTTATTAATATTTAAATCATATGTATTGGAAATCAAAAGTATAATTATCAATACTAATTTAAAAAAAGTCATACGTGTTAAACCAATAGGTAATTATTAAATTCCTTGTAAACGATGCACATTTTCAACAATATTTGATAAATTTAATTCAGTACATTGATATATTAATATTTGAATTCAAACGAGACAATAATTTAAATACTTATGTTTTGGACAATTTGGGCTTGATAAATTCACAAGTATGCAATTAGCATACACAAAATTCATAATTATGAGACTTAAAAAGCAGGGTCCACGTCCCAAGTCCCAGGTACACATCTGTGCCTCTCCATACAGACAAATGTGTAGCAAATGCTTAACAAACTGTACTAAAGAAAATAGCCCGGTAAAATACTATCCAAAAACGTTTTTGAACTCTTTTTGCGTGTCGTTGCCCGTCTTTGCCTGTCGTTGCCTGTCTTTGTGGTGTACTCTTACTATAAAACTATAAACATATTGAATATATATATATATATATATATATATATATATATATATATATATATATATATATATATATATATATATATACACACACACACACCCATCGACATAGCTTACGATCTAGACTTTGATAGATGCAGGATTCCCAAGAAGTTGGTTAGAACGAAAATCGAACTATCATGATATAATGCCATAAAAGTGGGAAAGCGGCGCAAGGGAATATAACAAAGTTTCCCAACGTTTCGATGTAAACCAGAGTCTTCCTCAGGGAACAATATAAACATACGCAAACAGACAGACGTACACAGAGTGCCTCGTGTAAAACAATAAATATTTACATTTTGGCACAGAGAACATAAACTGATCAGAATCATAAAACGATCTAAACTAAAAAACAAAATAACAAACTAACAAGAAATAGCTATATGTTTAGAAAAGGATCTGAAAAAGGCAAACGAGATATGATGCAAGCTATCATCACAACAGTGCTATGATGCCTGGCACAGCATAATTAGCAACGTCATTGCGTGTTTCATATGGTGCCATCTATACCGATGCATTGTTCTTCGCTTCTAGCTTTACATCCCGGATATAATTGCCACTAAGAGAAACATAGATAGGAAAGTATTTACAATAAAATGTATGTATGTAGTAGGGGTTTTACGGCACCTTTTTGCACAATAGTGGCTATATGATGCCAACTAAGGTGAAGTTCGAAAATTGTAAAAATGAATTGCAAAAAAACATGTAAATATCAAGTACAACAAGATAAATTATGTCATAATGATGTTAAAATTCTGCAAAATAAAAGATAAAGGTAACAAATATAAAATCCTTAAAACATATAGTCAAAATCTGTCATATAAACCGCATTCGCTAAAAAAGTCTAATATTGTATCAGGTGGTACATCTTCATACAGTTTTTCCATACAGTTCGCGTCAAAATACTTCTGTCTCAATAGGTGGAAGTTGACACATTAGACTGTCAGTGAACAGGGGTAGGGTATGCAATCTGGTCGAGATTCACCCTTCAGGAGGTGTACATGAGTCAGGTGTGTCAGATACGCGGTCGGCACAGTACCACCTCAACTCTCCGATTTAATTGTATACGAGGGATGCCACTCTCCAATAGTGGGTTGGATGCTTTTAAGTTTGTTTGTGGAGTTTTCATTCCACATATTTTGCCAAATATTACGAACATGCTGATTATACAATATCTGAAGTCGTTGGCTGCTTTGTCTGCTATTTCATTACCGTTTGCACCAATGTGACTAGGCAGCCAACAGTACCAAATATTTTTTCCATATTGTTTGAGAACATCTTGTTTCTATAATATCTGGGATATTAACCGTTGTCAGATTTAAGATTTTGGAAGGCTTTCAATGTGGAAAAGGAATCCGAAAAGATTATGAAATTTGTTTCTGAGAGATTTGAACGTATCTTAAAGCTCTGAATATGGCTGTAATTTCTGCAGTAAATATTGAGGCTTTATCCGGTAACCGGTTCGAGATGGTGTCATGGGGTGTTGCAATGGTATGTTAAACTTTGTCTCCATCTTTCGAACCGTCTGTATATAGAGATGTATACTACGACAGAAGGTTCTTACTGAAGAGCCAGTTTCGTTCGTCTGAGATAAAGCGATGGTTCATTTGCCTTAACATAGAGGCTTTCGAAGGGGAAGTTCTAAATGCACCTAGACAGAGTCTAAGTCCCTGATTGTGGATTGGATCAAGTATCTGCGTGTAAGATTTACAAGCTGATCCGTACACAATGCAGCCATAGTCAAGTTTTGATCTCACTAATGACCTGTATAACGGGAACAAGACTTTCCGATCTGCTCCCCATCTCGTATTAAATCTATGTTTTTTTGGCAGTTGTCATTGATGTATCTAATATGTACAAGAAAAGTTAGTTTACGCTCGAAAGATTTGGTCTCCTCCACAACAAGAATAATGCAACCGTCGAGATAGAGCTTTGGGTCATCATGACTACGATGTAATGGGCAAAGTGCATTGAAACAGTTTTAAATTTTAAAAATGTGAACACGCATTCTTCTGCCAATTTTGGAACTCTGTTTAAGTTTATCTGTAGTTGACATTCAATAGTATGCATACTCTTTGATCTATAGCAGATCAAAAAGTCGTCAGCGTATAATGAGCAATCAGTTCCTGAATGAAGGCATTTCACTATATTGTTAATTTTTATGTTAAATAGAGTGACTGACGCTATCTTGCCCTTAGGTACACCCATCTTCTTCGGAAAACTTTCACAAGGGGCGATGCCTACCTTAATTCTAATGTTTCTATCTTTCAAAGAATTGAAGATAAAGTTAGGTAAACGGCCCCTTAGACCTAGTTTGAATTGATCATTGATTATGCCGTACTTCTACCTGATGTCATAGGCTTTCTCCAAGTCAAAAAGACGGCAACTATATGTTCTTTCTTAATGAACGCTTCTCTAATAAATGAGTCAAGTCTGACAAGATGGTCCTTTCTGCTT
This sequence comes from Margaritifera margaritifera, assembly GCA_029931535.1. Classification (NCBI taxonomy): domain Eukaryota; kingdom Metazoa; phylum Mollusca; class Bivalvia; order Unionida; family Margaritiferidae; genus Margaritifera; species Margaritifera margaritifera. The sequence goes on from JAQPZY010001385.1 coordinate 51,247, forward strand.
CTCTGGCGCCTGAATCCACATGGGACATCTATTAGTAGTTTGTTGGACTTGAGATACCAGAATAGTCTATCTTTTATCATCCGTTCCTGGTTTTGCAAATACAGTTTGTTAATGATATGAGGCGATAGTTGGAAGGGTAGGTTTGGTCCTTTCCCGGTTTGAGCACTGGTATCACCGTTGCTTCTCGCTAAGACTGCGGGAAGTGGCCAGTTTCCCAACTTTTTTATCACAAATATGTAACAGTGTATTTTGAGCTATGTCGGGTAAGTGTTTCAGAAGTTGACAGTGGATATCATCTGGTCCTGCTGAAATGTCATGGGTTCAATCAAGTGAGTTTTGTAACTCTCTGAGAGTGAAATGTTCAATGTAATCTTCAGCACTAGCAGATTTGAAATTTAGCGGAACCTTTTCTGTTAGGTTTTTGTGATGGCGGAGCTTTTCAGAACAATTCTTTTGAGAGAAGTGTTCGAGAATGTTTCGACCAACGTATTTGAGATTTATGGTACTGTAGTGACTATTTCATCAGATTTCTTAAAATGTTTGATCCAGGTTTTATTTTTGCTAAAGATGTTTCGTACCATATTCCACACTGATTTAATAGAGGAGCTAGAGTTCAACATAGAGACATATGATCTCCATGTTTTCCTCTTGCTTTCTCCAATGATACGACGAGCTCTAGCTCTATAGGTTACAATATTTATTCTGATTTTCAGTTGTTGGATTGGCATTGAAATGTTGAAGGACTCTTTTCCTTTCGCTGATGGCGTCTTTGCATTCATCATCAAACCATGGTTTTTATTGACACGTTTAGGAATCGCCGAAGTTTATGCTATTATATCCCCAGCAACATTCTGGAGTATCTTTGTAAATAGGGGTATTGGATCAACTACGTTTGTCAAAACGACCAGCTGTCTGATTTGACAGCAAAGATTGTGTTTGGAAACAAAGTCTTATATCTTCTTCCCTCTCATGTTGACATCTTTACGGCCACAAAGTTTATGGTGGCTGTTAAAGTCGCCAAGTAAACAAAAGGTGTTGGTAACTGTTCAATAAGATGGTCAAGATCAGATTGACTAATTGGATATTTCCTCGTTTTTCATGAGTACGCATAAACAAAAATACGTCATCGACAACAAAATGAGACAAACTCCTACATATCAATGAAAGTGCCCGTTTTATCGATCTTTAAATGACTGCTCTTGGAAGAGAAATTTTCATTGGCTCATTCAAACAGCGTGAAAGGTCATGTTGGGTTACAATGGCGAGAAAAATTTACTCGCACTCGCAGTGATTTATTCAGCAGGTTTATGCATATTCATGAGAAACGAGGAGATCACGCACAGGCGGCCTTGGGTTATAAGGAGCGTATCGGATTATCGCCCGTGGCTTGCGACGATGCTAGAGATGTAAGAACGTGTTTATATCTAATTATAAAGTGCCTCAGATGAATGATAAGTTATGAAGGAAGAAAAAAGAGAAGAAAAACATACAGAAAACAAAACAAACCTTATAACCCAAAACTATATCCTAAAATGTTTTTCTTTTAGACCCCATGGCCTCAACCAGGCGATGACGTTTAGGAATAAATTGTTCGTGTAAACGGAATTAATATGGACATATCATTTTCCAAAGGAATTTTAAAACTAGCACGGGCGAAAATGTATGATAAATGCTGAAATAAAATAAAAAGATTAAAACAAAAGATCTCTACGGAGACCTACACACATAAAGACCCATAGACAGTGAAAACGGTACAGGAGTTGATCTCAGAGGAACAAAAAGAGCATCAATATGCAACAAGGGAGTTAACTTAGTAAAGATTTGAAAATGGGCAGTGATATTTTTTGTTTAAAAATCAATTCTCTTGCGAAAGCTTTTATTATATGGAAGTAAGAATCCTAAAGAGTAAGATTAAAAGTAGAAAGCTCGCATTATCATGTAACATTACGGCGGTAGGAGTGGACGATTTAAACTGATCAAAACCATACCAGGGCCCTACATTTGTTTTCTGTAGCAATTTTACACTTCCCTGTAGGGATCTTCTATAGGCAGAGCGGATGGCAGAACCTCTGAGAGATAATTATTGATGATTTGAAAGGATTTACGCGCCCTAAATGGGTTTTTTTTAGCACCAGCCGGTGTATGTAACTTGCCGGGGAAAACTCTTGTTCTTTACCTGCAGCCAATATCAAAGTGTAGCCGCGACATTTCCCTTGACGAGAACGGGAGGGGAGAAGGGAATCTTGGAACATTCCTGCGGCCGGGGTGGACGATTTAAATGAGTCTACACCTGATATACGTTTCTTCCCTTGGGGGTGGGGGTGGGGTGCAAACTCTTCTTTTCGCAATAGTGAATGTCAATCTTATCTTCTATGGACAAACGGGAGGGAAGAACCTCTGGGAGGTCGGGGTGAATCATTAAAACGGATCTACAATATACTCGGGCTGGACATCTGCCCTTTCAGTACCAGTCGTTCAATGTCTCTTCCCGCGGGAAAAAAAGAAAAATGCACTCTTGCTGTCAATGTAAAATTATCAATGTGTCTACACCAATCCCGGGCCCCACAGGTGTCCTTGGAATACTTGTACGTCACTTTCTGGAGAAATCTCTTGTTTTTCCAGAATTCAATGTCAAACTTCCCTGTACTAATCTTCTATAAGCAGAGGGGATGGAAGTGCCTTTGGGCGATCGGGATGCATGATTTAAACGCATATACAATAAATACGGACCTTGCAGGGTTCATAGAGTACCATCTGGTGTAAGTTACTTCCCGGGGAAAGCTCTTGTTTTTCCGGCGGTCAATGTCAAATTATGACCATGGGATTCTCTTTGACGAGAACAAGAGGGTTTGAGGGATCTTAGAGCATTTTGGCGGTCATGGTAGACGATTTAAACTGGACCACACCATACTCCGGCTGTACAGTGGTCCTTCTGGTAACCATTGGTGTACGTCATTTCTTGTGGAAAAGTCTTGTTATTCCAGCAATGGAAAACTTCCCGGCAAGGATCTTCTATAGTCAGAGGGGTGAGGAAAACCTCTGGGCGGTCGGGGTGTATTATTTAAACGGGTTTACAATAAACCCGTTTCTCATGGGTCCTTAGAGTACTAGTCGGTGTAAGTTTCTTGTTTTTTCTGGCAGTCACTGTCAAAGTATCAACGCCACATTTTCCTTGACAAGAACGGGAGTCGCCGGGTGGGGGTGGGGGTGGGGGTGGGGGTGGGAGAGATGGGAATATTGGAAGATTAATGCGGTCGGATTGCACTATTTAAACGGTTCTACACCATATCTGGGCCCTACAAGGGTCTTTGGACTGCCACCTGATGTATGTTACTTCCGGGGGAAAACTCTTGTTTTTGCAGTAATGTCAATGTTCCCGGTAGAGCTCTTATAGGCAGAGGGAAGGGGAGAACCTATGGACGGTCGGGTCTAATTATTTAAACGAGCGTACACTATACCTGTACCCTACAGGTGTCCTTACGGTACCAGCCGAAGTAAGTCACTTATCTGAGAAAGCTCTCTTTTGAACAGAAAAGTTTTAGCAATCAGGATATGTAATAGGTACTTTTCTCATTTTTTAAATTTAGTGAGTCTTTTTTTAAAGTTTTCAATACTGATGTGGAACACATATATGATTGTTAGGATATATTATTTTAGACGTTTCAGTCAGACTATCTACCTTAGGTATTTAATTGGGTATTTTTAATATTTTTAACATATAATTTATTTGCATTTGGACACACTCAAAATGTGAATATATGGAGACAAAATAAGGAAATAAATGTGTGCTGGATCCGTGTAATACTTCCAATTAGTGGGGACGGCTTAAAACGCCACTTGCAGGAAAGGGAAATAACTTAGTTTTGGGAAATTACAGAACTCAGTGTATTATAAATGTTTTAGCGCAGACGAATCCACTTGAAATAAACCATGGGCGAATTTAGCAAGTTAAGTACCACTGTGGTGGATAATTGTAGACCTGGATCTAAAGGAAAAGACTATTTCTCATATAACTGTTAGTGTAAAATTCTTTAAACTTAAGGTACTTTACTAGCCCGTCAAGTCAAAACCACACGCTTTTTAATTACATGTCACCCCACCCTGTCCCTACTGCGTTTCTGAACCGTGATTCAGCTGGTCCTAATCCAAAATTCTTTACTTGTAGTATGCATCCTCATCCTACAAATCCATGTACGATTTTGTTTTAAATAAAAAAAGAAACATTACAAAATGTCACTGTTATTGCATTTTTGGTATATTTAACCTTTGACTCCCTCACAGGGACCCCAGGGCAAGGGCCATAAATCTTACCACACTCGCAGATGGTCACTAAATGGCCAACCTATATAACAAGTCTGGTGAATTTCTACACAGAAATTTAGGAGATGTGATAACGGAGAAAAGGACGGACAGACAGACATACAGAACGATTGACTAACGGACGGACATATGAAGGGTTTTCCAATATTCACTAGCTAAAGCGTGGGGATAATTATCGAACGTAAAGGCAACGCATTCTTTCTATCCAATAACAAAGAGTAATAATATCGTACATCCTTCAAACCAGTGATAGTCACTACTAAAACCGTTACAGTGGGGAGCAGTGTACTGCTCACTACAGCTCGTTAGCGTTCACTAATAGTTTAACGTACATATAAAAATTTAGTAGCAAGAGTTAACATTTTCCTTCACGTTCGTAATTCAAGCTTTTAAAATATATTCAAGCAATGGATGACATTTTTTTTGTTACCTCATCCTGTCATATATTATATGAATTATTTCAGGTACCTTGAATTATTGTCTCCTCTGCTACAAATAGCTCGTAAGGCGGAAAGAATCAATAATAAGGTTATAATGACATTATGTCATAATGTCACCGGTCTTCCGCTGCCTTAACAAAAGCTTGTAAAAAAATGTTCATATGTTCATATAGGGATAATACACTCTTTGTTGTGTGCTAACATTTGACGGACCTTGAGGTACGAGTTTAGCCCGATGGCGAAACCCGTAGGTTCAAAATCTTTCTCCGGTAAACTTGTGCACATAGTAAACAGAGTATGACTGTGATTCGTTCAGGATCAGTTATCTAGCGCATAAATTATACACCAAATACACATGTACATGCAAAAAGGTTTTTATGAGCATGAAACTGTACTCAGGCAGAACGCGAAATTCCGATGTTCGAATGCGACTGTCATCACAAAATTGCAAGCGTCAAACCAGCTAAATCCGTCCTAATTGTGTAAGAATATAATTTTCCTCTTCTTGTGGTAAAATCCATATAGAAAAGGAGAGAGAGAGAGAGAAATTGAATGAATTAATACTGAAAAGAGAAGTATCAACACAATTACATATACGTAATTTAAGATAGGAACAGAGAATTTTTATTGGATATCAATTATTTTACAAAGTGGGAATCGCAAGTTGTTGCTACTATAATTGTCGTTACAAATTATTTTATAAGACAAATGCTACAATTGCTGCATGTATTTAAAAAAAAGACACCGAGAACAATGGGTCAAAAATATAACATTTATTGACACTTCAAAAAGTGAATTTTTATTTATTTTATTATTATTATTATTATTATTATTATTCCACATGTGACACATCTTTACATTTCTTGTTAATAATGTTCGACATACTCTCATATTTCATCAAAAGCTATTTTTTTTTTTGGGGGGGGGGGGTAGGGGTGTGGAATAACAAATGATTACATGTTATTTTAGGGAAAAATAAGACATTGCAAATGTAATTCTTTAGAATATTGTTGGAGTAACGAACATAGGAGAAGCTCTCTGTGCCTTACGAGCACCACAAGTTCCAAATGCACCTACGGCCACTAGGGCAGCAACGTGCCCCGCCGGCGCAGCAAGTTCCCTGGAAGTCGAAGTAAGATTACAAGTCAATAGTAATGATAATAGGAATGGTTTTAATTATGATGTTGATGTAGTGTTATTGGTTGACGTGTGGTGGTGGTGGTGTGACGGTTTTACTATTATTAATAGTTCTTAATTGTTGTTGTTTATTTTATTTTTTATTTTTATTTTATTTTTGTTGCTGTTGTTGTGGTACAAGTACTTAGTTAGTATTTGCAGTAACTATTATACTTGTAATTTGATCCTTTTTGGAGTAATCGGGGTGTTATTGTTTGTCATGAAACAAGATGAGAAGAAGAATGAGTCATGGTGATGCTGTGTAGTAGCGTCTATATTAATTACCGTTTTGATGTTTTTGAATCGTGGTAACTCATACATATAATGGCTATTTGGTTGTATCAAGTCAATAACGGATATAATGGATCGAGTGGATACAAAACTCAGTATTTTCACGAGTGACGAATTAGGGTTAAGAGGGTTTACCTCAATGTATGAGCAACATCTCCAGTCATCCGCTGAGAAACAACACGGTTGAGAATCTGGACAGGCCCAGTTCGGGTCTGGGCATATTAAGCTAACTTCGCGATTGGCAGCCATCGAAGTGCTTGCTTGTTTCATTTCAAGTACTTCCTGTTGCTTCTGTGCCTGGTCAAATAAATATTAAACTATGTTATTGAACTCTTTAAAATGAAGTAGTGAACAGGTTCATGCGTGATATGAAAGCATAAGGTTGTCTCCTTATTTGAAATTTCTCATTGAAATTTAGATTTATGATAGCCGCAAACGTATGAATGTCAAGGTATGAAGGAATGAATGTCAAATGTTAAGGAAACTTTGTATTCGCTTAAACTTGCAATTTGTGCAATATGTTTGTGGTGGTGTGTTGTTGTTGGCGGTGGTGATAGTAGTAGCAGTAGAAGTAGTAGTAGTTGTTGTTGCTTCTGTGCAGTAGTGGTAGAAATATTATCTGTTGTTGTAGTAATTGTTGGTGTTGTTGTTGTATAGGATACCTATTCAGTTCCGGCGGTGGATATGAGATAACAAAATAGTGACATAAATCAAGGCATAGTACTTAATGCAACGGACAATAGTCACAATATTCAACACAACATTCATGGTAACTCGGCCCAACACGTCTCTTTGTTGTCCTTGAGTGCAGTCACTGTGTGTTTACTAGCAAACTTCATACAAAAATATCATTTATACACACACCGAAGAAACTGTTCTATTTAAACAAGATAGAATGGTCGAAGGTGGCCAGTAATAATACTAATTTTTACAATCCTTTTCAGAACTGTTCCAACCAATTTGTTACCCTTCTCGTTGAGAATAATAAACAAACCGAATAAGTATGCTTATCCATCACACCTGTAATGTCTGTTGCTAAATGACATGAGCATACTATGGGATTTATAGAATGGTTCTCTGTTTCAGATGACTTTGCTTACGAATAAAACTTTTGAAACGGAAAACAGGAAGATCGGTAGGACACATGCTCATTTAGACGACTAATAGTGGGATTGTTCCAATTATTACATACTCATTTAGACGACTAGTAGTGGGATTGCTCCATTAATTACATGCTCATTTAGACGACTAGTAGTGGGATTGTTCCATTAATTACATGCTCATTTAGACGACTAGTAGTGGGATTGTTCCATTAATTACATGCTCTTTTGCTATTAAGACATGTTTCTAAGAATGCCACAATAATTTTCCATTAATAACAGTACATGTCTAAAAAACATACAATAAATATTCAAAATTTTTTATGGATAGATATTTAATACATGTAATCACTAGAAGAAGTGGTGCCATTATGTCAATCAGCCATACTTGGCACCTCCTTATTTCAGTACCTACAACACATAGCAAGGTTACCACGCTTTTGGGACCACAAACAAATAAGGTCCAAGAAGCTATGTTAATATTTAGGTAATATAGATTAATTCAACCTTATACTATTAGCTATTACAAATATCAGGGTTAGTAAGTGATTGTGCACTATTAGACAACACAGACTGGTTAGTTTTATGACCACATACTGACAAGGCCAAAGAAACTGTGTTAAAATGTAGAGACTATAGAATAGTTCCGATTCGTCTTTTTAGCTACGACAAAATAGAAGTTTTCCCAGATATTAATTTATTGCACAGTATTACATTGGACAGGATAACTTGGGGACTACAAACTGAAAGGATCCTATAAACTGTGTTAAAATGTCAAGAATGTAGCGTAATTCGCGATTTACGAATTTAAACATATCATTACGTTGCTGCACAAATACTGAAAACAACTTAATTTAAGTAAAGGGGAAAAACATACAAATTTTATATATGTATGCTAACACAATGGCAAAGTTTTGTTTTCAGATTTGTGAACATAAAAAACTATCGTGCATTGTACAGAGTTCGTCAGAATAACTGATTACAAAATTATTCATTATATGTGGATTTATTGTACCAATACCAATGTTAATTTTTGAGACCAAACTATTCCAGTTGTAATGTTGCCATTAAAGGTCCACCTGTGTGTGCATTACAAGGACTGCGATAACTTTTCGAAGGTTGAACGTCACAAAGGCTGTTCATTTGGAAGTGTTTAGAATCCAGGAATGGTATTTGGTAAGAACGGTACATGTACATAGCATTCCTCTATCACTGAAACAGGCATATTAAACAAGTTTGACTCATTGATCTACCCTTGCCATTTTCACTAATTGTACACAATTAACTATCGTTCTGTGTGGATTACACTTAATTATCTTTATTCTGTTTATTCCCTTAATTCATTCCTATTTAACTGAACTGCTGTGAATTAATGATAGAATTTTATTTTCTAGACTTACTTCAACAAAGAATGTATTTGCCGATATTATTGTCAAGCACACCGCCAAAAGAACAAGCATCTGTAAGCAAAGAAAGAATAGAAATAACTGTAAGCATACATATATACGAACATACATTATATATATATATATATATATATATATATATATATATATATATATATACGAACATACATTATATATATATATATATATATAGATATCGTCTTTAAGAGAAGACTTAAATTGAGACACATCCTTTTGATGCTTTTAGAAACAAAAACGCGAGTTTAGCGATAAAGGCTATCATATTTTATCACGTTTAACGTTACTATATCTTCTCCTTCAGTTGTCATTAGGCTGGTGGTTGCTTGTGCGTTCTTAGGCACATGTGACGTGTCGCAGCTGACGTAATTGCCGTAGCCTATCAATACGGTCAGCTTTGCGCCAGCTGGCATCCCTGAGGATCCAAGTAGCATGTTTGATCTTTACCGCCCAGTGACAATGAATTATATTTAACAAAGTGTCAGTGCTTAGTTCACGACACTATAGCCAGGGTCTGTGCACATATTGTCAGGTGTTGAGTGCCAGTGGCAGGATCTAAGCCTTCTAGTAACTTATATTAGTGATCGCATCTACTAGTATAATGTATTTGCTAAAGCAACTGATTACTATATGCTCAGAATTAAATTGCACGTGCCGTTTTAAATCGTAGTAGATATTTGAAATTAGGAAGTGTTGATGTTATTTTCTAATTGCCGCATTATAATTCTTATGGGCGATGTATAGTTAGCATTTGTTTTACTCACAAATGCCAAATTGTTAGTCGCTAAGGTATATCATGTTTCGGTAGCGATATTAAATAATCGTCAAAATTCAAGGTCTTTGAAAGTATAATAGTTTCGTCCTTTGTACCATTCACATACTTTCGCATGCCATTCTTTTATGTACACTCAAAGTTTTTACAAGCGCTGATGGCTCTATGGTTGGTTGTTGATTGAATCTTAATGAAAAAGGTCATATCGACCAACATAAAGCAGAATATTTTTAATGCAAGAAACCCATGTTTAATGTTCACCATCATTTCAGTCGTTACACATAATATTATGTAATGTTTTGGAAATTTTAGAGGTTTCCAATGGATTATTGAAGTTCATCATCCAACCACTCTTGAGTTTAATATAAATGTTCAGAAGTTTTACTCCCAGCTCAGCATATAACGCGGATTTTTTTTTTTTTTTTTTTTCTTCTTTTTTTTTCTCAGTTTTGTAATGTTTCTCATAAATGTATTGTGTACATTCTCAATGATCGGCATCTGTGACCTTTCTTTTGTCTCATAATCACTACACAGGCGGTCAGATAGGTTTGCTTAAGTTCGGGATAAATATACAGATTTCATATAAATTATTCACTTTTTCTCAAATTGTTGTCAGTGTAGAACAGTGAAAGAAAATTGCAGCTTAGCGTCAGGCACTATTGTAACGATAGCGGCGCAATTTAGAATAGTCGTTTCTGCCAGAAAAAAGGTTCAGAATTCGCTGGGGGTATTTTTCCAATGCTTAATAATACTTTTAAAAGAAGTATTCATTACCTTTCAATTAAAACAGGAAGCAAATATAGAAACAATAATACAAATTTATTTCACGGATACATACTTACCTTGAATTCAGTAGTCGTTTCCTCGAAATTTCGTTTAAAAGCGTTTGCAGTTTTGTTTCCTTTTTTGCAGCGACAACCGCACCTATTTGTTGATAAATAAATTGTGTACCTCATTTATACAAATAAACGTGTCAGGTGATCAAGGAAATCTCAATGGTTTGGGTAATATACAATTCGTGATGGAAATTCGAGATAAAATAGCACCATTTACCTCTTATGTATATATCATAAAAAGAATTTTTTTTAAGTTCAAGGACGAATAAAACTCCGTTAACAGTCTTTATACCGTTCACTAAAACCTGATGCACAAAATATGTATATGTTCTACATGACAAATTTGCTCATCAGATTAAAGCATATATCTTTATTTCTATTTCTGTACTGTAGGTATCAATGACATCGAAATAAATCATCTTCATAGGCTTTTGAAATCTAAAGAACTGATCCGTATGGGAAGCATGAGTTGAAAAGAATTATCACTAAAAGTCTTAGAAGTTTATTTAAGATAAATTTAAACTAGTATAGATTTAAAACGGTAACATCCAAGCTTTTTATGAATGTTTGTAATATGAAAGAAAATTATTTAAAGACAATTAGGTTCTGTAAAAACACATCCAGACTTGACGATCAGATTATACACGAATAAGGCTGCAACGTTTACCAAAATTTGTAAACGTGCACACGGTATACAATAACCGAAACGATGCCGCTTAATTGAAATGATTCCAAAATATGCCTTTCCCCCATCTGCTAGTGAGGCTTCACGTTCATCTGACAACTATTTATATATAAGACATTGCCAATGTTTATGCCGTACCTCGCTCAACTTGAGATTGTTTATTTGCTATACGTCTTTAACCTCTCAATATGACTAATTTAGGTTGTAAGACATGCCTTTGGAGAATTCCTGTTTATATGACAAATTAGGTAAAATATTTTTGTGATCGTTGTGATATTGTATCCAACTGTTACAGATTGGTACATGATGAAAAAATGGATTATGGAACCGGATGTACTTCCTGGACATGCGCAAATGATGCTTTCGTAAGATATACAGTGACTACAGAACTGTGCAGTGGTATTTGAAGTTGAAACGACGTTTCTTTAAAATAAAATGTTACACATCAAAGGTCCTGTTACCAAACATGTTTTCAAATGTAATTAATGCAGTGTAAGGTTGTTTGTGTCAGCATTATCAGTAAACCAATCTGATGTGTAACTTGCGATACAACCAATTCTCTTCAACTTAGGCTAATTCCTAGCGATGCTATGTGGAAATCGTATATATTTTAAGAAAAGAATTAAGAACAAAGTCCTACCAAACAGTCCGATTAAGCAAAGATGTGGAAATATATCATATAATTGGAACTGGCAGTTACTGCATTACTGAAAGTCACGTGCATGTTCGTTTACATGGTTACCAAGTTTGTAAACGTTTACATTCAGTAAACTGAACTAAGCTGTCTACACGTGCAAACGTTGCAGCCTTATACACGAAGTACATTCGTGCGTTGAGTTGAATTATGCATATATGAATTCAGTTGATTTGCAGATTTTATTTTCAGATGTAAGCATATGATTTGATTAAAAATTGGCACATGAGAACAGATTATTGCTCTTTGCACATATACTCTCTTTGTCCTACAAACAGCATCACGCTCCATGTAAATGATTGTTAAAAATGTTTCAAAGACAAGCTTCGAATAAAGAACCATAATGGACGTGGATATCACCCTAGTAATATTATTTACGAGTGAATACGTAATATGGCACAGAAAGAGATGGAACATATACAAGAAAAAGACAGAGCAACAGAGGAAACATACACATCTAAAAGGCAATAAAAAGAGACAAAACTCTGCATAACATACAATGGAGTTGACACGGATTAAGAGACAGTACATGGGGATGAAAGAAAGAGGTCAAATAGATAAACAGAGCCACGGACGGACAATCAAAGACAAAGCAACCGATACAACGTGAGATACTTACCAGTACAATGTCGAGCGATATGTCACCAGAGTGGGCAATTGTCCTTGAATGACCTGTAGAGCCATTTTATACACTGTTTGATCCGGGAGACTGGATGTGTTTAAAACACTCGTAAACTTTATTTAGCTTCTTAAAATATTTGTTTACACTTTCATAATGTTTGATTTAAATCCATCAGAAACACTACGAAGATTCGTCTGTAACTAATGTTTGTCCACAACACACCAAGAAAGAAGAAAAAGCCTTTTTGTCGGTAGGTCAACTGGTCCTTGGGCATACATACAGATATTAAAATAATTCAAATGTTTGTGGTTGAAAAAATAAAGATAAACAATAATGAATTTTATAATTACAATCAATAGTATGAAAGTAATACAATGGACATATGTACATTCACGAGGTTGTCGTACACTTTTGTGATAAATATGAGTGATTAATTTTTAATACAGTCTATGAAAAATCAGGGTGTAGTATCGTAAGAGACTCATTGGATAAAAGGTGAGAGTAAGAGATTAAATGGTAATTTTATCAAGACAAGAACAAATTATCAGTGTTGAAATAAGATGCCATATCTCTGTGTAAAACCTTAGTGCATAAAATACCAATTCCTTACAAATTTCAATATTCGAAGACTTAAACAATTCGATAAATTGAAACATAACAGGCCTTGCACAAAATCTACTCTGAGATATTTTCTTGGTAAATCTTTATACAATGGACAGACAAAATTGAAAGGATATTCATCTTGCAAACATTACAGAATTCACTTTTTCATAAGGAATGGTTGCATTTGTTCATCTTCCAATTCCAATTTCAAGACGACGCTACGATACTCGCAATCTAGCATGTCTCACTCTAAATTTCGAAATTATAATACTGTCCAAGTTAGGCTAAAACAGGAATCTGCAATTTCTTTGAATAATGTAACCATAAATAAATCTATCAATCTCCAGTTCTAACTTTGTACGAAATGTTCAATAAACCATTGTTTTAAAACAAAGAGAAATATATTCTGGTCTCCTACAGCTGCTTTGAAACAAATCTAAACTATTCCAATGATAATAATCAACTTTGGAATCCAAGGAAACCCCAATTTTGTCTAATTGAGAAACGATCGACTGTCAGCAATGTGCGTATCGTAAAATCGTTTAAATACGTGCCCTTTTTGCCGGAGCGTATTATGCTATGATGGTGTCAGTCCGCACGATAAATCCAGTTCTACAGCACGTGTCTATGCCAAACTTTGTGGATAGATTGCACTTGGGGTAAGGAAGAAGCATATCAATTTCGAGGTAAAAGAGTTCAACGTAAAGGTAACTGTGACTGAAAGTAGACCTAAATCAATCTTTGTGGATAGCTTGCATTTGGGACAAAGAAGAAGCCTGTTGATTTCGGGATCAAAAGATCTAAGCTCAGAAAGCAAAAATTCTCTCCGCAGACTGTCATTAGTTTTACACCGCATATCTGGGCCAAACTTTGAGGATAGCTTGGAGTTTGGGTAAGAAAAAGTGCCTTGATTTTTGGATCGAAAGGTTAAATTTCAAGGTCGCTGTGCTTGAAGGAAGAAAAATAGTTTCTGCACAAAACTTCAGTTCAAGGCCATGTATTGTCATTAGGGTTTGTGGAGGTCTTGCACTTAAGGTACGGAAGAGGCCTTTGATTTTGTGGTCAAAAGGTAAAATATCAAGCTCACTGGTGGCTCAAAGAAAAATAGGTTTTTAAGAATAACTTTTATTTTAGGATAAGTTTCTTTACCAAACTTTGTGTGTGCTTGCACTTAGGGTAATAAAGCAACATAGATTATGGGGTCTAGAAGTCAGCGGTCACGGTCATGGTAATAGGCTTAATATAAAAAATGGTTTCTGCATAGTAAGTTTAATTCATGACCACATAACTTGACAAAAGGTCTAGGTCATTGAAATCCATTGCTCAACGGTCTTCAAAGCCAGCCATGTCAAACTAGTTCACGCATAGAGGACTATTACACATGGGGTGGGCGTTCGATGTCCCCGTTCATGATACTCTTGGTTATTAACGTTTCACTTGATAATGTTTTGCTGCTTCTGGCAGAGAGACGACGATTTAATTTCAAACGAGTCATTTTGTGTATATTTTAACACAGCCTAATATTCTAAAAAAGAGTACGTGTAGTAGCACATAGTGGTCAGGGTGAGGTAAATATGGAATACTATTCTACTATTCAACCCGAAATCTCTCTCTCTCTCTCTCTCTCTCTCTCCACACATGTATGCATGTATGTATACATGTTGTGTAGATGAATAAATGAGTTGACGGTAATATAGTTAACGATCTTTCATCCAAACCTTGTGCATCCAGAATTTTGGTCTCTCTGAAGCACGAATATATATCTCCCACTCTGGAATATTTGATAAAAAAATATTGGTTTAGCCAGGGATCTCTACCTAAATTTAAATTTAGCATGACGTACTGGAATTTTCGGTACTTCCACAGGTCTAATCTTTTTATTTATTTTACTACCAAAAAACTAATTACAGTTTATTTGAAGAGTTATCTTAAACAACAAATTCACAATTAATCTTTCAATTTTTTACAGTCCACCATTTTCATCTTCCTTGTTGTTTTAAAATAATGGTTTCAGAAAAAGGATGCAACCATTAAATTCATTACATGTTTGTAGCAATACTTCATACACAAATTGTTTTTCATCACCGATAAAAGCATCTTTTGTTCAAATGGAAATTTCTCCCCTGATTGGACTCAGTTGTTACGTATGTAGTATATATCTCTTTATATAGTATTTTCTAACATTTATTTATTTATTTGGATTTAGATACACTGGAAAGATCAATACTGAGAATCAAATATATAGACCATTTGGAAAATAAGTGCGTTTTGAGTCCGTGTAATACTTCAAGGTAGTGGGGACCGCTGACAGCGCCTCTTCCGGGAATGGGAAGTAACTTCCTTTTGGGAATTTACTTGACTCTTAGTATTTAATGTTGTAGCGCAGACGAATTCATGCATGCATACAAAAATCATGGACTAATTTAGCACGTTAAGTACACGGTGATGGAAAATTGTAGATCTTAATCTAAAGAAAATGACTATGGATGACCTTTTATGTTACCTCTACTTGTCATTTGTTATATGAATTATTTCAGATACCTTGAATTACTGTCTCCTCTGATACAAATAGAGCGTAAGGCAGAAACAATCAAATATAAAGTTACACTGTAATTATGTCATAATGTCACCGGTCTTCCCCTGCCTTAACAAAAGTTAGGGATAATACACTGTTTGCTGTGTGCTAACATTTGACTTAACTTGAGGTAAGAGTTTAGTCCGATGGCAAAACCCGTAGGTTCAAAGTCTTTCACGAGTGCTCCGGGAAATTCTTACACACAGCATTTATTCTTTAATGATCAATTACTTAGTACAGAAATTATACAACAAATACACATGTAAGTACAAAAAGATTCAAATGAATATGAAAAACTGTACTCAAGCAGCACGTGAAATTCCGATGTTCAAATGCGACTGTCGTCACAAAATTGCAAGCCTCAAACAAACTAAATCCGTCCTAAATATGTAAGAATGTAATATTCATATTCTTTGGTACAATACATATAGAAAATGAGAGAGAGAGAAAGAGTGCCATCAATTAAATTAATTTGTACTGAACAGAGAAGTACCAACACAAGTACATGTACGTAATTATACTACAAAATAAGAAAAGCAGGTTGTTGTTACTATAATCGTTGTTAAAAATTATTTTATAAGACAAATGCTACAATTGCGGCATATATTTGCAAAAAAACAAAAACAAAGAATACTGAAAACAGTGGGTCAGAAATAGAGAATTTATTGACACTTCAAATATTGAATTCCTATTGACATTTCTATTATTATTATTATTATTATTATTATCCACATGCGAAACATCTTAACATTTCTTGATATTTATGTTTGACATACTCTCATATTTCATCAAAAATTGAACCAAATGTTTACAAGTAATGTTTTGGAATAAGAAAACATGACAACTGTAATTTTATGGAGGGGAATTTAGAGTAATTTGTTTTATTTTATTAGTCATTTCTTTAGAATATTGTTTGAGTAAGGAACACAGAAGATCTCGGTGCCTTATAAGCACCACAAGTTCCAAATACACATCTGACCACTGGGGCAGCAACGTAGCCCTCCGGCACAGCAAGTTCCCGGAAAGTAGACGTGAGAGTACAAGTCAATTGTAGTAGTAGTAGGGTGGTAGGGTGGTAATGGTACCGAGGTTGAATGGTGATGGTTTGAATTATGATTTTAGTGTAGTGCTATTAGTTGAAATATGTTGCGTGGTGTGGGCAATAGTAGTAATAGTAGTTCTTAGCTGTTGATTTTTTTTATTGTACAAGTGAAGTATTTAGTATTCGCTAGCTATTAGACTTGCAATTTGTTGTTTCTATTGTCATCGTGGTGTTGTTGCTGGTCATGAAACAAGATGAAAAAGAAGAGTGAATCTTGGTGATGGTGTACAGTAGTGTCAATGGCAATGACCGTTTTGATGTTTTTTTTAACCATTATGTTTCATACATATATACATACATACAGACATACATACTACGGTGGGAACAAAAAATTAGAATAGGTTATCGAACCTATTCTCACTGATTGTCAAATAACATTTGGAAGAGCAATAAATAGGGCTAAGACAACTTACTCCAATGTATGGGCAACATCTCCAGCCACTCGATGAGTAACAGCACGGCAGATATGGACAGGTAAATTTCGGGTCTGGGCATGGTTGGCCAACTTTGCTACTGGCAGCCATGGAAGTGCTTGCTTGTTTTATTTCAAGTACTTCCTCTGGTTTCTCCGCTTAGTCAAATAAATATTCAGCTATGTTATTAACATCTTCTGATGAAATAGTGAAGAGGTCCATGTGTGACATGAAAACATAAAGTTGTCTCCAATTTGAAATTGAAATTTAGATGTATGAATGTCAACAAATTTTGTTTTCGTTCAAATGTTAAGGAAATTCTGTCCTCGCTCAACCCAACAATTTGTGCTATAATTGTGTGGTGGTGTGTTGTTGTTGTTGTTGTTTCTGGTGGTAATAGTTGTATCGTTAGCGGTAGGAGTAGTAGTAGTTTGCTGTTGAAATGCAGTATTGGTAGTAATATTAGTTGTTCTTGTTGTTGTAGTATACCTATTTAGTTCCGGTAGTAGACGAGAGATAAAAAAGATTGTGTTATAAATTAAGGTGAGATCCCTAATGCTTCGAACAATAGTCACAATATCCAGCACAACAGTCAAGCTCACTCGGGCCAACAGATCTCACTGTTGTCCTTGAGTATAGTCACTGTATGTTTACTAACAGATTTCATACAAATATATTAGTTATGCACTCTCTTCCTATTTAAGTGAACTGCTGTGAATTATTGATAAAAAAATTTCCAGACTTACTTTGACAAAGAATGGATTTGCCAACATTATTGTCACACACACGGCCAAAAGAACAAGCATCTGGAAATAAATAAAGAATATAAATAACTAAACACATTCAAACATACGGACGTGCAGATATACTTGCAACACACACACACACACACACACACACACATATATATCCTTTTATCTTTACCCCCACCCGCCACCTACACCACCAGTGATCCTTAGTTATACTCAAGAAAGTATTCATGTCATTGTCTATATGCAGCATTGTAATTCTTATGGTCGACGGCTAGTTAGTATTTTTTTTACTCACAAATGCCAAATTTTTGTCGCAAACGTATATCATATTTCTCTAGCGTTACTAAGTCATGTTCAAAATTCCAACCCTGTTTTAAGGTATAATAGTGTCTTCCCGTGTACTAGTCACATACTTTCGCATGCCATTGTTTTAGGTATACTCAATGGTGGATCTATGGTTGTTGATTGAATCTTAATGTATCGGGTCATATCGACGACAGAAATAAGAATATTTGTAATGCAAGAAATCCGTTTATAATAAGTGCCATCATTTCACTCGTTACACATTATATTATATAAAGTTTTGAAAATTGTAGAGGTTTTCACTGTATTATTGAAACCCAAAACCGAATCATTCTTGATTTAATATCAATGTCGAATGGTTTTCCTCCCAGTTTAGCATATAACATTTCACATGTAGAAGGAAGTGTTTTATCTCAGTTTTGTAATGTTCTTATTAATTTATTGTGCAGATTCTGAATAATAGCCATCTGTGGCCTGTTGTCTAACAATTCAATGCAATTAAAGAGAATATCAACAGAAACATTATTGTTGGAGACCACGAAACAATCAACAAAGAGTTGTCGTTACTACCGAGGAAAGGTTCAGAGTTCGCTGGGGTATTATTTCCAATCGACATGCGCAAATGATCTATTCTAAATCGCTTACGTAATAGTACATTTGTAAAGAAGTAATCAGTATTATTCGATTAAAAAATTAGACAAATATAGAAACAATCATAAAATTAATTACATTGCAACATACTTACCTTGAATTCAGCAGAGGACAGGCGTAGCAGCTTTCTGTTTTGCTTTGTTTCTTTTTGGTAAATAAATTGTGTACCTCATTTATACAAAAAAGCGTGTCATTTATGCAAAATAGCGTGTCAGGCGATGAAGGAAATCTCACTTGATTGGGTAATATACAATTCGTGATGGAAATTTAAGATAAAATTAACACCATTTACCTCTTATGTATATATCATATAAAGTATTTTTTATAAGTTCAAGGACGAATAAATCTTGGTTAACAGTCTTTATACAATTCACTAAAACCTGAAGCACAATGTATGCATATGTTTTACACGTCAAATTTGCTCATCAGATTGAAATATATATCTTTATTTCTACTTTTAAACTGAAGGTATAAATGACCTCGAAATAAATCATCTTGATACGGTTTTTAACTCAAAAAGAATTGATCGTATGAAGAAGCAAAATTTAAACAGAATTATCACTAAAAGACTTAGATGTTTATTTAAGAAATAATTAAACTATTATAGATTTTAAGATGGTAACAGCCAAAACATTTTACGAATTCTTGCAATCGCAGTGTAGCTAATTTAAGGAAAATTATAATTCGAAAATTCGACAATTTGGTTCTGTAAAAGTACAGCTAGACTTATCGATCAGAATATGCACTGAATATTCTTTTTTCAGATGTAAGCTCACACATGACACATACGATTTGCATAAAAATGTCACATTAGGCTAGGTTATTGCTATTTATGAACACAAACATGTACTCTGATTAACGTACAAAATTATCAGTCACAGTGTCTCTAAATGATGGTAAAAATGTTTCAAAGAGAATCTTCGAATGTTAAACAAAATGGACGTGGATATCACCTTAGTTATATTACTTAAGATTTAACAAATTTACGTCAATGGCAGAGTGCGTATGCGTGAGTGTGTGTGTGTGTGTGTGTGTGTGTGTGTGTGTGTGTGTGTGAGAGAGAGAGAGAGAGAGAGAGAGAGAGAGAGAGAGAGAGAGAAAATACGCAAGTAAAAGTCAGACTCGCTGAGGAAAACTATACACATGTAAAAGATAGACAAATCCAGACAAATATCTGCATAACTTGCAAACAGGCATGACACGGATTAAAAACGGTGGAGGGGATGAATGAGAGTGCCAAATAGATAGACAGAGTCACGAACAAACAGATGAAAACAAAGAAACCGAAACAAAGAGAGATACATACCAGAGTAATGTCGAGCTATATGCCACCGGAGAGGGCACTTTTCCCCGGATGGCATGTAAAGCCCTTTTATACACTGTTTGATCCGGGAGACGGGGTTGTGTGAAAGACTTGTAAACTATATTTAGATTCTTAAGGTATTTGTTTACACTTTGATAATTACTTAATTAAATCCACTAGGAACCATACGAAGATTCGTCTGTAACTATTATTGTTAACAATACATCAAAAAAAAAAAGAAGAAAAAGTCTTTTCGCCAGTAGTTCAACTGGCCCTTGGGCATACATAAAGATATGAAAATAAATTAATTGGTAGTGGTAGAAATAAAGAACAATAATAACTTTTAGAATTACAATCAATGGTATGAAAGTAATAAAATGGACATATGTTGTCGTCCACTTTATGATAAATATGAGTGCTTGACTAATTAATACAGTCATGTTGTCAATAAATAAAATCAGGGTTGTAACATAAGACACTCATTGGAGAAAGGGAGAGAGAATATAAGATTAAATGATAATTTTATCAATACAATAACAAATTATGAACGTTGAAATAAGATGCAATTTCTCTTTATAACACTTTTGTAGACAAAATACCAATTTACCTTCAAATTACAGTATTCTAAGACTTCACAAATTCAAAAATTGAAACACAAGATGCCTTGCACAAAATCTACTCTGAATATAGTTTCTTTTTAAATCTTTATAGGATGGACAGATAAAAGTGAATTGATATTCGTCTTGCAAACATTACAGAATTCACATTTTCTATTTTCACGTGTAATGGTTGTATTTTGCCCCATTTTTTAATTCCAATTTCAAGACGATATGACCATACTCTAAATCAAGACGTTTCAACTATAATACTGTCCAAGTAAGACTGAAAACAGGAATCTGCAATTTCTTTGTATAATCTAGAATTTCAACTTTGTACGAAACGGTAAAAAAAAACATTGTTTTAAAACAAAGAGAAAATTAATCTGGTCTCCTACAGCTATATTTAAACAAAGGTCATAACACTCGAATGATAATATTAACTTTTGGAATCCTAGGGAGGCCCAATTTCGTTTCATTGGGAAACAATCGACTGTCGGCAATGTGCGAATCGTACAATCGTTTTTAAACGTGTCCCTTTTGTCTGAGCGTGTAATGCTATAGGGGTATCGCTCCGCCTGTACGTTAAATTTGCCGCACTATAAATTCAGTTCTACATCCCGTACCTGTGACAAATATATAATGTAGCTGAGAAATTTCTTAACGTATGTGCGATAAATCTTGATTGTCTTGATTGAAGTTTTTAATTACATATTATTCACTGAAGATCATTAATGTTAATGTGAGGCATCCTTTCTGAGATTTGTGCACTTTTCGATGCTGGGCTCTATGTGTGTCTGTGTTTGTGAATAAGTAATAGGTATATTAGTGTGCGTAAAACACTTGTAAGTATTTGAAATAAATTTGGTAGTGGGTTTTGGAAAAGGAGCTTTCTAGAACACTGAAGCTTCCAAGGTGACTATCACATAGGTCGTCACCATAGGTCGTCACCATCTTTCTAAGAGAAGACAAAGGAAGATAGATGGATCGCAAATGGTCAGATCTAAGGACAAGCAAGATCCTATGACATGATGCAGATAAGAATACGACTTATATTACAAACTTTAAAGATTGCATTCTGAAATAAATTCTTCTATTTTCTTTTCCTCTTGATATCTTTGCAGCCCAAATATGTATTGTGGTCACTAAAGTTGCCAAGTAGAACAAACGGTGCTAGATCAGGTTGATTGATTGGAGTGCTTTGGAGAAGAGTAAAGTGGAGAAGGATTTTGTACATATATATATATATATATATATATATATATATATATATATATATATATATATATATATATATATATATATATATACGAACGTCTATAGCCTGTAATGTAGTATTGAGATTAATTTGATTGTGTGAAGTTTTGTTATTTATGATAATGGACACTTCTCCAGCGGTCGTATCAGTATTTATTGAAAAGGTGTAGTAGATTGTGACGTGTTTTAGATTAACTCTATCGTTTTCTTTTGAAAAGGTCTCCTAAAGGTAGGCAGCTACTGGATCATGATCTTCTCCTGAACGTAGGCAGCTATTGGATGATGACCCTTAAATAGAAGACTTATTTCATCAATATTTGCCTTCGTACCTCAGGCATGTCTATAGTGTCATGGTGTCTAACATATCTATGGAAGTGGTGAAAGTAAGAGACTTCTGGAGGTTTCTCTGGCGTGATATCAGGGAGATCTCCAGTATTCATACTCTGTAGACTTACAAGCTTATTAAATAGCTTATTGAATAGCTTGGTTGGATCGTAAGATCCTTTCGGAAGTCGTAGATTCTATAGTTCGCTATTTGTTAGGTTTTGAACATACATAACTAATGGATCGGTGGCTTACTGCTTTTTTCGTTAGCCAGATGTAACCGGATTCCTGTTAATAGTGTTGTGTTTCTTAATTGTCTAATTGTTGCATTGATTGCTTGCGTTCTCTGCTTCACTTTCAGTTTAGGTGGCTGCTCGCACGGTTTTGCGAGGCGTCAAGACTGTTGTTGTTGTTGTTGTTGTTGTTGTTATGGGTTTAACACCATTTTTCAGTACATGATAAGCTATACATGGCGGCCAGTATATTTGGTGGAGGAAGAACCCGGAAGAACCACCGACCCACGGGAAGCTACTGGCAAACTTTCTCACATAACCACTTTGGCAGAGACCGAGACCCTAATCCACGCGGACAGAAGTGAGATGTCAGTGATCTGTAAAGGCGAGCGCCTTAGACCACTCAGCCATCCGGGGCCTTAGACCACTCGGCCACCCGGGGCCTTAGACCACTCGGCCATCCGGGGCCCCCGTCAAGACCGTAAACCTGCCTAAGCTACACACACATCGTCTGCGTTGCCAATATGGAAAACGAAACGAAAATAAAAATAAAAATCTAATCACGCATTATATTTGCGCAATTTGCGCCCTAGCGTCATCTACAGCAAATATGTTGTTGAAAATTTGAGACAACTGTTGTCTACAGTTGCAAAATATACTGGCTGCCCAATTTACCAATGCAACAGTATGGATTTTTCTGCTAAGTATGCGTTGTTATGTTTAAAGACCAAATGAAAACAAACGTGGACAACGTACAATCAGTCACGCATGATAACTGCACAGTTTGCTCGATGGATTATTTCATTTACACCCTAGCGTTCTTGTCATCGTCTACATCAGCTTACATATTCAAAAGGGAGAAAATTCGCATGCTCAACAAACTGGCAATTTGTCGGTTGGTATTTTTCTTCAGAGACTGCGTTGTAAATATAAAAGACGAAATAGAAAGAAAATTGGACAAACAATCAGGCATCATTCTTGGTCCAATGGCGCAATGGAGTAATTCATTTGCGTTTACTAATTTGTTCCATCATATAGAACAAGTATATATAAGATCTTTTATATTCATAGTATCACTATCTTATGCCACGAATATGCAGAATACTTCTGGCTTTATGGCATTGACCTTATGTCTCTATGCTATGCCACGAACATGCAGAATACTTTTGGTTTTATGGCAGTGACCTTATGTCTTAGCCAGTCATATCAACTGATCGAAGCGTTTGAAGAAATTAGAGCCGGTCAGGCAAGAAAATCAGCTAAGATAAATAGCTACTACTTCAGGGTCTTGGTGCGCGATGTCGTTTTCGCGAACCATTGCTTAGAGTAAAATTACGGGCAAAAAACATCAGATGCCTTCGTGAAAAAAATTACGATTCAAAGTATTATTTTACTATCTGTAGTATGTTGAGAGAACAATGCAGTGCACCAAAGACACCAAAGTAAGTAGCAACTATTTATTTCAACTGGTTTTCTTATCCGAGCGGCAGATATTTTTTGAAATACTTCAACCAGACGTTTCACTTATCCGAGCTACTGAGCTAATGCAGAAAACCCCAAAGTGATCCAAATGCCTATGAAACAGGATGATAAAATTGATTCAAAAGGGAGTTATCGGTGTTCTACTTATACAAATGGTGCAGACTGCGAAATTCACCAATACGAAGATTCGGATTTTTCACTGAAGTTTGTCAATATTGAAGGGAATATATATATACATGCACCTTTCACTCAAATCCCACGTGTGTGTGTGTATATATATATATATATATATATATATATATATATATATATATATATATATATATATATATATATATATATATATATATATATTCAAAGTGACGTCACGTGTCAGCTGTTGCTACTGCAACAGTAAAAGTCAGTTTTTCACTAAAAAGGTGCTACTGCAACGGTCAAAGGCAGTTTTTTGTTTTTTTTAAACCAAACTAAAATCGTGCTACTGCAATAGTAAAAGTTAGTTTCCTTCACTAATATTTGCTGAACAGTAAAAGTTAGTTTTTTTCACTAAATTGTAGGCCGCGGCAACAGGGGAAAAAATACAGTAATTTGCTACACCATGAAAGAAATAAAATATGAATTTTGTTTTATGAAAGATAAACAAACAGGGATTTTGTGGTTTGTTTTTGAAATGGGAATCTGTTGCACCATGATGCAAAACACGAACTTTTTTTTTTTTTTTTTTTAATGTAAATTGTGTTTGAAAGACTGGGGCTTTACTATTCTGCATCCCAATTCTAGGGCCATCAATACTCCCGCCACGAACTACGCGCCGTCTTGGAAATGAAAAGTAACAGCAACATAGTAAAACGATTTCCAAGTTTTATCGCCATGTCGAAAATTTGTGGTGACATTTTGCTTTCTGCGCTAACAGTACCTAGCGCAATAACTGCTGAAAGCAGCCCATCTGAACCAGTCACCAAAATGTCTAAGTTATGATCTCAGCCGAACATGCTGTGTTATAAAGGCTAACGATCCTATTGTATGTGCTTGCCTGCAATGGCGCTAGATGACAAAGCAAACAGTTGAGAGCACGCTCCTCACAGCTCATATTTGGCTAACCCCTGGGTCATTTAAACCTTAGTTTATTGTCTGCGCACATTAGTACATGAGCACGTTGATTATACCCTACCTCTTTCTCTAATTGCAGATTGAAATCAAACAAAAAAAAACGAGGGATAAATAATCTAACGGTGTATGGTGTCTCAGATGCGCCTAATTTTGACATGATCTGTACATTGTGACGTCTGATATGTTCTACTTCATATCATCGACAGCCGTGTTATATCTCTGCAAGTCATTAAGTCCTGACTTTTTCCACCTAGTTATTATGTAAAATCTTCACATTAGACGCTTAAGGCTTTGTAGAGAAAAAATTCGCAAACAAAATTGCAATATAAACTGAGTGTGAATAAATCATCAAAGGATACGGCTTTCTCCGGGTGACATTTTATTACCCAAGTTACAGCATCCAAAGGGAGGTAACCCACTATAAGGAGTATGAGTTGAGAGAAATAGCTCACCGCATGCAAAGCATGTCTCGCTCACAAATGAGTTTACCATCGAATATCTGTAAACATGGCTTTTAGAACCTAAATAGACAGTTTATTTACACTGAATGGCACAGGCCTGACCTGTATTTCGCCCTATTTACTCAACGGTATTTTTTAAATATACATTTGTTTTAAAGGGCAAGTAATTGGATGAGCACAGTTCAAAAATCAGAAAATCAAAGGCTATGCCAAACTGATGTCGACTTGTTGAAAATTAACCTGAGAAGACAGGTCGTTATCCTTCCGCCTAACAGTACATAATGCAAATCTTACTGAATGCAACCCATAGCCTATCTTAGCGAAGATCTCACAGAGTCACGTGAGCGGTTGAGTTGAACGAGAGCACTTTCGTCTTTTCTTGCATTACCTCCCCTTGGTAAGTCTTCGAAAAAAAAAATACTTATCCTCAACTTCCGTGGCGCTCTTGGCAGGCACGATTTTCTCATGAAGAAGCGTTAAAAATACTGTTAGAATGATTAGTTCATTAACAAGCAAATTAAAAGCGTATTTATTTAAGACGAATGATCAAGCTGAAACTGTTGTTCAGGATAAAAAGAGAAAGAGAACCTTAGAAAACAGGTATTGTTGGCCGTATGTCATATCAGAAAATGGCGATCGTGTTCCACTTTAAGTCGATCGGAGTCACTCTTAAATGTGATTCTTATAATATTGAATGTTTGAACTGACAGCTTTTGTTAATGCATCCGTTATTTAAGGAATTCGTTAACTTGTATTTTCTTGTAATGCTTGCTGGATTTTTGACCTCATTGATTCAAATATTTCCAAAGCTGCTTTGTTACCTAATCCTACAGTGTAAGACGTCCACCCTCATAGCTATGATGCGGGGGTGCTACGCCTTACTTCCAGCATAAACGGTGTTGTGTATCGTCCTCCCCAGCGGACTGATCGTGGAACTAGATACCAGATTTTCAAGAATATCTTACATGGCAGCACATATTGACACTGTTTCACATATTAAAATCTAATTGCTTTAGTTGGGTACCAGACGTTTCGCCCCATGGACGTTTCGGCCCAAGACATTTCGCCTCACTTCATGGACGTACCTGGACGTTTCGCCCCATGGACGTTTCGGCCCAAGACATTTCGCCCCACTTCAATGGACGTTTCGGCCCAAGACATTTCGCCCTACATTCAGTGTACATTTCTACATTTCTTAACTATCATTCCCAATAAATATGTTTACCCTTCATATTAAAGTGCATGTAGTTAAGCGGCATTTCGTTTGATCTTTGCTCATACTAGTTGTCATCTTGAATTATTCAGAGACTTTTGTCGGCGAGATTAAAGAACGTGTCGTTTGTTGAGAAACTTACTCGCGTAAGCACAGTTTGTTTTTGAAATTCAGCACCAACACCTTACTGAAATGCTGTGCCAGAATATATGGCCCATGTTAGACCGATCGATCAACATTAAAGCTGGACTGAGACCTCATATTTTTCTATTACACACCATGTACATGCCATTTGTTTCTTTCTTGAATAAAAGATTATGCCTTTGAACTCTTCTGGACATATTTTAAACAATAATATCAGAATTGTAAATCAAACAAAGAAGAAAACATTGAACTCCTTTTTGCAAATGACCATCACCAAAAATGGACTTTCATCAGTTTTCGTAACTGCGAAAATAAAAATATCGCAGTATAGAAAATAATGGTCACTGTAAACGATAGATTCATTTTCTGATCAGTCTTAGTACATAAACGAAGAAAAGGGGAAAATATTCTCAGATATAATGACAGGCCGAATGTAAATCTAACAAATTGAAATGGGTCTGTCAAATAGTCTAAGTATAAGCCTATTCTTCTTCATCTTCTTCTTCTTAGTATTATTATCATTATTACTATCTTATTCTGATATGAGGATAACTTGTCTTACTATCTCTTATTTTCTATACTCTTCATCACGATACATGGAGAAAAGACTTGTTTCAAACATAATTATAATTTCAAAAGAACACCGTTTTAAACGAACATAATTATTTATTAAACGATGTCATGGTCCGAAACGACCATTCAAGTGAGGCGAAATGTCCATTGAAGTGGGGCGAAATGACCATTGAAGTGGGGCGAAATGTCTTGGGCAGAAACGTCCATGGGGCAAAACGTCCCTGATTCCTTTAGTTGGACTATACTTAATATGATGTCTTTTTCCTACTGGAATAAAGTCCTGACACACGCAAGTGGACGTGTTTCAAGTTGTGTTGATATATATTTAAGTTGGTTGAAATGCAATGGTAGCCAAGGAGTGACAACCTCGGTTGTTGTAGGGGTAAGTTTCTGTAATGTAACGAAGCTACCCTATCGCTTTCATCAACATAAGTGTGCTTTTTTTCTTTGTTTCTTTGAACACACTATACAATACCATTTGTGC
This sequence comes from Margaritifera margaritifera, assembly GCA_029931535.1. NCBI lineage: Eukaryota > Metazoa > Mollusca > Bivalvia > Unionida > Margaritiferidae > Margaritifera > Margaritifera margaritifera. Next base: position 79,186 of record JAQPZY010001385.1, read on the forward strand.
TGGAAGTAAAGTGTCACACACAAACCCACCCCACCCCCCATGATAAACACCAGGGACCTTGGGTGGATGAGTGGTCGACGGCACATGCCTTTACAGATTACTCACACATCTCATCTCAGTCCATGTGAGTTTCAGTCTCAGCTCAGCTAACGTGGGTATGTGAGAAAGTTTGCCAGTAGCTTCCCGTTGGTCAGTGGTTCTTGCTGGGGTCTTCCTGGGTCCTCCCTCCACCAAAATATACTGGCTGCCATATATAACCGATCATGTGCTGGAAAAAACCCATAAATAAACACAAACCAAACATAAATATCAGGGTGAATGTCTTAAATTGTAGGACTGCTTTCTTACCCTGAATGTGGAAATCAACTGGTTCATATTCTATCATTTTAAAGTTCATCAAATCTGCCCTTTCACGGTTCAGTCAAGGATTTAGGGACCCTTGCCATTTTGTAAAGGGTCCAGGTCAGATTTTGATGTGCCAATATTTCATGTACAATAGTTGTTTTTCTTTGGGTTTGTTTTACAGAAAAGTGTGCCTTTCATTGTTTAGTAATTTCATACTGTGCACTTTATAATATGGAATGTAAATAAACTACATGTAACATTAAGGACTCTTTCTTCATTTGAGTTAAATATGCACCATGGAATTCAGAGCAGAAATAAATGTTTATGATTCATTGCTTGGAAAAGATAGTTAAGCCCACCATGACCACTAGCTCTTATGCGGGTAGGATCTGCATGCCTTTAACTTTTTTAAAATTCCACCCCCTTTATTTTATTTGATACAAAAGAGGTAATTAATGTGATAATACAAAGCAGGTCTACTTTTAATTGATTGTAACAATACAACAAACACTTCCGCAAATCAGAAATCAAAACATGGTGAGCACTATATTAGGTTCCCATAAATGCCTGCGGACATAGCTCTGAAGGCAGATTGACACTTTTCTCATTTGAATACAGGCAATCATATTGCATTTGCGATGATTACACTGAAACCAAATTTACAGATAGAACTAAAACACAAATTTAACTTGACAAAACTTATTTAATTGGTATTTATTGCTCAAAGTGCTGCCACCAGTAGGCATTACTGACATTTTCATGGATCAAAATATCGTTGAATATTGTAATTTACAGTATACTGAGAATTTTTCGTAAAGAAAAGTTAACGCGAGTATATACAGTACTTAATGTGTGGAAGAACACATGGCTATCTCTGCTGTGGGCATTCATTGTACCTTGGCCAGTGCATGGTCTTCATGGTCCTTGGTATTTCTCTGAATACTCATTGCAGAAAGTGCACAACACCTCAGCCTCTCCTGGGTCATACTTCTGCCATTTGTGTTAATTTTCCCAACATTTCTGATACTTTTTTAGTCTCTTCTCTTGATCATAATTGCAATCTTGCTCTCTTGTCATCATCTAATTTCTGCTGTTTCTGTGGCAGATGCACACCTTGCAAATACTGCCACATGTTTACAATTGTCACCGCACAATGTATGGAATGCTTATCAACAACAACATAAATGTTAGAACACATTGTTCTGCATAATTCTGAATTATATATCAAGTTTGCAAACGCGACCTTTTCCGATTGGTCAATACTAAACTGAAACCCTGTAACTTTTGTTGTCATCAGTAATGAAATCAGTGCTTGGGGACAGTAGACATGCTAGTTTCACGAGTGCGAATACTGTTTTGACATTAATCACAATAATTTACTTGCTGAGTGAATGGGTGGTTTAACAATTGTCCATTTGAGCTGCGAGCATTCATTGTACCTCGTCAAGTACATGATGTTGGTAGGCATTCAGTTAACACAATAAATAGATCAGTTAACCATTTAAGGGATTACCAACTCACAACCACTTCTTAACTGCTATGATAATGACTGGTGGTAATTTTCACTGCTCCAGTGGATTATTGATGGTTTTGTTCTAGTGATCCATCTGCAAAATAACTAACCACAGGATAGTGGATTAGCATTACTTTCGAGCCCTGGATTTATGAGGACCGGGATTTATGAGGACCGGGATTTATGAGGACCGGGATTTAGTGATCCAACTGCAATTGTACTGATCTTGGATTAGCATTCATTTTGAGGCCTGCACTTCAGAGTCTAATGAACAGCATGGAGGACACTGATAGAACATTGGGCACTGGTTGACATCGGGACCTGGAAGAAAACATTGCTTTAAGTGAAATGGATTCGAAAATTTGTATGAACAAAAGTCGGACATAAATGTTGCCTGAAAACACCGTAAAGCATAAACTATTTGGTTGTGAGTACAGGTTTATATCTGGATCTAGAGAGAGAGCATTGCTTTTGATCAAATATAAATCAAATCAAATCAAAGTAAAATTTAGTAGACAATGTTACACACAATTTTGTTACCTGAAACACACTGTTTTGAGATATTTAGAATATTACTTGTTAAAATAAGAATTTAAATTATTCCATAAACTATAATTGTCATATCATCCAAGATAAAAAGGACTGCTGATTCTTCTCAGTTGGTCAAGACCAACTTGGCATGATGAAGCAAAGTGAAACTCAAAAATTAATGGACAATTTAAAAATGTAAGTTGTTATCGAGATAAATTTATGTTCCAAGCACCTTTAAATGTTGCTTTTGGAGCTACACAGATGCACATTTTAATTGGTAATACTTAAAAGGGGTCCATTTAAATCTGAATTGAATTTGTATCTATAATTCTTTTTTTCCAAATTTAATGGCCCATTCCAGCAATATCAATGTTACCCGTCATGTTACATTACTTCATTACACATTTCAGTGAGTTTCCAGATGGAGGCATAGCAACCAGCACCAAGAGATCTAGGCTTGCAGAAGTAGAAGTTTTGCAAGAGTCACAGCCACATCATAGAAGCAACAGTAAGTGATCCTAGCCATTGAAACAAAGAAGTGTTAAACCATAATAATTAGAAGTAGATGTGTGTATCAGATACCAGGGCAGGGATCGCGCTGTGCATCGCCAATGTCGCCAATTGCGATTTTTTTTTCCTGATTGGCGACAAAATATACCATCTGGCGATTTTTTTGGCGACAATGTTTTTGGCTGTTAAAACTTGTATATACAATCTTGGGTTTGGAGTGGAGGAATTCAAAGGCACCACGAAAGGAAGCCGCAAACTTGGGTATACAATGCACTGGAATCTCTCTATTGTTACATAAACAAATCATTTGTTCATATCGACCGCTTATGCTGACATCTGGCCTGAGTACTGTATGCGGTGATACTCTCCAATAGTCATGCTACCGGACTTTAGTATGGGCCTGTTCCATTCTGAATCGTACACCACCTTCGGTCTTCGAAAGTATTTACCTGGGTCAGTTACTATCTAGCTAAGGATTATTTAATCTCTTTATACCTTACAAAATTTCAAACCAAACCTTGTTCCGTCTACGCATACTTTTTCAATTTGCAAAAATAAAGTTGTTAACGGCGAGTGCAATGTTAAAGAAAATGCTATTTATAGTACAAGCACTGCCTAAAACACGTCGTACGGTGCATGGTTGCGATGCGGATCCTCGCGCAGGTATAACTAAAAGTCGGTACATTTATACTGTATAAAACGTGCACAATATCATCCGCTATAATCAGTAAAATTAAAATAAAGGCTATGAAACTGCAGTGAAAAAAATTATCATAATCATAAAAATGTAATATAAGTAGAATATAGACTTTATCATTTTTTTAAAATAAAGGCTACGAAACTACAGTGAAAAAAATTATCATAATCATAAAAATGTAATGTAAGTAGAATATAGACTTTATTATTTTTTTTTAATTATATGCCACACATTCCAAAATAATGAAGTCTGAATAAAAATAGCATTATAATATTTTTGTAAAAATCATAATTAAGTACATTTAAAATAGCAAGAAATGTATACATTATTATTATTATTATTATAGAAGACCAAAACAAAAAAAACATATACACATGCATGCAGAATAAGTAATAATTCAAATAATAATTAAAATATTCAGATGACAATACTTTTTTCCCCAGATCAAAAATGAATACAAATAAAAATAGAAATAATATTGTATAATAATGCTGATATTTTGTATCACAATTTTAAAATTAGAAATTTAATCAGATTGTAAAATAAATAATTTGAATAATAATGATTTATATGTTTATCAGACATTTATACTTATATTTAGGAATTATTAGTATTTTCAACAAGATCAATAATAATAATAATAATAATTATAATGTCTACATATTTATGAGTTAGAGAATGACATATGATTTAGAGAATTTTGTTAATGTTGTTTTTTATCCATTTATTATAGTCATAGTCATTAAAGTAGTAGGCATCTTGTATGGTAATACAGTATAGATCCACATCACAACCGTGCACCTTACAATAAAAGTATTAACTATTTGATTTTACATTTCTATCTTTATTTGTATTCATCACTGATTGGTATAAAAAAAAGGTGTAAAAAATATGTAATTCATATTTACATGGCATTTAGCATGTGCACGTTTTATACAGTGGTGTATGATTCAGAATGGAACTGGCCCATACTATAGCTACAATCGAACAAACGACAGCTAATCCTTTTTTTTTTTTGAAATTTGGGCGTCCGTGGCTGAGATATGATAGAAAATTAAAACTGATGTTCTGTGATATGTGTTTCATACTTTTCGGACAATCTTCAAGAATTTTACATTCAAACGATTAGGTCCTTCCCGATTGAATATTTCCAAGGTTACCCTTTATTCTCATACATAAATTGATTTTACGCAAATGTATTCATGTATAAGGCTTTCTTGCCCTATGAGAGGTAAACTATTTTCAATAAATCGTATACACATAGGAGGCATACTCTCGATTTTCCGTGTGCTGATTATCCGTGTGTCAGTGTGGGCAAAAAAAAAAGAAAATATATAAAGAAAACTAGTCTTGAACGGTAGTCTTTAGAAACTTTAGAAAACTATATTGAAACATGTACATACTGTTCAGCCGACACAAGAAATTTACAAATACTGAGTCTGTAATAAACTGAATACAGTGTATCATTTAATATGATAAAAAGTCGGTCAGTTTATACAATTGTTTAAAGACAATTAAAAGGTAAGGCAGTCCGCGATAAACAGACACCTCCTGAGGGAGAGCCCATTAGGTTAATTTGCATAGGTAAAGTACACTTAGTGGAACAACCCAATTTGTCTTAAGTTAAGTACATCAAAGAGAGAGAACCTAATGAGAATCGGCACGTACAAATGTGAATGAGACTTCGACTTTGAAACTGCATTCAGCAAGTGGGCACGATACATACTCATGTGACATTCGATTTTATTATTTTTATGAAACAACATTTTAATAGTGCAAAACAAAGCATACAAAACAGTCATGCAATGATTTATTCTGTAATATTGTGGTATTGTATTGTTTGCTGTCAATAAAGTAATAAATACTCCATCTTTTTCAATTTTCATTGCCTACCACATTAATAGACATGGAAAAATACTTACTCCTTGCTTGGCGACACTTTTTGAAAATTGGCGACAAAATATTGAGATTTGCGATTTTTTTGGCGACAACTTTTTTAAAGCCAATGGGGGGGGGGTGATTATTGTCTTTTGAGAATTCCGTATTGTTTTTCTTAAACTAGGATAGGTAATTTATCCTTTTTCCCTAGCCCTGTTGCCAACCAGTTGATTTTCTTTTGTTTGTTTTTTGAAAACTCATGAAAGCATCGAAAATTGATTTCCCTCAATTCTGATTGGTTGGCTATTTTTAAAGCTCGGGAAAGCAGGTCGCACACCAGTCTTTTCTTCTTAGGTGCATTTTATATTGAACTCCGGTTAAATTTTTAATTAATTAGCATAGGATATTATTCCTTTTGCTACAAAAAATAATTAAAGTGTTTTACCAAGCTAGTTTTTTGCTTATTATTCGTATCCAGTACTCGATAAATCTGGTTTACGTTATGTAGATGTGTATATACATACTTGTATAAAATAAAAATAAAAATACCTCAGTAGTATTTCTGCCCTTTTGTTTAGATAAAAAAGAGATAAAACTAGAGTGGTTTAGCCACCTACAGGTGAGTTCCTAAGGTTCATTTTCAAAGCAGTTATATATATCACCATTATTTTGTTTTCAGTGTTGTTGTTTTTTACAGCTACCGGTATGTCAAGGCAGGCGGTGGAGTGAGGAAGGGCAGCACCCTCCCCGATCCTGTAAGGCAGAGTGTGAGTCATGCCCCTCCCGTAAGGGAGGAGCAGCACTCACTCCATTCTACTAGGACAGATAAAGGTGTCACACCCTCCTGTTAGGGAGGGCAGCACCCTCTGTCATGTCGAAGGACAGAGCGGTGTCGGCCGAAAGTGAGTCGTATCCCCCGTGAGGGGAGAACAGCGCCCTTCCAGCCCACATGGCCTGTTGTCGGCGACAGGTTCATGCCACCCTGAAAGGGTTGAGCATCGATCTAAGTCTGTCAGATCTGGGAGAGGATCTTCGTAAAGATCAGAGCCGCCTGACTGGTCACAGGGTACCAGGCACCAGTCATCGGGCGAGAGTCACCGGTCATAGGGCTACGGATACCAGTCATTTGAGGCTCATTGATATGGGGAGAGGGTCCAGGCAGAGACCCCCCTCCCTCCAGACTACCGTTCAATCCCCCTTGGGATTTTGATTCGTCGTACCAATGTAGGACTAGGGAAGGGGATCAGATCGGCATCCCCTCTTACCTATGATAGCTTTAAACCCGAACAGTATGTGGGGCCTTCCACCGCATGGCAGCAATTGGATGGCCCCCTACTTACAGCCATGGCATTCAGGGCATTGGCCCCATGGTGGTGAGATCGATGCTGCAGTCCATAGAAGGAGGAAAAGGGACAGACTCTCCCCCAACCGCACCAGGGGGGTTGAAAGTCGCTCTCATTGCTTCTTCCGTGCCTACCTCTAAGGACAGTCCCCTGGTTCCACTTGAGGAGTCACGGGTCGAGGTTCCTCTTACTCCCAAGTCTCCCCAGCCTAAATATTAGAGAGACAATGGGGTCACATAGTCCTGCTTCCCAGGTTCAAGTGCAGGATGAGGATGTCCTTTCTGTACTCATGGATTCTCACGAGTTTGATATGGAACCGACAGCGATGCAAGTGGGTATGTCCACACGGACTTGGGCTCACCTTCCAGTTAAAACACTGGAGGCCTTTGAACAAAAAGCTAGGTCACTAGAAACCGTAGTTTCGCATGCTGATCTCTTTTCAGCAGCCTGCTTAGGGAGGAACTCTGTCAACACTTGCTCTTCATCGTTTGTTGGAAGCAGTGGCAACAACATCAAGACATGCGTTATCCTTGTCCATGGCTTTATCAGCGGAGCTTCTACCATCTCCGCAGGAATGTTGCATTGGACACATCTAAGGTATTACTGGAGCACAGTAAGAACCTTTTGAGGGCTGCTCCCCTAGAGGCAGAGACTCTTTTTGGAGGGTTCATTCCCTTGGTGGCGTCTACAGACTTGAGAGACCAGCAACATCGCTCTCTTGATCCGTGCCTGGCCCATCGAAACCGGCCAGAAAGCGAAGTCATCCTGAACAGCCTTCGGGCTCTTCACCAAAAGTTTTCAAAGCCATGCAGCCCCAGTTTAAACAACAACCTCAGTTCAGACCTCCCCTTCATCAGTCAGCACCTAGAACAATATGCTGCAGAGGCCAAGGGAAGAGGTTTACGGGGTCTTCCCCCTTTCCTAAGTAAAAGGGGGGGCAGCACTAGGGACTCGATCCCTCTCCTGCAGAGTGTTCCTCTTCCATGGGTTCCCTTTGGTGCCAAACTAAGCCTTTTTTTCAGAGGCTTGGTCCTGCATCACGGCAGATGGCTGGGTCCTCTAAATCATACTAGGAGGATACTGTCCTCAGATTCGAGATCTCCCTCCGCTATTAAAGACCCCCATCCTCTTCCACCAGTCGAATCTGGTGCGGTTAAAGGAAGACGTACACTCTCTTCTTCAGAAGGGTGAAGTGGAGTGGGTGTTAAACAAACATTCTCCGGCTTTCTACTCCCGCATTTTCGTGGTACCCAAGAAAGGGGGAAAGTTTCATCTAATTATCTATCTTTTCTCCCTAAACAAATCTCTACAGGAGGAACCCTTCAAGATGGAAACAGCAGCTTCAGTCAGAAATGCCATAAGGCCCGGCCACTGGACGGTTTCCATCTATCTTCAGGATGTGTATCTTCACATCCCTGTCTTGCCTCCTCACAGGAAGTTCCTCCGGTTTTGCTTGGACGGAGAGGTCTTCTAATTTTGCCATCTGGTCTAGCCTCTGCACCCAGAGCGTTTACCAGGGTCATGGGAGTAGTTGCAGCCCACTTAGGGTCACTGGGTATCCCAATCCTCCAATATTTTGACGATTGGTTCATCCACAATGGAATGCTCGAGTCCCTCTCTCGCATGGAATGCTCGAGTCCCTCTCTCGCTGTTGGTCTATAGTGACCAGACTGGGTCTTTCACCCAACCTAAAGAAGTCTGAGCTTTCTCCATCTCAAGATTTAGTCTACGTGGGGATGAAATTTCTTACCATCAATGGGCTAGTCTGTGTCCCTCGGGACAGCTGGGAGCCAAGACCACATTGTCGACTTGTCTTTTTCTTTCTCTGCTGGGGACCTTGAACTCTGCAGCAGACCTGATCACCCTAGACAGATTACACTTGTGTCCTCTCCAGTTTCTCCTTTTGACAAACTGGAAACCGCACAGGGACCCTCTGAATGTCCGAATTTCTCTAGGTCAGGCTTTCCACCATCATCTGTCTTGGTGGACCAGTCGGGACCAGTTTCTTGCCGGAGTCCCTGTACACGCCCCCAATCCCCACTCCTACCTGTTCACAGATGTGTCAGATTCAGGGTGGGGTGCTCATCTGGAGCCAGAGGGTCTGATTCTTCAGGGTTCATGGTCCCGGGAAGAATCTGCCCTCCACATAAACAATTTGCAAATGAGGGCAGTGTTCTTAGCCCTTCAGGGGTGCTTCGACAACATAAGGGGCCGCTGTGTGATGGTCTCCTCCGACATCACGTCAGTGGTGGCCTACCTCAAAAGACAAGGAGGAACTCATGACCCTTCTCTCTGCATGGAGGTTTGGAACCTGCTTTGTTGGGCAACCTCGGAAGAGATTACTCTTCGAATTTGCCACATTCCAGGCAAAAAGAATATTTTGGCACCAATACATAGCAAATAACCTGTTCAGACTTGGGGAATGGGCACCCTTGGTGGACTTGTTCACCACGAGGCTAAACAACAAGCTCCCCATTTACGTCTCCCCAGTCCCCGTTTAGAGAGCCTGAGCATTGGATACTTTCAGCCTGAATTGGGATCGTCTGTTCACCTACCCCCTGCCACCCTTCAGGATGATTCCACAAGTACTTCACAAAGTAAGGAACTCCTCTGGTCAGCTCGTGTTGATAGCCCCTGTGGCCCCAACAATCGTGGTTCAACGATCTTCTCAACCTGCTGGCAGACCAGCCCAGGATGTCGCCCCAGAGGAGGGACCTTCTGTAGCAGAACAGGGGTTCTCTTCTGCTCAACAGCCCACAGATTTTCCACCTTCAATCTTGGCTCATCTCAAACGATCTCTCGAGCAAGTCGCCAAGTGCATCGTTCAATCCAAGAGGCGATCTACGTCAAAGGACTACAATGCAAAGTGGAGAATGTTTTGCGATTGGTGCAGTAGGAAGCGTATCAATCCTAGCTGTCCCTCGTTGAGTGCAGTGGCTGATTTTCTTCTCTTCCTGTTTGAAGAGAGACAATGCTCAGTTTCTACTATCAAGGGCTATAGGACAGCCCTTTCTAACACTCTCAAATTTTTTAAGGGTCCGGCTATTGGTGCAGACTCTCACATAGCAGACCTGATCAGGTATTTCGAACTGCCAATACCAGTGTCTTGCTTTCTGATGCCTAGGTAGAATCTTATGTGTCTTGTGGTCCCTTAATAAATCCCCCTATGAACTTTTTAGTGAGGCTTCTTTCGAGAACCTTACCCTCAAGACTTTTTTCTTGCTCTCCTTAGCATCTGTGAGACGAAGGAGCAAGCTTCATGCTCTATCCATAGAACAAGGCTGTTTGAGATTCATTGGGAATTATGAGTCGGTTGCTGTCCTTTGCCAACCAGATCCCCAGTCTTAGTCGTACCTGTGCTGGGGATGATCAGGATAGACTTTTATGTCCAGCTGGAGCTTATTAGTGCCTTACCAAGAGGGATCTTTCTTTCATGAAAATTAAAGTCATGTGGTTCGAGCCATTGCTACCTCATGAGCCTTATTACCTCATTTGTCTCTGGATGATGTGATAAAAGCTGCATTTTGGCAATCTCACACTAACTTCTCCTCCTTTTACCTTCGCTCCTTGGCTCACCAAAGCGAAGGCATATTTTTCTTTGGGTCCACTAGTCATAGCTCAAAAAGTGGCCCATGCGGATACCATCCGGCAGTAGTCAACACCTCTACAGTGTGGGTGAGTATTCCCTGTTATTTTCCTTAACCAGTTGTGAGATCATCAGCCTCCCACCAAACTGGCAAATTCAGCTACGCAATAGCAACGAGTAAGCTATTACTGATATTAAAATGTAGTTTTTTTGGGGGGGTAAAACTAATTTTAATTATATCATACTTAGCTGTTACTATTGCCAGATTCCCTCCTCCCTCCCTGCACTGATACCCCACCAGTAAGGCTACGTCCTGAAAAGAACGAAGCATGAATTGTGGGAGTCATGTGCTCAGACTGTGGGGTTTATGCAGAGAGTCCTATTCACTAGAACTTTCTAATCAACCCTATGGGAGGATGAATTCTCATCATACGGTTGGGTATTTCCCATCACGGAAATATATTAGCTACTCAATAGCAAACAGGTAAGTATTTTACATAATTAAAATTAGTTTTACCCCCCCAAAAACTACATATAAGTGTTCAAAGTCATTCAGTTGTGAGTATTAATCAATCATTACAAACAGTCTAGCTTTCATTATCTCTCTCTCTCTCTCTCTCTCTTAAAATATAGCTGTTTCCAAACCCTTTTTCTACCAATCCATTTATCAGTCTACATACATGTACATGTCTGCTTTTGCTCTTTTAACTATATCTGCGTTCTAACTCTTTCTAAGCTACATATCTATTGTATTATTTACATATATATTTTTTAATAACTTTAATTATCAGCGTATGGTTTTAAGGTGCCCACAAAGATAAAAAGAAAACATAAATATCACGTGATTTCCTTAAAATATACCATATTTTATTTTATCTTATTGTTTTATTCATGTCGGAATAATTATGTTTGGGGCAAGCTCAAATTTTCCAAGGGCAAGTTAAATATTTCAGTCTGACTTTATAAAATTTTTAAATCCCTGCAATAATTCCGTGTAACCTGCCACTCCCTTGCAGCTTGCCACAGGCAGTATAAAATGTGCATGTATTTGTGAAGTCCAGCTTGTTTTGACAGTTACTACTTAGTGGAGAATAACTATTTTCCACCAGGTCTCATTACATCATAAGTTCTCTTAGCATTGATTTCATAACTGATACTGTCTTACATCAGTCAGATTGAAATGAGTCCCTTTTACAGTGATGGACACCCAACTGATAAACAAAATGGCACTCTGAATATCTGATTTTTCTCACATCTCAGGCGAGCTAGTTGCTGGATGTTTAAAAAAAAAACTTTGCAAAGAAAGCCGACTCAAGACCACTTTGGATACTTGAAAGTAATTCTCATCTAAGTAATCAGTAATATATACCACTGTCTAAATGCACTTAATTGATGATGTTTGGTTGATTAATAGCACTCATTTCTCTCAGGCCTAATGCACACTAGTTCAGTTTTTACGATTGAGACAAGACTTATTGGACACTATTAAATCAAAGGCAAATTTACAACTCCCTCAACCAAATAGACAACAAAGACTTAAATAAAGATAGCGGTAAAAATAAAAACTTCAATAAAGATAGCCGTAAATCTTTTATTTGGGAGCACAAGGCCCAGTTTATTTTTGAACGGCGCTCTAAAAGCAAATAATCGCTTTCATAGGTTTTAAACTCTTGATCTATATGATGTAAATTTTATTAAACATGTTGCCATTTCTTCTTGTACATGTAAGTCGTGAAATTCAATGCATAAGAGTAAATATTTACAGATTTCTTGGTATTTAATTATGAATGTTGATTTTATTCTATTTGTGGCTTGAAAATTAGGAACGGCTATCTAGAAAATTGTGCAGTGGCCATTTTTGAAACTTTTGTTATCGTCACTCCTTACTTAATGGATGATCATATCAACATGGGGTTTTCAATAAAAGACTTTATTTGATGTCTAATTGTTCCTTAATGAAATTGGTGCTTATCTGATGTCCAGTTTGGCTGCCACAGCAGCCAGTTTGAAAATCTTGTAATCAATACTCCTGAATGGAAAGTCGTATTGACATGAGATTTTCACCAGACAACTTTTTATGATGTTTAGTTGGTCCTAAGTGAAAATGGTCTTGATCTGCTGTCCAATATGGTTGTCACAGTGGCTATCTTGAAAATCTTGTTATTGCTGCTCCTAAATGGATGGTCATATCAACATGGACTTTTCACTGAAAGACTTCTTATAATGTCAGGTTGGTCCTAAATGAAAATGGTGCTGATCTGATGTCCAATCTGGCCCCCATAGCAGCCAGCTTGAAAATCTTGTTATGACTACTCCTTCTGAACAAAAAGTAATAATGTCATGGGGTTTTCACCATAAGACTTCTTATGATATTTAGTTGATCCTAAATGAAAAGAGTGCTGCTTGCACATCCAATATGGCCATAACATCAGCCCTCTTGAAATCATGTTGTTGCTACTCTTCCTGCAAGGATGGTTGAATCAATATGGGGTTTTTACTATATGACTTCTTAGGATGTCTAGTTGGTCCTAAACGAAAATGGTGCTGCTCAGATGTCCAATATGGCTGCCACAGTGGCCATCTTGAAGATCTTGTTGTCGCTACTCCTGAATAAATGGTCATATAAGCATGGGGTTTTCACTGAAGGACTTCTTACATATATGTTGTCTAGTTGGTCCTAAATGGAAATGGTGCCAATCTGATATCCAATATGGGCACCATGGTAGCCATCTTGAAAATCTTGTTATTGTTACTTTTCCAAAACAGAAAGTCATATCAACATTGGGTTTGCACCAGAAGACTTATTATGATGCCTTGGTTCTAAATGATATTTTGTTATCCCTAAATAAAAATGGTGCTAATCTGATATCCACAGCAGCTAATTTGAAAATCTTGTTATTGCAGAAGTATATAAGAGATGGTTTAAACACTCAGCAGTTAAAGGGTAGAAATCATCTTATCTTGAATTCCTGGAAATTCTTTTTGGCCAGTACAGCATCAATGCCTTCAAGGGACTAATTATTATTATTATTATTATTATTATTATTATTATTATCCCCACACTTAGCAGGGCATATTTTGATACCATCAGTCTTTTCATCCATCCATTCGACTCACCATTGCCACATCGCCTAAACATCTCGGTTTGTCAATGATTGTTTTGATGCATGTCACTGATTTTAAGGTGAGAAGGTGTTAATTGTTAATAATATAACTCATGAGATTTCTTTGACAGGTGTGTTTGCAAAAAAAAGGCACTCGTCCCTAATGATTAACCACTAGGAGGATTTCATTCAAAGCGTGATTGATGTTACAAAAATGTAGCACCCACAAACGGTGTTTATGATATGTTGTTTACATGATGATTACAGGAAACCGATATATACTTACTGCTTGGCAAACAATTAAATGGATGAAAATAAGTTCTCAAATCATTCTCAAAAGTCGGCTTGTCAGATATTTTTATGCATGTCACTAATTTCAAGATGACTAGATCATAATTGTTAATGTGGAAGCAGATTTGAGAGGACACAACACACTCCAGAAAAAAAGCAGAGGGTGAAATTATCGATATTTATGGAACATTTTAGCGATGGACTCATTTGTACTTTTTTTTTTTTTTTGATTTTTTGTGACAGCAAGCTGTTGCAGTTGTTCAAGTTATTATTATTATTATCATCATCATCATCATTATCATCATCATCATCATCTGGCAAAAATGCCTGAATAAACTTGCATTGATAATCAGCTTTCGATACTTCTGAATGCTGCAAGTTACATTTCATCTGCATCTTGCAGCAATCTTAAACATTAATGTTGTGAGGAAGATGTCAGACTGGGTACAGGGAAAGGTCCCCACATCAAAAATTTCCTTCTGGAATAAAGAGAAGCAGTCTAAATCTGACCTGGAAACAGGGCAATCCACACAGATCAAATCAACAAGAACAGAACAGAAATCTGGCTACGGTTTGACAACAGATGTGGTGAGAACACAGCAGACTTCTACTCAGAATGGACAGGCAGGAGCAGCAACTTCCAGTCAGGTAATACTACATCATATTATATATACTCAAATCTACTTTAATAACCACCTGCACATAATGACTACCTTTGCAAACAGCATAGACTGAGATCTACATTGACAATGCACTGGCAAATCAAGGTCTAGCTATGCAGTTGACTTGAAATCATTACTAAGAATGACCACCATATACAATGTTCTGGTGACATATCATGCCACTTTTGATCTTTGCTGTTGGATATAGCACATACAAGAGCAAGTACTCCTGTAACACTCCATCATAGACTTAAGCTTAGTGATGTGATGAAGAATGGTCCTATGTTGACGCAATCAAGCACCAAAATCATCAGTGGTGATCAAATTTTGCAGCTGGCAATTCATTGTATGAAAGACGGCATAATTGGTGATTGAAAATGTAATGGCTTGTGCTGTTATCTGCAGATTTTTGCCTTGAATTGCGTATTTATACATGACATAAGGGGCTAATTTTCTTCTCAAAGGAACACATACAGATGCATAATTTAGCAATAAATTACACTTTTATTTGTTTGAAAAGGACAATTTCAAAAGGAGTATTATAAGGTAAATATTTGTTAATAATGGGTAAAGTTGTTAATAATGGGTAAAGATTAAAATTTAATAATAACTAGATCCAGAATGGAAAATTCCATACTGCAGCCACTTTTGGGGTAAACTAGATAATTCAACATGTTTGTGTTTTTCATGGCAAAATCTGGTGACTACTTGGAAAATTCTAACACCAGACTAGATGGTCTACATATGTGCCTAATGGTCCAAGAATTTGGGTGCATCCCTGAAATAGGAAAGGGTGAGGGGAGTGATGATGGTTAGTTGGACCAAGGATGGGGAAATCAGTAAATGAGAAAAGTGAGGGGATGACTATCATGGTTTGTACAACCTTGAAAAATCCTTGAATTTGAAGAATAGTTTTGAAAACTCCTTGAATTTTGAAGAAGCTGGTTTTATCCTTGAAAAATCCTTGAATTTGTTTTAAAACTCATTGAATTTTTCCCAAAACTCATTGAATTTATTGGAGGGAATACAGAACATTAAAACTGAATAAAATATATCACCTTTTAAATTCATAATTATTTTTACTGGCATATTTTCCAAAGATTATAAATAAGAAAATTTTAAAACAGGGATAAAATTCGGTGGATTAAACGAAACATGACTTGGGTAGTTATCATAAAGTTCAGTTTCCATAAGAAAAAAATACTTTTTGGATGTCCTTGAAAACTTCTTGAAAATAAACTCTCTGAGGCTGTAAAAACTACTTTCATGTTTATTTTTGTTGTCAAACCTACCTTTGAAGAAGCTTGACATAGCAATTGCTTTGACATGCATGTCTTTCCATGCATTCCTCCACACCATAGATTAACCTCAGTGTTGAACTTTTTATGTGGTCAGTTTCTTAAGAACAGTTGGCCACAGAGTCATGTTGCTCGGTACGTGGATTCATCTATACAGGACCTTTTTCCCAAAAGCTCTGGGGCAGGCTTGACAACAAGGCCATGGCTAGCTTCTTTTTATAATTTTCATTTAATATTTGCAAATTTTTAAGATAATTTTCAAATATTTTCTTCTTAGGTGCAGTTGAGTTGCAGACCAACCTATCGAAGGCAAGATAATTCACAAGAGAAAAGTACAGGTCCTAGGACAGGTATGAGTTCTTTGTTTGGACCTGGATAGGGCAGTGGTGATGTGCTTGCTTTGCAAAACTGAATGCCTGGGTTTTATCCCAGGTTCTAACACATGTGATTGTCCATAAAAGGTCATAGGTTCTCCAGTTTCCTTGAGTTCCAAGTCCTGATAATTCTAGTACTCATATAAGTACACACTTTTATTTGTATATGACCACCATGAGACAGCAATGTGGCTTGGATTGGGGTAAGGATGAATCCTATTGATTTAAGGGTCAACAGTGATCATTATGTGATGATGTCAAACTGCCTGTTACCAATATCATTTCTGCACAGTAAGTTGACTTTTGCACTGTCTGCAGTTACCAAACTTAGTGGATGGCTTGCACTCGGGATAAGGAAGAATCATCTTCAGTTTGGGGTCAAAAGTTCAAAGGTCAGGATCACTGTGACTAAAAGTTTTTGTTTTTTTTCCCTTGGTTTTTACGGCACTTTTAACACTTTATTGGCTGAGGAAATGGGAGCTAAGTGTTTTTCCCAAGGCCACACTAAGGCATCCAACCCAGGTTTGCCTGGGTGGGTATCCAACCTGTGACCCTTGGATTATGAGCCCAATGCTCCACCGGCTGACCTACTGTGGCTACCTGTGACTGAAAGAAGAAAAGTGGTTTCAACATAATAACTTGAGTTGTCCACCATCCATAGTTACCAAATTTTGTGTTATTTTGCACTTGGTGGCAAGGAAGAGTCCTGTCAGTTTCAGTTTAAAATTAAGATGGAAGAAATAGAGGAAATCATACTTAGGATTTACCTTTATTCTAACACCATCTTTGGTCATTTCAGCCTGGTATTTTCGCACTTAATCCATATTATATGAACCCTATTTGAATGAATGTTTTCTTTTAGTCGGTAATTATATGGTTTAAAATTATGAATAATTAGTTTCTTAAGAATAACTCGTACTTAAAATAATGGAATCTGGTATGCCTTGAAATATTTTTACCGTTCTCCTTTGAATACACTCCTCTCTTACATTAATGTTAGGAATAAGCTCTGCTACCTCCTGAATCCAGCAATCGCTGTAAGACAAATAATACCATATAAACAAAGGGAAGAAAGTCTTTCCAATCCTTCTCTTTCCCTCCCCTCACCACCGCTAAGTGGCTACAGTTGTTAACTTAGTTTTAGCTTTCACTGATACACCATACATCATATCCTGTACCTTTCACAAAATCCAAGTTACATCTTGATTATTGACCATCCTTCGACAGCCTGGTATAGTATTGAGGTGAAAGGTATTTACTACATGTTCCAACTATTATTTTGTGAAATCTGTTGATATTTACATGAATATTTTGCAGTTGTGGACTTACTTTTTTTCTGATCTTGTGCTCCAAGACAGTATCATTGGTGCCTGTTGGTTGTTTTGTGCACACTGCTGATATGATTATTTTTATGTGCAGTTGTATATTTTCAGTTTATTTCCTGAAATTTTTTCATCATTCTTGTCTTCCAAAAAATTCATAGACCATGTCGACAAAGTGTCTGAAATGCACAAGATTTTAGGCAACTGAAGACTCTCATGTACCAAGTGTTCATCAGACTTTGCATACATTGTTTGTGTGTCATGGTTGGAAAAAATATGGTCCACATTGTGCACAGTACTGCGCTGAGGACTTGTGACCAAAGAGATATAGCAAGTCCAGAAAAATGGACTGTGACACACCAAGCTTGCATCTGAAGATGTTGTCACAGGCCAGTGTAGTGGGGGACACCTTGATGGTTCCCACACACACTGTCGAAAGTGGTGCATCCAATACCTACAGCGGCTGTCACATCAGGTCAGCTGCAGATGGAAAAACAAGGGGTTGTGAAGTTGCCATCCACACCTAGGCATTGTCTGAGTCACAGATGTAGTGACTAGTACAAGAGGCGATGACACAGTTGTTAGTCTCAAGTACATTTGCTTCCTGCGATCCCTCTTATTTCTCCAATGATGGTAGGAGACTGTCCTCCCTGGGTGTAAATACCCCGGCTATTCTGAGCTTGGCCTTAGTACCTGTATATCCAGACTGTATATGGCAGTGCCAGCTGCCAACCATACTCCACAATTGGTGGCTAGGAATCTGTCACTTTGACAAGCAGTGCCATATAACGGCTAGCTGCACCTTGGTATGTGGAGCTATACACGGATCTAGTTAGCTGATCCATCTGTTTTGCCTCATGGACAAACTAGGTGGTTACCTAGCTGGCCATCCAGCTTACAACTGAGCCATTTGTCCAGCCGATACCTGAGCTGAATGGTGAGCACAATTAGTGGCATTTTATACAGTCCAGACAAACTATGGCACTTGCCCAGGCGTTGCAGCAACCACCAGCTCAAATCTTTATGGCTTACTTTTTAGGGAAATATCAGACCATACACAGGGACAATGGCACATCCAAGTCCCTGCCCCCCCCCCCCCATGTTTTATTTCAATTTTGACAGAATACCCAATGAAGACAACCCCTACGGGGATTGCTGGGATAACTTTGACTGCTTGCCATACACTGATCCTACATTGGAGCGTATGGAATACACTTTTTATGTGGCCATGGAGGAAATCTAGAGATATGTTGATTTCCAATTGCGCAGTCCCATCAGCTGCAAGCCAGGTCTGTAAGGTCAAAGCTTCAGTGTATTTAGAACATGAAGACAAACAACCATTGTTCTATCTTCTTCCACAGTCAGCAAAGGTTATGGAAATCTCTGACTGCCTGACTGAAAAAATACAAAACCTGGGCTATTCCAAGGGCTTTTTTTGTTTGGAAAGCCAGCTGCCAGTGTCATTCTCTCCAAAGCGGTACTGCACACATTCACAGTTGTTAAGCACTGTGCTGTTATCCTTGAACAAAAGCATTCAGGCGGTAAATATGACCAACCCACTGTTCTATAAGGTGGAGACAAATGTCTTGCAAGTCACCTCCAAGTTAGTGCAAAACAAGATGACGAACTCCTCTATGCTAGATTTGGCTTCACTAGCAGTTTAGCAGGTAGTGATCATGCATGGGAATCCAAAGACTGCATTGCCAAGGTGATTAACAGGGCCGCGCATCACTTGGCTAGTGCCCTGATGGCTTCATCTAACCTGGATTTCATGAGACAAGACTCCTGCCTGCGCTTGTCTGCCCTTAAGCCGCATCACGCCTTGGCCCTTCAGTCAGCAGTTTTTGGCGCATCAGTGCTGTTTGGTAGAAAAATATAGGAAGTACATAAGCAGGCATCACAAGAACTGTGTCTTCAACTTGCCTTGCCACCTGTTCCTACTTTCAAACCGAATCAGTCTTGGCTGCAGAGAAGAGACGACCACCGGCAATAGGATTAGAGGCCAGAAAACACGCAAAGGCAACAATTTTGATATCAATCCAGTTTCAGGCAGTGGCAGCAGGCCCCTTAATTCCAGAGGCAGTTTAATAAAGGGTTTCTCCTTCCCCAGAGATGATGCCAGGAATCTCAGGAATCTCAGGTGATTAAAAAATCCCAGGAATCTCTCCTTCCCCAGAGATGATGCCAGGGCACAGGAGTACACAAAGCACGCAAAATTTTTACGAATTTCAGCACTTGCACTCCCGCAAATTAGTTCAAAGTCAGACATATAAAAAATGCATTTTGTGCAGTATAAAATTTTAACCTGTTGAGATAAAATGAATAAATAAAAGTCTAAAAAAGTTTTTGAAAAATTAAGGATACTCATTTGATCAAAGTTCCTCTGTCCATTCCAAGGTAGACAGATGTAGGTTAATACAAAAGGATGCTTGGAAATCCCGCTGATCATTTATAACAGAAAAACGTGTACTAGAGGGGTTCTGCAATTGATGCTCTTTCCTCACATTTGCACATGCACAAGCTTTGCTCCATTTCTGGAAGGTGAGATTATAGTGAAGCATGGCTGTGTGGAAAATTACTGATTTTTTTCAACATCAAGTCGGTGCTGACACAAATGTGCAAAGTGAATGGCAGAATGAAGAAAGTGACGGATGAGGTGGAGTTTCTAGCAAAAACAGAGAACAATCATTCTAAAACAATGTTAGATGCAGGGTTAGATGAACTGCCAAAGAAGAAACCAAAATTTGATGCAAAGTTTCAGAAATCTTGGCTGTTACAGTACAGATGGTTACAACAAAACACCAAGACGGTAGGTCTGTTGTTTAATATTTGAACACATCGTAGGGAAAATAACCCTTTTACGTTGGAAATTGGCGTTTTAATTTTAGAACGTCAACTCTTACATGACATGCCAAGTCACCAGGTTACATGCATTTTGGAGCAGAAATATCCATGATACAATACCTGTGATCTGTGGAAAATTCTACAAAACAACTATAAAGAACAGTTTCCCAACTTGCTGAAGCTCGCCAAGCTAGTTTTGCATATGCCACTTCAGAGGGCAGACTGTGAAAGGGGATTCTCAGGACAGAATGCTATTCATACACAGATCAGGAACAGATTAAGCTCAAAAACAGTTGACAGATTAATGCTTATACTTCTTGAGGGAAAATATTATGAGGATTTTGATTTCAGTGGAAATCAAATAGAGTAGAGCAGGAAGAAAGAGAGACAGATATTTAAGTGTTAGGTACATACTGTACTGTGTGGATTCCCCCCCCCCCCCCACACACACACACCTTGTTTTGGTGACAAGAGGGGAGATTTCCCCTTCAGATAAAATCCTGGCAACATCTCTGACTTCCCTGAACCTTCTTGCAGCTGACGTTGACTTGCCACCCCGATTGCCCACAGACAGCCTGCTAGTGGGTGCCAGACTAATTCATTTTTTAATCACTTGGATGAAAATGTTTCCCTGAGAACAGATGGGAAATCCGAAGTTGTTTTTGGAGGGTCTTCGGATTTCATTTATCCAGCCCTCTCCCCTTTTGACTTCCCCTTCCATGATGGACATGCCATCCAATCTGGAGAAGGTGAAAATTTTACAGAAGGAAGAAGGAGATCTGGTTGTTATTCAACAGGTGGTCAGTGCAAATAATTCTCAAGCCAAACTCTCCTGGATTTTACTCCAGGCTGTTTCTAGCACTCAAGGCCAGCTGGAATCTCAGACCAGTCATATACCTCAGCCGGTTCAACAAGTACATATCTGCAGTGAGGTTCCAGATGGAAAAGACAAGATCAGTCAGACTTTCAGTAACATGGGATGAATTTGCAGTCAGTTTAGACTTAACCTATGCATACGATCTTTCCCTTTTGAGTTAGGGTTTCTGATCAATTGGGACAAGTCAGACCTAACTCATCCCAGCATTTTGTCCACCTGGCATGGAATTTTCTACAAACCTCAACCTTGTCTGCCTCCTTATGGCACAGATTATTGAACTCGCTGAGTCGATTTCTGACAGGGAGTGGATCTCAGTGAGATAGTTTTTGCATCTCCTCTGTCTGCTCAATGCAGTGGCAGATTTGATTCTTCATGGCTGCCTTTTCATGTGCCTTTTGCAGATATCCCTGCTAGCCAAGTGGCACCCCTTTTCTGGTGGACTCAATCAAAAAATCATGATCTCTTACATTCTGCATGGATACCAGCTCATATGGTAGGCGAGTTCATCTGTTGCCTAGCTTCACTATGGTCATTGGTGAATGGGGCCAGAAGAGTTACCTCTCCATATCAGCATTCTAGAAATGAAGGTCATATTTCATTTATGGAAGGACCAATTATATGGAAATGTAGTCATTATGATAGACTATTCTTTGTGATGGCATTTCTCCTCAAATGGGGGTGGGGGTGAAATCACCAGATCTATGTGTTCTGCTTGGGGATTTTCTCCCTTGTTGTGCACAAATGAATATAATGGCCCAGATTAGACGTATTCCAGGCAGATGCACTGTCCTGACCAGTTCATTTTCAAGATGGGTCCAGACCCATCACACAGAGTGGTCCATCTGTCCATCGATCTTTCAGCAGATTTGTGCACTTTGGGGCTGCCAATGATAGATCTTTTCACAACAAGGTGGAATCACAAACTGCCCATCTTCATCTTGCCAGTCCCAGACCCAGAGGCATGGGCCATGGATGCACACTCAGTTAAATGGGGTTCTGGGGCTAGAAAAACACTTTCAGCAGATTTGCCTGGTGATTTTAGTCAGTAAAAAAAAGTCATTTGGGTCCTTTTTTCTTATTCCAGCACTGTTGTAACAGCTTACATCACTGTCAGTTTTGCTGGTCTTATATCATGAGTGCAGTTTAACCTCATACAGGAAAGAACACAGGGGTGAACATGGCAGAGCTAAGATGCTCAGCATTGTCATCTCCTTTTACTTATTCTCCTAATGTTAATGTGATCAGGGAATGTATTTAAAGGTGAAAGCAAATTGTTTAGTAAATTATGTTTCTCTGACAATACTTACCCAATCACATTACTATTAAACCCTGCCACACCTTCCTGCAAATGCAAGTATCCTCGTTGAGGCATTGCTCAAGCTTAAACTAAGTGAACAACTGTAGCCACCTAGCAGTGGTGGTGGGAGGTGAGGGGAAGGGTTGGGAAGAGTTTCTTCCCTTTGTTTGAATGGTGTATATAGATAGGAAAGACAACATTTTTTATCAGTTCATGATTGCTGGATTTGAGAGGTACCAGAGCTTCTTCATACCATTAATGTGATCGGGTAAGTATTTTACTAAAATAAACTCAAATCTAGATTTCAGTAGACAAGGTCACACAGTTTTTTCTGAAGTACGCTTTTTTGAGAGACAAATACACAGAAAATAAGTCAATTTCAGCTATTTTTAGAATATTTTTTTAATTTAAAGTACAGCAGTTTGAACATTGTGTCAGAATAATAGGAACAAAATATGGCCCTTCAGGCAAGTGGATTTAGAGTCGGGGCAGGTGGGGTTTTTATGGGCAACTTCCATGGGCCTGTGTCTGAACATTTTTTTTTTGAGTATTGCAATACATGGCACTTTCATTGTGACATCATAGTGACATCAATCCACTTTACACTGGATAATACCCCTTTGTTGGCCCTGTCTAAAAATGTTGATATACTTCAACGTTAATTTTGTTTTATGTATTTTTCTGGGTGTTTATATAATGTTCTTCCAATGAATATTTATTGACAAAAAAGGAGCGAAATAAAGTGAATAATTGCCACTTAAAGGCGTGTGTAATCAAATTCTCAAAAATGATAACTGTAGCTGAAATAGTAGGAGTCAGATGCCTAAATGACCTTTATGACTTGTACTTTAGCTGGAACTGAACAAGTAATTCAAGAAAGTTTTCAAGGTTTGCTCTCCCAACAATGGCATGGTTTCCACCACAACCAGGTAGAAAACCTGTTTTCAGCTTCTCGAGTCAGCTGTATACAGCATGCTTCAGTCAACTTTGATCAAGCTTGCAGGAATGTTCCTTAAGATATGCTTTGCCAGAATTGTGTTAAGGGTGACTACCCTAGCAGTAGTGTGGCTTCATAGCAACCAGGCCGAAAACCTGTTTTCAACTTCTCCAGTCAGCTGTCCACGGCATTGCTCAGAAAACTTTGATCAAGCTTGGTAGGAATGTTCTTCAGGATCTACTGTGCCAGAATTGTGTTTGGAGTGGCTGTGCAAGCAACTGTGAGGCTTCATTAGCAATCAGGTGGAAAGCATACAAATGATACTCCTATCACATCAAGTACATTAATATTAATTAAATAAAAAACTGTAAATATCGGGTGTGATAGACAAATTCTGAGTATCAACATGTTTCACATTCATTCAAAACATGCCAGTGCACCATCTAATCAGTTGAAGTTACTCAAAGTAGAAACACAGTTAATGTGTCAGATACCACCAATTTCTATCAAATAGCAGGAAATTATCCTGACATGTGTCTTTCAAACTAAAACACATGCCTTAAATACAACCAGGGTCTGCAGTGGACCTCAAAAACCTTGAAAACCCTAAAATTTAATTTTGACCTTAGAAACCTAAAAAAGACAAATAAAACTGAAGGAAACCTAAATTTGAAGAAAAAAAATTGAAAAACTGATGAATGGCTCTACCTCGACCTTACAAAAAAAGCGGGGTTTTTTGCACGCCATTTTTCATTAGGCTAGCCTAGTGGTTAAGAAAGCGCATGAATTATGCAAATTAAAGACATCCGGTTATTTTATTCCATCATTCATTTGATAGACCCATAACAACATAACATCGGATCATCAACAGTGTTAGCATTACGTTCGCTTCAATCTTTGTACAGTTCAAAGCACATTTGCTTAAACCTTTGTTTGGATTAAGATTCTTTTAACAGAAGTCTTTTAGGGTGCATCGACAGAGTAAGGGGCCATTGTGTCATGGTCTCCTCTGACAACACGTCCAACATAGCGTATCTCCGACGTCAAGGAGGCTCACATGCCCCTTCTCTTTGTGTGCAGGTGGAACCTGCTTTGCTGGATGTCTCAGAAGGGATAACCCTTCGAGCCAGTCACATTCTGGGGAAGAAGAACGTATTAGCTGACAGTCTGTCCAGGTAGGGCAAAACAGTCCTCAAGACTCTTCACCGCTCCATAACAGAGTCCCTTTTCTCTTTATGGGGATATTCAAATTTTTTATAAATGTTATGCTCACCATGGAGATAATCTTGTAACTGCTTTGTGTCTTGAAACTTAAAACAAAATTTTACAACTTTAATAAAAACTATATAAAAAAAAAAACTCATTTTAAAAATTAGTTTCACTTCTAACCTTGTACAACATTTGCCATTTAGACCAATGTTTGAGTGATATCAGGCCTACTTGGGTCTCTTGTTTTTCATAATCCCTGTGCACTTATGCACTCGGGGATATTTAAAATTGCAACATTGAAAACAGGTATTTATCTGTTGAAATAGATGCCTCTTTTCAAGATTTTATTTCCATAGTATCCCCAGATGAAACATAACATTGAAGAGGTATCATTCATCTATCATAAGAGAGAGATCATTTTTCATGTTTCTTTGTAGTTGGTGCTTCTCATGCATCATCAACAGTATCCCGGGGCACACAGAGTGATGCAGATCTCCAACAGAGCTTTCTACATAGACCCAGGCATAACTTCAGATTCACAGCCTCAGAGGTAATCGTGTATCTGGGATAGAACATTTCATTATCAATCAAGAAATTTAGATTCACAAGTCTATTCTTTTAAAAGAACGTTTAAGTTAGTGACAAGTCTAATTCTTTTAAAAGAACATCTAAAATATTCACAAATCTAATTCTTTTAAAATAACATTTAAAATAGTGACAAGTCTAATTCTTTTAAAAGAACATAAAAAAATATTCACAAGTCTGATTATTTCAAAAAAAATCTAAAATATTCACAAGTCTAATTCTTTTTAAAAGAACATCGAAAATATTCACATCTAATTCTTTTTAAAAGAATATCGAAAATATTCACAAGTCTAATTCTTTTTAAAAGAACATCGAAAATATTCACAAGTCTAATTCTTTTGAAAAGAACATCGAAAATATTCACAAGTCGAATTCTTTTTAAAGAACATCGAAAATATTCACAAGTCAAATTCTTTTTAAAAGAACATAAAAAATATTCACAAGTCTAATTCTTTTTAAAAGAACATCGAAAATATTGTGCTTATTGTCATTATGAATACTTACACAAAATGATGTAATATGGTAATATGAATGTATTCATGATAAGTAAAAGTTAAGAAGATGTTTTCCTTTAAATTCAGAGCTGTTCTGGAAAAAAGGTTGAGGGTGGGTTGGGGAGGGGGTCTGAAGGCACCAATATTTAATTTTTTGGTCAAAATTGTGAAGCACAAGCAAGACATAGGGGCCTCTTTTCTGAAGGCATTGGCATCAACGTTAATATTTTGCACTTAGCTCAGTTTCTCGGACACTTGCTTGAACAGTAATAAAACTTGATTAGTACCATTCATCTTGG
Source organism: Margaritifera margaritifera (assembly GCA_029931535.1). NCBI lineage: Eukaryota > Metazoa > Mollusca > Bivalvia > Unionida > Margaritiferidae > Margaritifera > Margaritifera margaritifera. The sequence continues at coordinate 105,182 of JAQPZY010001385.1, forward strand.
ACGGTATTAATCACTGTGGGTAAAAGTTGGTTACAATGACCTACTTGTCATGCTCCAGTGATTGTGTTAGGTTTTTGCATTTAGCTTCATTTCTATGAAACAGTTGTATGCACAGTCTTGAAACTTGATGGGTGTATTCATCTTGGAGAGTTCTAGTCACCACAGGTATGTCACAGTGACCAACATTTCATGCTCCATTGCTTGCATAAATCTTTTGCATATAGCTCCATTTCTCTGACGCAGTTGTATGTAGTTTAAATTTAATGGGCATATTCATCCTGGAGGTTACTACTCACCATGGGCCAAAGGAGGTCACAGTGACTTAAATTTCATGATCAGTGAATTATGTTAAGTTTTTGCATATGTTACACTGTTGTATGTACAGTCATGAAACTTGATGTTAATTGGTTTATTAATCTTGGAGAGTACAATTCACCACTGGCCAAATTAAGTCACATTGATTTACCTTTAATGCTTCAGTAATTACTTTAAGTTTGCTCTGTTTCTCATAGTGACCCACTTTTCATGTTCCAATGATTGGGAGGTTTTTTAATCACTTAGCTCAATACCTCTGACGCTTGTATGTAGTCATGAAACTTTAATGAGTGGATTCATTTTGGAGGATACTACTCACCATTGGTAATGTAGGTCACAGTGATGTATTTCATATGTGATAGTGACTTTTTAAGGCTTTAGACTCTTCCACAATGGAGCAGATGAGACATAGCATTCCATGGAATTCTTCTATATGAATGGTGGAGTAATCCAGAATGTTTCTTGCAGTTTTGTGTTGAAAGGTCCTATTATAATTCTTTGGGTGGTGAGCTGTATAGAAAAGTTCCTTCTTCTCCCCCGGTCATTGTGCATTGTCCATTGTGCTTCATCCTTCATGTGTTGTCCTTTGTCAATTCATACTTGGATATGTTTGACTTGCTTTCTGACCCTGCACATCTGTTTAAATGGAATAAACCTCACTACCTTTTATGAAAATGCACTTTATAGTCACAAATTTGCTGTAGTTATAAATACTGGTATGCTTCCGTATGTTCATGTGCTCTTTGTAGTCATTATATAAGTGGACAATCAAACAAGTAAAGACCAAAATCACTCAAGCAGGACACTTTTTATTTACAGACTGTCAGGCTGGATGAAAGAGAGAGATATAGGCAGTTATTGCAGCAGTTCACATCAGTTCCACTAGAGAGTCAGAAAACAGAGAGTGGTGTATCATGGGAGAGGAAGGGCAAGGGCATCAATGTACCAGCTTTATCAAAGTGAGTCCCGCGATTGTTTAGATTGAAGAGCTTTGTTGTTGGTTTACATATTGCAGTTTTTTATTTGACATAATTTTGTTAAACAGATGCATGTTTTTCCTTAATGTCTGAATTATAAGATCATTATTATCTCCAAATTTTTTTAAAAAGTGCTGAGGATATTGTGATACCCTCCATCTGTTCATCCACATCTTTCTGTCTGTCCATCTCTCCATCTATCTGTATGTAACCACAGCTAATAAACCAAGAGATTATGTCACCCATGGGGTAACTATCTGCAAGAGAGGTCATCTTTGTCTTCCACCCCTGGGGTTGCTAAGAGTTGATCCAAGATAGATTTACAAAAATTTCATTTACAATTACAATGAATTTTTCAAATATTTTCTGACCAGACTTTATGTATAAAATCATAGCAGGAAGATGCATCATGTATATGATGGATTTTGTATTATGACACCTGGATCACTGTCGGGGGGGATGGATGTGAGGGACAGACAGGGAGGTATGGAACTGGGTTGGGATGGAATATAGAGTGGAAAGTGTGGGGATTCACATTTACAAGCCATGGCAGTTGCTCTAGCTTAAACTTAACACAGTTACCAAAGTTAATCTCCAGCATTTGACATTGCCTCCTGCCATGTAACTTGAGACAGCAATTTTCAGAATAGAACATAACTTTTTAAGGATTTTGCTCTTTTTTTAAATAGCTGCTGGTACAAAATCCAGCAGTTTCTACAAGCTATTTTTAAGTAACTGTGGTCTCACTATTTATTAGATTAGGAGCTGAAAATATTGTATTTGACAATTTAAGGACTTGATTGCTGCTTTTTACCTTTGAAAATTGAGTTTGATGCATTGTTGATTCAGACCCTGAAATGAGTGATTTTACCAAATAGGCATTTCACTTCTATTTCATTTCAAATGCATTCAGATTAATTTCCAGTAAGGTTTGCATTTCAGCTATCATCTCGTCTTTTCAGTGCATTCTGATTTTGCATTTATTGCTTCATTTATTGTTTCCTTTCACTTTTATTCATTTTGAACAAATGGAAATACAGTTACTGAAGTTGGGTTTTCCCATTTTCAAGAGTGTTCAAGCAAGAGAACTATTCATTTTGTTTCTTGTCTTATTAAAAAGTGTGCTTTATTTAAAATAGTCAATGCATAAAGACAGCACTGAAGTTACAACAAATAAAAATAAAACCGCAACTGAAAAGTAAATGTAAAAATATAGTTGTGTGCATTTGTCAGCATAGCATCATTTATTTCCTATTTCGTTCCAATAAAAACTGTACAGATAAAACCACTGGCAATGATTGGTTTCATTTGGTATTTTGTGGCACAGCAATGCAGAAAAGTTATTTAGTGCCAAGGCAGTTGGAGTAAATTCCCTGGCCCAAGGACACACCATGGTACCTGACCTAGGCAGGGATGATGGTATAATTCCAAACTGCATCCTTTGGTCACTAATTCGGCATCCCACTTTGCCACTGCAGCTCCACTGGTGATGATGTCATCACATCAGGGATGGTTGTTTATATTTGGTCTATTCAGTTCCTGTATTATCATGTGAATGGGCTTTTGACATTGAAATTCAGCAGCAGCTTGAAAGCAATCAAACTTGTATTCCCCAGGTATGTACTATGAATGAATATAACTATTGCTTTGTCCATCTTTATGCCTGTCTGTCCATAACATTTTTATTTCAGGAGCATAACTCTCAAACTATTAACCATTCAAGGTATTTCAACCAAACTTGGTACACCTGTCAAGCAAGTTGGGTAGAGGTGCCTTTGATACTTAACATTTTCCTCATTCAATTTTTAGCTCTACTGGTCATAGAGCAGAAGAGCTTATGGGATGGTCTGTTGTCTGTCATCCATCTGTCAGTTAGCACAAGTTTCTTATTGCTACTCCTCCTAAACTACTTGGAGGATTGCTGTGAAACTCCACACACTTTCCTCCCATGGTCTAGTTGGTCCTCAATGAAATGATGCCACTTGGACATCCAGTATGGCTGCAACAGTCGCCCTCTTGAAAATCTTGTTTTCACTTCTCCTCCAAATTAGGTGGTCATATCAGCATGTCACTTTCACTAAAAGACTTCCTATGATGTCTAGTTGGTCCTAAATGAAAATGGTACCAATCTGATGTCCAATATGGACACCACAGCAGCCATCTTGAAAAATCTTGTAATTTTTACTCCTCCTGAATGGAAAGTCGTATTGCGTATTGACGTGGGTTTTCACCAGAAGACATCTTATAATGTCTAGTTGGTTCTAAATGAAAATGGTGCTGCTCTGATGTCCAATATGGCTGCCACAGTGACCATCATGAACATCTTGCTGTTGCTACTCTGAAACGGATGGTCATTTCAACATTGGGTTTTCACTGAAAGACTTCTTATGATGTCGAGTTAGTCCTAAATGAAAATGGCGCCAATCTGACATCCATTATGGCCACCACAGCAGCCATCTTGAAAATCTTGTTATTGCTACTCTTCCTGAATGGAAAGTCATATTGACATGAGGTTTTCACCAGAAGACTTCTTATGATGTCTAGTTGGTCCTAAATGAAAATGGTGCTGATGTGAGGTCCAATATGGCTACCACAGTGGCCATCTTAAAAATCTTGTTATGGCTACTCCTCCTGAATGAAAAGTAATATTGCCTTTGGGTTTTCATCAGAAGACTTCTTATGATGTCTAGTTAAGCCTAAATGACAATGGTGCCGCTTGCACATCCAATATGGTCACCACAGTGGCCATCTTGAAAATCTTATTATCGCTACTCTTCCTGAATGGATGGTCATATCAACATGGGGCTTTTACTAAATGACTTCTTATGATGTCTAGTAGGGCCTAAATGAAAATGGTGTTGCTCAGACATCAATAGGGCCACCACAGTGCCCATCTTGAAAATCTTGTTATCTTTTCTCCTGAATGAATGGTCATACGGCATTGTATTTTCACTGAAAGACTTCTGATGATTTCTAGTTGGATGCAAGTGAAAATGGTGCCAATATGGCCACCACAATGGCCATCTTAAAAGTCTTGTTATAGCTGCTTCTCCTGGATGGCTGGTCATATCAGTATTGTGTTTTCACCAAACGACATCTTACGATGTCTAGTTGGTCCTAAATGGATGTAGTGCAAATATGATATCCAATATGTCCACCACAGCAGATAATTTGAAAATATATTTATTGCTGAAGAATATCAGAGTTGGTGTGAACACCCAGCAGTTACAAGAAAGAAATGGTCTTATCTTGAATTCATGGAAATTCTTTTCGGCTAGTAGAGCATCATTCCCTTTGAGGGACTCTAGTTTCTTATGTTACCTTGGAAACCAAGTGTATCATAAGTAATTTTAAAAGTTTCTTTAGACTGCATTCCTCGTTTGTGTTCATTCTGCATACCATTTGCATTAATTCTTTGCTTACCATTCATTCTTCATTCACTTTGCATTCCATTTTTGTTTCACTGGTACAATTACTCATTTCAGGGTCTGTATTTTTAGTAGTGAAACCACCATTGTAAAATTTTAGTACCCACAAATTAACAAATATTTTGCATAAAAAATGTCATTGTGTGCAGTTGTTTGCCACAAGATTTGTCACTGAATACAAATATTGGATGGTTTATCGGGAATGTTACTGCCACCAGATTTTGTATTTGAACATTTAGTTAGTCTGTTTGTTCACAGATGTGTTAGAATGTTCAGTTTAATTTTATTTTTGTGCTTTAAAATTAAATCATGCATGAATAGGTCACAAGAAACAAATAGGCACCTAATTGGTGTTTTAACTTCACTGCATATCATAACTACAAAACTAAAATCATTCTGATAAACAATGGATTCTCTTTGGCTCAGACATGGTTGGCTAGAAAACCCTGAATCACTTGCTCTTGTATTTAAGACATTAATGTTTATAATGATACTTAACCTTATTAACTTAAACTCTCAAGTTTTTCTGATAGGTTCCTTGGGTGTTCAAGCTAAAGAGATTATATTGTTTATTATGTGTAAGTCTGATGTGATTATTCTGAATTTATTGGTTTAACTAGTTTCCAATTTCATTCCTTTATTCTCTGATATCTTTTATTGATTTTCCTGAAATTAATTGAATTGTTAACCTTTTCTTTTGGCAGATTTTATTTCAAGTCCAACAAAAGCATCCTTGGCAGTAATTATGTTCAGGATGTTGATCGTAGTTTTCGACCCCAAGAAGTGTCCATCCCTCGACAGAAGGTAGTTGCATCACACTCCATCAAACTCAAAGAAAATGGCCTTGGTCCACCCCCCTCAGAGAGAACGGTGATTGATCTCACTGATGATTCAGTTTCAGAACTTCAGTCAGATGCAGAAATACATGCCAGAACATCAGAAGGTTTGTGGAATTTATGGACTGGTGACAAGTCATGTACTAATTGATAGTTCAGATTCATATTATTGTTTTATATAAAACTAATGCCAATGAAACTTCTTCATTAACCTTGCCAGTTTTTAAGAACATGCTTGGCTACAAAGGTCAGTGAGCTTGAGCTGTTTGGAGATTTTATTGAAGAATTTAATTTCTAAATGAATGTAAAATAAAATTTTGCTAGGTTGTTGAAATGAGGAGAAAAATGTATAGTTCAGATTGCTTTAAACTTTTAATTTATTCAGAATTCTGATGAAATGATTTACACATATTTAAATAGATGTTGTTAATGTTGGGATAGAGTCAGGCTCCTCAAAGTGTTTCAGATTCATAAGTTCAGATTAAAGTTAAAACTCACAGTTTTAATCTTAAGAATACTTATTTTTGAACAAACATAAACGTCCAGAAACATTGTTCTGTCTTAGAAAGAAACTTTTATAATTTCATGCCAATTGACTGTTAGTATGACATGTATGAATGGCAGTGCTGGTAAAATACCTTGTTCAGTTGTTCACATTGGTCACCAAAAATTGTTTATTTCAGTCACACCTAGACGTCTGAGCAAAACGGAGAGTAGGACTAAAGACTCCAGGTTTGTAAAACTTTGGGGGGGTGAGGAAATTGTGCAGGGTTTATAAGACGTTAACAGAGTCATTTATTCCACCATTAATGAACTTGCCTGTTACTTGGGGAAAAAAGTTGATTTTAGTACAGAATTGACACATATACATGGTTCTCACAGGTCTTGACAAATTTGATGTCTGGTCTTGACAAATTTGATGTCTGGTCTTGACAAACCCTTGAAAATTAGAAAAAGTGGAAAGACCCCTTTCTGAAGAGTTATTGATTACAAACTTTTCATACTTTATTTTAAAATTGAATAATGGACTCCACATAAAATTATGAGGGTTCAGAATTTAATTTTAAAAGTGGCTAAGTTAATTTAAGCAAGCCCTTGAAAAAATTATAACAAGCCCTTGAAAAGTCCATACATTTAGTCCTGAGATTTTTGTATGAACATTGTATATAGCAGCTATTGATAATCAAAAGTGCATTAATTTTTTAGATATTTTAAATTTGTGCATATATGATTTTGTTAGTGTAAAAGTAAACAGTTTGTCAAATTCATAAAAATGACACTTTAAGTTGATAAAAATGCTGATATGTAGAAGAACTGGATTATTGTCGAGCCCATGTTAGTGGGAATCGAAACATAGTCACTTTTCAGACAGCAGTGGCATCAACAGTTTGCTTAGGTTTTGTATGAAGTTTTTCATTTGCTTATATTTCCTGAACTCCTTGATAGATTCTCCTCATACTTGGTATGAATCATTATGAAGCTAACTAATTAGATTCTCCTCATACTTGGTATGAATCATTATGAAGCTAACTAATTAGATTCTCCTCATACTTGGTATGAATCATTATGAAGCTAACTAATTAGATTCTCCTCATACTTGGTATGAATCATTATGAAGCTAACTAATTAGATTCTCCTCATACTTGGTATGAATCATTATGAAGCTAACTAATTAGATTCTCATCATACTTGGTATGAATCATTATGAAGCTAACTAATTCATTGTACCACATGCTTACTACTCGCTTCTTTTTTCTTGGGGTCAAGGTCACAGTCAATGAAATTTGCATGAAGGTTTGGTTTACTGTTATACTCGCATATAAACTGATTGCAACTGCAAACTGCATAGACCCAGATCTGCCATCGCATAATGCGCCGGCATTTCTGGGTCTATGCTGTTTGTAAGGACTAATCACTAGAACAAACAACATAGACCCTGATCTGTCAGCGCATTATGCGATGGCAGATCAGGGTCTATGTTGTTTGCATTTAGACCCGGATTATTCGCGAGTATGTACGGTAAGTTTTTTCATTTGCTTATATTTCTTAAATCCCGTGATAGATTTTGATTATGACTCATTATAAACCTGAGATAATTCATTCTGTGATGCACTCGCTCACCCCGTTGACCTTGCAATCAAGATCACAGTCATAGAAAATTTGTGTTAAGGCATTGGTTAAAGTTTTTACATCTGCATATATTTTCTAAACCCTTGGATACATCATTATGAAGCTAAAACAATTCATTCTGTGACATGCTCACTCATCCTTTTTACTTTGGGGTCAAGGTAACACATTTTACAGTAGTGCTTTAATCTTGGGTCCAACATGCAAGTCCTGGCCTTCTTGTTTGGTATTGTCACTGATAATATCAGCAGTATTTGATTGTAGGACACATTCATTTGTAAGTAAATCGTAAAAATACTACATTTTTGTGTTGTGTGTGCAAAAGATCCTGCGGATTTAACTTACTGATCATACCTCTTTTCACAGTAGAGTTGAGTCACCAAGAACTATTCAGGAATCACATCTTTGTTCAGAAGAATGGCTAAAAGAATTGTAAGTAAATGATTCATACTTTAACTGATTTTTTTCAGACATGATATTCTACAGTTGTAGACCTTTGTTGAGGTGAATATGAACTGGTATGAACCATTAAAACTCATACTGACTTACATAAAATGGAGATCAGTATGATAGGTTTACTGGTTCATAAAACTTCTTGTTCATTGAAACAAATGTCTATATTATTATATTATTTCTTAAAAAGTTGCAATTTAATTTTGCTTTAAAACTGTGCCAGTGCCATTTCAGACTGCATGACACTAAGAATGTAAGGTTATGACATCAAGTAAATGTCAGTGACATCATAACTAGACCTGCCAGATCGTATGATTTTACTGTAAAGCTTTCTGAAATGATCAATAAATTATGAACGTTATGGTCAAATCTGGATATTGGCTTGTCCAGGTTCAGTCCTGATCCAGGTTTTTTATATTAGACTCAGTAGAGTTGGTCAGGGAACCAGACTGACTTTACAAAGGGTGCCTCAGATGCTTGAATCTACCCATGTTCTTCATGTGAAATGCCCGTAGATCAAGAGTTTGCCTTTAAAATTTTAGCATCATCTAACAAGGTATTCCAACAAATGAAAACACATTAATGGGAAAGGGGACAATCAGCCTCTAAAAAAGTTTAAACAATGGGCGTGAAAGTATAAAAAAAATCTTCAGATACTTAAACATGCTTGGGGAAAGTATGAAAGGCAGCAGTTACATTATTGCACATTATATCAGTTTGAGCATTGTCCATGGCATAAGATATGATTGCTTCCACTATGTGAATTCATAAAAAAAAAAACAAAGATTACATCGAGTTGAAATCTAGCATGAAGTCATTGACCAACATTGGGTTTGGAACTGCAGTTTCTGAAACTGAACTGGAGGTCATTATGGCTGAAATTTACTGTTCTAAACTGTTCACATTTATGTTTGCCAAGTCGACCTTAGCAAACAGTTATCACTATGGTATAACAAAAACTACTGCCATATTATTACAACACTGAGTCAGTTGGGAAAGAAATTGTGGGTAAGATTTCATCCCAACCCTTCAGTATATCAGTTAATGGTAGCAATGAGTCGGAGAAACATGACCCAATTACAAAAAACATCCACACAGAAAAATCGATCATCTGTGTCACTTGATACTTTGGAAGCATTATCCTAGTGATGAAACTGAAGGGAGGCAAAAAATTTCAAAAGGAGTTTGAGCAGAAGTTTCTCTGACAAATACATTACCCACTCAGATTAACATTAGGAAAGTACTCTGCTACCTCCGCATCCAGCCCTCCCTGAAATACGAAAAAACAACTTTCCCTCTATATATCATATAGACAAAGGGAAGTTACTCTGACATATTAACTCCCCTTGTTCCCAAGAGGTGGCCACTTGTATCTTGGCTGTTCACCAGTTTAAACTTTCACTTGCAACTGTGAACATTGCCTCCAAAGAATTCATTGCAATTCATAATAAATTTTGACCATCCAACATTTATTTTCAGTGGTATAGAGAAACAAATGAAATGAGTACTCGGTGCATAAAAGCAGATACAGTTTATTAAGGAGAAGCCAGTTCTAAAGTTTGTAGTGAACAAAACAATTCCTGAATTGGCACTCAGAGGTTTGCTCAAAGACAAGCAGAAATTTCACTATTACTTGCAATGAAATCACAGCATCAATATTTTACAAATAGTACAATATAAAAAATCGAGTTTCGACATTAACAGTTGTAGATTTACGAATTAAATGTCCCTATTTTTAAAAAAAAGGTAATTGGTTTGTTGTGAATCAACATAAACACTTGTATATATGCACATTCACATGCAAAAAGCAGTGATGCAATGCACATTGTTTTCAGAGGTACACATGATGTGTGTCAAAACATCATGGAGTAATGTTTTTAACGATCTTTCAAAGGTTGGTTATATTGAAAAAAGGTTTTTATACAGAAAAGCGAACAACTTCATTAGAAAAGCATTTTATTATCAATTATTCCCAATGCCATTCCACCCAACCCAGCTTCGTTTGCAGTGTACTTCGTCGCCCAAAATGAAAGAGCCAAACTCCTCAAGTATTTCTGTTGTTTACACTTTTAAGTGATACTGAGATATTTCAGTATGCATAAATGCAAATTTGATCCACATTTTCATTTTTGATATCTCTAGTCAACTTTTTGCATGGTTTCAAATTCAAGATCATATTGGGTTCATGTTTACTTCAACATGGAGGTAAGTTATTCTCTGATTGGATAAAAGGATACACACCTCCAGATAAATTACCAGTATTGTAATCGATGAATAAAGCAAAATCATGGTATTAGCAGTGCTTAAAACAATTTCATTGACATAATCCATATACAAGTCGATTCAGAGTATAAGATAAAGTCCAGACTTCCAGCTCAAAAAGTATTGACTTATACACCGAAAATATGGTATGTACAGTCATTAAACCTGATATGTGTATTCATGGTGGAGAGTCTGACACACTGTTGTAAATACAGTCATTAAACCTGAGGGGTGTATTCATGGTGGAGAGTCTGACACACTGTTGTAAATACAGTCATTAAACCTGAGGGGTGTATTCATGGTGGAGAGTCTGACACACTGTTGTAAATACAGTCATTAAACCTGATGTGTATATTCATGGTGGAGAGTCTGACACACTGTTGTAAATACAGTCATTAAACCTGAGGGGTGTATTCATGGTGGAGAGTCTGACACACTGTTGTAAATACAGTCATTAAACCTGAGGGGTGTATTCGTGGTGAAGAGTCTGATACACTGTTGTAAATACAGTCATTAAACCTGATGTGTATATTCATGGTGGAGAGTCTGACACACTGTTGTAAATACAGTCATTAAACCTGAGGGGTGTATTCATAGTGGAGAGTCTGACACACTGTTGTAAATACAGTCATTAAACCTGAGGGGTGTATTCATGGTGGAGAGTCTGACACACTGTTGTAAATACAGTCATTAAACCTGAGGGGTGTATTCATAGTGGAGAGTCTGACACACTGTTGTAAATACAGTCATTAAACCTGAGGGGTGTATTCATAGTGGATAGTCTGACACACTGTTGTAAATACAGTCATTAAACCTGAGGGGTGTATTCATAGTGGATAGTCTGACACACTGTTGTAAATACAGTCATTAAACCTGATGTGTATATTCATGGTGGAGAGTCTGACACACTGTTGTAAATACAGTCATTAAACCTGAGGGTTGTATTCATGGTGGAGAGTCTGACACACTGTTGTAAATACAGTCATTAAACCTGATGTGTATATTCATGGTGGAGAGTCTGACACACTGTTGTAAATACAGTCATTAAACCTGAGGGGTGTATTCATGGTGGATAGTCTGACACACTGTTGTAAATATAGTCATTAAACCTGATGTGTATATTCATGGTGGAGAGTCTGACACACTGTTGTAAATATAGTCATTAAACCTGAGGGGTGTATTCATGGTGGAGAGTCTGACACACTGTTGTAAATATAGTCATTAAACCTGAGGGGTGTATTCATGGTGGAGAGTCTGACACACTGTTGTAAATATAGTCATTAAACCTGATTTGTGTATTCATGGTGGTGAGTCTGACACACTGTTGTAAATACAGTCATTAAACCTGAGGGGTGTATTCATGGTGGAGTATACAGCTCATCACAGGCCGAAGAATTATCAGGGACCTCTTTTCACACCACAGTGATTACATTAAGTTTCTGCATTTAGCTTGGTTTCTCTTACACTGTAGCAGGTACAGTCATAAAACTTCATGGATGCATTTATCTTGAAGGATATTTCTCACCACAGGCAAAAGTAGATCACAGTGACCTATTTATCTTACTCTGTTGACTTTGCAAGGTTTGTGGATTAAATCACAGCAGAGTAGGTGAGACAGGATTTCATGGTATTCTTGTTACATGTCTTTTTTTTTTTAAATTTGAAATTTAAACCATCTTTAGTATGAAAAATAAGTAAATTAGAATCAGTTTCATCTTACTGTTATTGAGTGCAAAATGTTCTTGCTATTGAGTCCACTTTTCATGTATAGTTGTTGTTCTCTGGAAAATACATGCTATTTACTTGAGTTGCCTCCTTTTATATCTTTGTAAGTCCCTTTGGTTTGATTATCATAGGCAAACAAAAATATTGATGATTACAGAATATGTTTCTTGGCCATGAAAATTTTTGAAAAGTTTCCTTACAGATAACAAATTTTTGCATGTATTTCACTTTGTGACCTAATTGTTTGGTCTATATCATTCCAGATAAGAACAAATAACATACTGATGGATAATATTGCATACTAAATGTTTTCTTGTTGATGGAAGCTCTGTCTTCTTTTGTTTTGAAATCATGACATGTAATTATTTGGTTTTTGTAGAAAAGCTAAATATGCTGAAAATGCTAGAGAGTCACAAAGGAAAATAGCAGAAGAGGAGATCAAGTTAAAAGTTTTTGCAGAAAGAGTAAGTATTGTACTTACATTTTAAACTGATTATATTATACATTCATTGTACAAGGTGCTGATTATATGCAAATTTTACTTTGTTGAGAGACAGGATTTAAATACCAATTTTGAATACCTATTTGTTTCTTGCAAAACATGCATAAATTTCAGACAACAGTGTAGGTGGCATCCGTGTCAGAAGGGGCTGCAGTGGCACTGTGGTTAACGTACCGGACTTGCAAGCAAAAGGCTGCAGGTTTCAATCCTACTATTGATCAGCATGGGCCAGCTACCAAGGTGTCCTTGGGCAAGGCACTTGACTTCAGTTGCTTCAGCATGAAATAAATTATTTGTGTTGCTATGCTGTAAAACATATTTTAAAAAACCATGTCATCCATTTTTTGTATATGATTGTATCTTATAGTTATAAAATTGTATGGATGTACTTATCTTGAAAATCATTGTTATGAAAAGTCAGAGTGACCTACTTTTCAAACTCAAAGAGAACTATGTGAGGTTTGTGTCATGCCCTATGTCAGCACATCAGACAGCATTCTTTGGAATTCTTGTCATATTTATAACTGGTGTCATGAAGGTTGAGACTTTCAAGTTGCCATGCTATTTAATGTAAGTTATCTACTTATATTGTCAACTAAGAAGGTTTGGTTTGTTTTGGTTTGTTCTTTTATGGCACAGCAACATAAGCAAGTTAATTAATACCAAGGCAATTGGAGTAAAGTGCCTTACCCAAGGACACGCCACTGTAGCTGACCTGGGCTGATTCTATGATAGGATTCGAACCCATACTCTTTCGGTTGTGAGTCCAGCATGATAACCACTGAGCTACCGTGACTCCCAACTAAAAAGGTATTTCAGTATGTTTTCTTTCATATATTATATTTTGATCAGATGTTTTTTATCAGACTTTAAATATTAGTTTACCTTGGAACATGAAAGAGTCAAATTAACACATGGACCTCAATGCATCAATCAGAATGCTAAATTAATTCTGTTTCTTAAATTTTCAAAGTTTATGATCCATATTCTTGATTTTGAAGTCTGTTTCTTGAGCTTAATGGTCTCCTACATTAATTTTGAAGAGTAGTGTCTTGTTCCTAGCTAACAACATACGCTTCATTTTATTTCAGAGACAAGCAAGAGATGAAGATCTAGAAAAACAGGTAGACATTATTTCCATCTTATAGGTCGAGAGTGTTACTGGTGCGCATGTCTGTGTATATAGGTCCAGAGTTTTACTGGTGCTCGTTATTTACAAATTCTTGAAATGGCACAGATGTTGCTGTCTACTTTAAAATAGTATACCTATATTAGGCAGTGATAATGGAATGGAGAAAATTGACATATTGATGTCTGTACGATTTTCTTTGTTCTTCTTTTATTTGCCTTTTGCAATTGTTAAAATTTAGCTGTTCAGATGGTAAAGGGCACATAATTTTTGCAGATACAGATTGGATTTCTAGAATGTTTAAAAATGCTCAAAGCTGATAATTGGCCTCTGTCTATATGTTTTAAAATATATGACAGATTTTCTTTTTTTCGTAAATGTCCCAATGGGACAAATTTTTCTCCAAGTAAATGAACCGAGACCACATTCCCAGCTTCTCTTGAAAAATCCCTAAGGCTTTGATTTTAGCCATCTAACCTTTATCTTTCAGATTCGTCAGCGAATGCGGCTGACAGAATTTGTGAAACCTGCTGTAGAGGAACCTGTAATTGAGTTGGAGGATGAGGAAGATAAGAAGAAGGTGGAAGAATTCCCAGGTCTGTTCTTGATAGTGCTCTGAATCAACAGCAATTCACACTATGAGGTGAACCTGTTTGAAAAAACTAAAAGGGAAAAATAAAATGTGTTCATGAAGAAGAAAAAACTTAAATATAAACAGGAAAAAAAATACAGATTTCAAATTCACTTGAACTAAAATATGTTCTTCAACATCCAGGGCTTAAAATAAACAAAAGTTTTATTTGATTAAGCTTAAGATGATCATGAAGTTGCAAGAAATTCAAAAAAAAATTAATTTGTTGTGTAAAATGCTGAGCAAGTAACATGAAAATTGTACTTCTCCAGAAATATATAACTTCTCCCAGGCAACTAGTCATTGGTTGTAAGTGGAAAATCCCTGAATTGGAGTTTATTATTCATAATTGAATCCTTATTATATCCAGCATAGGACAGCAAGACATTCACAGGCTCTGGTAGATAAAACAATAAATGACAGTTGTAGGAAATGGAAAAAAGTCTTTCCCCCAGTTCACACAAACTGAAATACAGTTCTGCCCCCCCCTCCCCCCCCCCCCTCTGCCAATTCAGGTATAATTCAAGATTCTAAATCATTTCTTTTTTCCATCATCTCCTCCAACATAGCACATAGTCCAACCTGCATTTGAATCAGAGGTGCCATGCATAGTTATTATAGGTTAACAAAAGTCAATATATTTCTTTTGAAGACTGTTTATTTAAACCATTATAGACAGGCTTGTTACTACATTTAATATTCCCTATAAATAAGTCTCACATCATATTTGTAACTGCCAGGTTTGTACACAATGGACAATACCCAGTCATTGCGGATACTTAATTGTTCAACACAATTTGGAGTAATTTATTTATGGAGAAAATACTTCATTTATAATGTAACCAACAAGTATCTAAAATTACCAACATCACTCAAGGTAGAAAATTAGGTCACATTGACCAAATATGTTGTTTATTTATGCTTCATTGTAAGTTCCCTCACACCCTCTACAAAATACCACCAGACTCTTCAGACATGTTATTTTCTCAGTTCTAGCAGAAATTAGTGTAGTTTGGGTTTTTTTGTAAGAAGGATTTTTAAGGTTTATGATCATAACCAAATGGGGTGAAAGATGATTGATATTTGTCACATTTAAATGAGAGGAACAATTTCTTCTTTTTTTTTTCTTTTTTTTTGTCTCACCTGCACTTTATTGCATCCAGCATCAGGCACATCCTAAAATCCCATCTTTGATATAGTTAATTTAAAGTTAATATAGTCTACATGGAATCTATTGGAACATTTAATTTGGCTTGGAACCCTACAACCCCAAAATGGCACGCTGAATCAGTGTATTAAGTTGTACACATTATCTTGACCTGACTTTTGGAAATGAGATGTGGTGAATTTTTTTTTTTTTTTTGAGCTAATCAGAGTTTTGGGAATTACTTTTAACTAAATGTTCAGCATGAGAACCAAAATATTTCAGTTTCATTTTAACCATAAAATGCTTATAAGAAAATGATTACTGGTATTTTTCAGAATACTAAAACATGTTCGTCCCTCATCTTTCAGAGCTTACTCCAGAAATGGAAAAGAAAATTGATTATGCCCTCAGGAGACAGCCAGGTGGAGAGGTTCTGGTGGAGGCATTCCGGTTACAACTCACAAGGAATGACTTTACAACATTGTCTGGTCTTAGCTGGCTAAATGATGAAGTAAGCTGTGTATTTATCTGTCAGTTAGCCCTAAAAGTTGGAGTTGATCAGGCTATAATTTTGGTTATTTGCCCAGTATCCATTGTGTTCCTTGCGGATGAATCTTACATAAGATGTAGATATTGTGTTTTCAAGGTCATTGGCATTTGCATTGTTGTTGTTTTCATCTTCAACAACATTTATTTTCTTGCATATTGCCCCATATTCATTTATAAAAATTGGTGGAGAGATTCATCTTGAGATGCACTACTCAACATACCATCATGCCAAAAATGTCACAGTCACCTGCATTTTTATTATCAATTGATTATGATGATTTTTTTAACCAAGCATTCCTTGGATGTCCATGCATGTACCGGAACAGAACTTAATATATTCATTTTAAGAAAAACTACTCATTGATATTAAAAAGTAGGTCACAGCCTAGATTGTCTCTGGAATTTCCCAAGTCATCACCAAATTTTGCCCAGAAAAATACTGACAGATGGTTATGTAGATTACCAGTAAAGGTCATCCTGACATGTAAATGATTTATACCTCTTCCCTTCTCATATCCTCTCTCATGGCTTTCTCTTTGTTTCTTACCATAAATTAATCAGTCTCAGTTAGTCTGTATTTTTATAATTGTATGCAACAAGTTCAAACATTCTTATGTATTGTGACCATTGCTTATTAGATACATATGAATGTAAAATTCATCTGCATGAGAGAGGGTATGTACAGGCATTGCCTGTCACGATCAAATTCATGTGCTTGAGAGAGGGTATGTACCGGCATTGCCTGTCACGATCAAATTCATGTGCATGAGAGAGGGTATGTACCGGCATTGCCTGTCACGATCAAATTCATCTGCATGAGAGAGGGTATGTACAGGCATTGCCTGTCACGATCAAATTCATGTGCATGAGAGAGGGTATGTACCGGCATTGCC
Organism: Margaritifera margaritifera; assembly: GCA_029931535.1. Classification (NCBI taxonomy): domain Eukaryota; kingdom Metazoa; phylum Mollusca; class Bivalvia; order Unionida; family Margaritiferidae; genus Margaritifera; species Margaritifera margaritifera. The sequence continues at coordinate 122,156 of JAQPZY010001385.1, forward strand.
TGTCACGATCAAATTCATGTGCATGAGAGAGGGTATGTACAGGCATTGCCTGTCGCGATCAAAATATGTAATAAATAAATAGCTAAAGGCTGCACAATATAATTCTCCGTTCCTGATCTCACTTCTATTTAGCTGTAGTCATTACTCATTAATGCTAGTATTTTCTTTCACAATTCACCTTTTTCTCAGAATGTTTTGTTCAAATTAATAAATGTTTGATTTATTGCTGAATTAAACATTTCTGCATGACCTTTGTTAATAAATTTAATTTAATCTGTTACATCATTTATAAAAACTCCTAGCTCACATCAGTAGCTTCAAGGCAAAACTCTTTAGACTGAAGCCCAAACCCCTAAATTTTCAACTGCCAAGTGTGCAGTTTTTATTGAAATGAAGCAACTTCTGGAAATTCTGATCACCATGGTGATTGTGGCAATCACTAGCACAAGATAGAAAATACTTGCATTCAGATTTTTCAAAATGTAAATATTGTTTGTGTTAGTTATTGGGCGCAACTCTTTCTTTAAGTTCCAAAGTTGACTGTGTGGTTGACGTCAGAAATATCATTGGCATAAGAGAGTGTAATATATTTTAATGTAAATTCAGTTATTTTGTTGGTATCAACTTTTGTGGTTTTGTTTGTTGGTACAGTGAAACCCCGCTATAGCGCGATATTTGGGGTCCATAAAATTCGATCGCGGAAAAAGCGGGGTCGCGTTATTGCGGGGTTTTACTATATTTTACTTTTTTCAGAGAACAACGTATACACGTCTAATGTATAGCATGAATAGGGTATCAACATCGTTTACTATCTGATATAGATCCGTCTTTGTTTTCCCACATGACAACCCTTTGATTGAGCCACGAGTTTGATACAGCTGTACTTGTTCAGTGCTAAGGGATATAGAGAATGGTTATTTGAACTCTCTGTGATCTTGCCGCCCAAGCTCAGTCTCTACATAAGCACCCACATATGACAATCTTTGATCTTGCCGCCCAAGCTCGGTCTCTACATAAGCACCCACATATGACAATCTTTGATCAACCACCGCATTGTCTGGTGCTTGGTTGTGTATACAGTTAAAGAAGAAACATAAGTCGGCTATTGTTTGCGCAATGATTGTATACAGGATGAATTGAAGTCCAGCGCACGTGTTGGCGGCTTACGTTTTTTGATGTTTATTAAATCGTGAGAATCTTTTATCAACCACCACATTGTCTGATGCTCGGTTGTGTATGCAGTTAAAGACGAAAAACATGTCGGCTATTGTTTGAGCAATGATTGTATACATAATGAATTGAGGACAAACACACAGAAGACTTACTGGCTTTAGTCATGGATCAGTAATAAGTAACATTTCCGAAAATGTTTATTTTGGCATAACACTTCAAGAAATTGGTGAAATTGTTAAATTTCAGAAGCCACGCCACGATCGACTTCATACGTGATCCCTTTACCAAAATGATACTAAACTTTTTATACACTATTTCTCGTACTTAAAAAAAAAATATTTTTTTCCGTGTACGAGAAAAATACATGTACATGTATATAAAATTTCAGGAACCACGCCACAAAAATATTATACTCGAATTCATACGCGATCTCTTCCCCAAAATGATACTTTAATATACACATTTTATACACTATTTCTCGTACAAAAAAAAAAAAATGTTCATGTGCGAATGAATATATGAAATTTTGGGAGCCACGCCACGATCGCGTTATATCCGAATTCGCGTTATAGCGGGGCGCGTTATAGCGGGATTTCACTGTACTTAAATTCATGGATTTGGAAAGGAGTCCTATTTATTCCTAGTAAGAATCATTGCTTGTTGGGTCCTTGAATTCATATTTTGTAGCGATCACAAAATCCATGAAAATTTGATACCCAACAAAATGAGTTAGTTCACAGCATTATCATAGGACCTGTACATTGTACATTAAGTTACATTTCATATACAAAACTGTACAGTGTCTTACTGTACCATAAAATAAAGTGAGATATCAGGCTCACATTGGCTTTGGCATTTGCTACATCATCATGTCAGATTACGATTCCATCAATATAAAGATGTTCTTAAATTGCTAGATACTTTGCTTTTTCAAGAAACTCTTTTATGCCTCAACACTAATAAGTTTGTGGCATATAGTGTTATCTTTGTTTGTCCATACACTGTTAAGTTTTAGGGGAATATACGTACACTTGTCTGTCCATACACTGTTATAGTTTAGGGGAATATAGTGTTAACCTTGTCTGTCTATATACTGTTAAAGTTGGGGCATATAGTGTTACCCTTGTCTGTCCTTACACTGTTATGGTTCAGAGCATATAGTGTTTTGCTTGTCTGTTCATACACTGTTAAGGTTTGGGACATATAGTGTTAACTTTGTTTGTCCATACACTGTAAAGTTTTGTGTTTAGATCAGTTTCTCAGAGACTGTAGTGGAGCATTCATGTTATAGGAAAACATTTTTAGTATTAAATAGTTTCTTAATTAGCAAGGTTTTAACTTGTTAAATAAAAGTACATATATTAAATAAAGTACGATGGAAATGCTTTTCAAGGATTCAACCTTATCAACAAGATTAAATTATACAGTGATAACAGATACCTAATGTGACGATTGATGAGAAAGGCAAAATGTAATCATAAAAATAAAAATTTGCATGTTCAACAGATTTATAGGACATGCACATTGTCATAATCCAGTTTACTTTTGTGTCTACCCATGTCAAAAATAACGTGTACTCAAAATTATGGACAGATGCATGTGTTTCAATTAACAACTCTTTGAAGAAATGAAAATAAAAAAATGCAAATCAAAGCATTGATAGAAACCTCTTACAAAGTCAGTATTTCAGTTCATTTGATTCCTTTTCCTTTGATCAATTAACCCTGCACAGGTGCAAAACAATACTGAGTACTAGTGTTTGTGTGGTCCTGAGACATGTTTACATATCGTCTTTTATTTTACCAGTAAGCTAACTGGCTACACTATTTCAGTGATACCCAAGTTTCTGTGAAAATAAACTGAGCTGTTTAGATGTCCAGGAACATTGTTTTAAGAATCCTATATTGGTTATTTGGGGATAAGTTTCAATGGAATTCAACTGCTCTACATTATTGTTTTAATGACCCATTTTTTGGTCAGTGGTTCCTCATCACCCCACCCCCACCCCCTTCTGAAGCAAAACAAAAATGCACAGGTCCATCTGTCAGTCAATCCGTCCATTTATCTGTCTGTCATCAGCACTGGTTAGGGTTTGTTAGTACTATTTATCAGTGAAAACTTGGTCACTGTGACCTATATTTTGTGGTTTAGTGATTTGTGCTTACCTTTGCACTTACTCAGTTTCTCTATGGTAGGGTTTGTGTTTAAGTCTTTTTCTCACAATATTAGTCTTACAGCCACATAAGTTGGTATTTAGATGTGTCAAGTCATGGTTCACAGAAACCAAAAATCTACAAAAAAATGAATTTATAGTTTTCATAGTTTGCAATCCAGCCAGACTGCAATTGATGGTTTTCTTGTATATCTAATTATTTTTCTTTCTTTTCTTTTGCAGATTATAAATTTTTACATGAACATGCTCATAGGAAGAGGTGAACTGGACAATTATCCAAAAGTCTATGCTTTCAACACATTTTTCTACCCTAAAATTATGAGTGCAGGTTACAGTGCTGTGAGGCGGTGGACCAAAAACATTGACATTTTCTCCAAAGATTTTTTAGTCATACCAGTACACTTGGGGATGCATTGGTGTCTTTGTGTAAGTGTATTTATAACATGACTACTGTGTTTTGAGGTTAATAAACCTATTTCATACTTGTGCATATTACATGTTTGATAACAGCTCAGGACGTCATATTTGATATTGTGGCATCACACAAAAACAAAGGCTCACTGTACAAGGCATCCAGATGTACTTCAGATTCAAAATTTGTAATAGAAATTATTGAACTTGTTTCATGCATCCGCCTGCATGTATGTGAATCTCTACTCCTATTCTACTACATCTATTGACATAAAATTTGGACTTTGGGTGCATCAGAGTAGATTAGATAGGGTTGTCAACAGTCAGTACTGTTCCTCAGAGTAGATTAGATAGGGTTGTCAACAGTCAGTACTGTTGCTAGGAGTAGGTTAGATAAGGTTGTCAACAGACTATACTATTGCTCAGAATAGATTTGATAGAGTTTCATGTTCCTCTAGAGATACCTATATTAACATATTTTATAATAAGATAAAAGAGGACATGTTGCACAAATACAAAATCAAGTTCCTGATGTGAATAGCTTTATTCAAAATAGTATCCAACAAATTTAATATCCCGTTTGCCTGCTTTAAATAATGAGTGTCCTTTATTTAGGTTGAAATACACATGACCATATTATTAAACTTGTGCACAAATTTTGCATTTAACCTGTATGTGTCGACAATCTCGCCCCACAGAGACACTGTTTGGTAATTTTTAGCTCAACTGGTCATAGGCCAGAAGAGCTGATGGGATGACCTGTTGTCTGTCGTCTGTGGTCCAACATCCATCTCTCCGCTAGCCCAAGTTTGTTATCACCACTCCTCCTAAACTACTTGAAAGATTTCCATGAAACTTTACACACACATTCATCCCAAGGACTAGTTGGTCCTAAATGAAAATGGTGCTGCTCAGACATCCATTATGGCTGCCACAGCAGACATCTTGAAATTTTATCACTACTTTGCATGAATGGATGGTCATATCAACATTTGGTTTTCACTAAAAGATTTCTTATGATGTCTGGTTGGTCCTAAATGAAAATGGTGCCGATCCAGTATGACCACCATGGCTGCTATCTTGAAAATCTTGTTATTGCTACTCCCTCTAAATGTAAAGTCATATCAAAATGTGGTTTCACCAGATTTAACGCCATTTTTCAGCACATGATAGTCTATTCATGGTGACCAGCATATTTGGTGGAGGAAGAACCTGAGAAGAACCACTGACCCACAGGAAGCTACTAACAAGCTTTCTCACATACCCACATAGGCCAAGCCGAGACTCAAACCCTTGCGGACAGAGGTGAGATGTGAGTGATCTGTAAAGGCATGTGCCTTAGACCGCTCGGCTACCTGGGGCCCTTGGCCTGAATGAAAATGGTGCCGATCTGATCTCAAATATGGCTGCCACAATGAACATATGGAAAATCTTGTCACTAATTCTCCTGAATGGATGGTCATATCAATATGGGGTTTTCACCAAAAGTCTTCTAATGGTGTCTAGTTTGTTCTAAATGTAAATGGTGCCGATCTTACATCCATTATGGCTGCTAGAGTGCCTAATATGAAAATTGTATTGCACAAGAATATCAGATATGGTTTCAACGCTCTGCAGTTAAAAGAAGAAATGGTCTTATCTTGAATTCCTGGAAATTCTTTTGGGGCAGTAGAGTGTCAGCCCCTTTGAGGGACTTTTGTTTTTTCTAAAGACAATGATGTGTATCAATATAATGAAATCCTTGAAAAACATGTAAACACTTTTATGTGACGGAGAAACTCCATTACGATGACATTGTAAAGATGGAGTCATAATTGCCATGACATCTTCCTGATCGCCATTTTCAGTGTCTCCCAACCGCCATCTTGAGAGTCTGTGTGCCACATCACTGCTTTTTATACACTTGAGGTGGGGTTAAAAAGAAATCCTCGTTTGTCCATCTGTCCATCCATCTCATTAGCACAACTAGTGCTGTAGGTTATGACAGATTGCCATGAAACTTGGTAAAAATTATAGTCATCACTAAGGATGTGCATATTGACAAATCACTTTGCTCCTGTAATTTTCATGAGAGTTATTGCCCTTTTTGCCTTGCAGCTGATTGCATTGTATGACAGAATCTTGTGAAAGCAACTAGTTTAAAATTTTTTTTTTTTTTTTAATCACCATGAAGCTTGGTAAATGTTATAGCCATCATCTTAAGATGCCCATATCGACCAATCACATTGCTTCAACAGTTTTTTTTAGAGTTATTGTCCTTTTTGTCTTGTAGCTTAATACAGTGTACAACACAATCTCTATAGCACAGTTAGTCCCTCAGTTTTTGATGGATTGCCTGCAAGCTTGGTAAATGTTATGGTCATCTTCTGAATATGTGCATGGCAACAAATCACTGTGCCTCTGCAGTTTTATAGAGTTGGCCCAATCAGACTGTATCTGCATAGAGAATTTGTAAATATCTGTCTGGGAGTAGAAAAAAATTGACCACAAAAAAAAACCCTTGTGGTTTGTTACATAAAGCAGATTTGTTTTGATCTCATCCCTTTACAAAGTGTTGACATCAAGATTATGACATCATAATGTACATGCCATTAGAATGACACGGCTTTATATACAACTAAATTGTTTTTACAGCATTCTTCATGACCTATATAAATTTTCCTTTATGTTAAAGATCTGAAATGATCTGCCTTTTTTTTCTTGATAAATTTAATTCATCTTAATCAACATTTACAGTGCCAATTTCGTTTTACTTTTTTTTTTCCCCAGGCCCTGGTTTTGGCTATCCATTGCATAACAATCAAAGTCAAAGTGGGCCGGGTGACCCAGGCTAGCAATTTTATAAAGAGTTATTGCCCTTTATTACTTGTAGCACAATGCAGTGTATACAGAATCTTATGAATGCAACTTGTCTCAAAGATTTCAGTGGATCACCATGAAACTTGGAAAATGTTATGATCATCATATGAAGATGTGCATACTGACAAATCACTGTGCTCCTGCAATTTTTATAAGGGTTATTACCCTTTTGGCCTTGCAAATGAATACAGTGTATACAGAATCTTGTGAACACAACTAGTCTATCAGATTTCAGTGGATCGCAGTGAAACTTGGGAGATGTTATGAACATCGTCTGAAGATGCACATATCAACAAATCACTGTGCTCATGTGACTTTGTTAGAGTTATTTCCCTTTTTGACTTGAAGCCTGATGTAGTGTACAACAGAATCTTGTAAATACAACAAGTCTCAGAATCTTCAGTGGATCAACATGAAACTTTGTGCAAGTTATGGACATCATTTTGATATGCATGTATAAATTAAAATTAGTCCTCCCATGATTTTTGTTATTGCTCTTTTTGTCTTGCAGTTGAATGCAGTGTATGACAGAATCTTGTGATTGCAACTAGTCTGGCAGTTTTTGATGGATCACTGAAACTTTGGTACATATTATGGTCATGCTCTGAAGATGAGCATATCAACAAAACACAGTGCTCCTTTGGTTTCGATTAGAGTTATTGCCCTTTTTTACTTGAAGCTTGGTATAGTTTATGACAGAATCTTGTGTGCAGTCTCACAGTTTTAAATAGATAGCCTTGAAACTTTGTATAGTACTTCGTCACTATAAGATCCTTTATTATAACACTGTTATCAGGCGAATATGGTCATGGATCTCAATACATTAAGTGGTAGTCAAATTATATGTATTATGTTCTTCGTTCTAAAGTGGTCTCACTCTAAAGCAATATACTCTGTGGCTTCCATTGACAGTGTTATAATCAGGGTGTACTGTACATGTTATGGCCATCATCTAAAGCTGTGCATATCAACCAATCACTTTGTTTTCACAATTTTTAGCTCTAATGGACATAGACCAAATGAGTCAGGTTCCCTGGGTTGCCGAGTGGTCTAAGGCACTCGCCTTTATAGATCACTGTCATCTCGCCTCTGTCCGCATGGGTTCAAGTCTCGGGCTTGGCCAATGTGGTTATGTGAGAAAGCTTGCCAGTAGCTTCCCCATGGTTGGTGGTTTTTCCCGGGATTTTCCGATGTTCTTCCTCTACCAGATATTCTGGCCGCCATATATAGCCTATCATGTGTTGAAAAATGGCGTTAAACCCATAAAACCAAACCAAACCAGATGAGTCATTGGGATGGCCTGTTGTCCATTATCCATCTGTCAGGGGAGCCCCAGGGGACTGAGTGATCTAAGGCGCTCGCCTTTACAGATCACTCACACATCTCGCCTCTGTCCGTGTGGGTTCTAGTCTTAGCTCAACCAATGTGGGTATGTGAGAAAACTTGCCAGTAGCTTCCTGTGGGTTAGTGGTTCTTCTCGGGGTTTTCTAGGTTCTTCCTCCACCAAATATACTGACTGCCAAGTATAGCCTATCATGTGCTGAAAAATGGCATTAAACCCACACAAAAAAAAAAACGAACCATCCATCAGTTAGCAAAAGTTATCACTACTTATCCTAAACTACTTGGAGGATTGCCATGAAACTTTACACACACATTCATCCCAGGGTCTAGTTGGTCCTAAATGAAGATGGTGCCATGTGGACATCCAATATGGCCACCACAATGGCCATCTTAACAATCTTACTGCTCCTCCTGAACATACGGTTCAGTTGGTCCTAAGAATGGTGCCATTCTGGCATCCAAAATGCTGCCACAGCAGCCATCATGGAAATCTTGTTATCACTATTACTTTTAAATGTAGAGTCATATTGATGTGGAGATTTCACCAAAAACTTCTTATCAAGTCTAGTTGGTCCTAATTGAAAATGGTTCGGATCTGACTTACAGTATGGCTCCATGGCAGCGATCTTTAAAATCTTGCTATCACTACCCTACTGGAGGGATGGTCATATCGACATGGAGTTTTCACCAAAAGACTTCTTATGATTTATAGTTTGTCCTAAAATAACATCCAGTATGTAACCTTGGTAACCGTCTTAAAAATATTGTTATCGCTACTCCTCCTAAACAGAAACTCGTATCAATTTGGGGGTTTTACCAGAAGACTTCTTATGGTGTCTAGTTGATTCAGAATGAAAATCTTGCTAATCTGAAATCCAATATGGCCAGCATGGTGACCATCTTGAAAATCTTGTTTTATTGCTACTCCTCCTGAATTATCTGGTCATATCAACATGGCTTTTCACCAAAAGACTTTTTATGATATTTAGTTGGGCCTGAATGAAAATCGTGCCGTTATTACATCCAATATGGCTGCTATGATTGCAATCTTGAAAATTGTGTTATCATTATTCTTCCTGAATGGATGGTCATATCAACATAGGGTTTTCACAAAAAGACTTATGATGTTTTGTTGATCCTAAATGAAATTTGTGCTGATCTTACATCCAATATGGCCACCACATCTTGAAAATCTTGTTGCTTAAGAATATTAGACATGGTTTCAGCACTCAGCAATTAAAGAGAAGAAACAGACTTATCTTGGATTCCTGTAAATTCTTTTCATCCAGTTGAGCATCAGTCACTTTGAGGGATTCTTATTGTTAGTTATTGCCCTTTTTTGTCCTGTAGTTGAATCCAGTATAAGATAAAATCTTGTAAGTACAACTTGTCTTGCAGTTTTTTACGGATCACTTTGAAACTTGGTACATATTATGGTCATCATACACATTTTAATGAATCTTTGTGCTTCCATGATTTTTGTAAGAGTTATGGCCCTTTTTTAATTACAACTGGATTCAGCATTTGACAGAATTTTGTGAATTTAACTATTCTTCCAGTTTTTAGTGGATTTTCTGTTTTAAGTTTATTTCTCAAGCTCTGTTCATGGTAGGGTCATCAAACTAGATGATTGTATGCATCTCTGTTAGTACCACACCCTTATAATAATGGAAGGTCATGGTGACCTACATTTCACATTTTGCTGGCTTAGGTAAAGTTTTTGCATTTAGCTCATGACCAGATAGGTTTTTAGCACCCAGTATTCATACTGTTATAACAAGATTCATGAAACTTGGTGAGGATGCATCTTGATGAGTACTATACCCTCATCACACAAGTAGGTCACTGTAACCATATCTTTTGAACCATGGTTGGCACATGCTCTTGAACATGCACTTGTATATGCAAAACATTTAGAAGTTGGGTTTTAGTGGTATGATTCTCTTACAAAAACATTTCTTCAACATGACCAGTGCATTGGTTGTATGAAGCATGAGGGTTAACTGCACCATACAGGAGAGGGTTAACTGCACCACTCTGATCAGTTTGAATAAAAGATACCTGATCTGTCTTTTGATTCCATGGCATTTGCTGCCAATATTATAATGAATGTGTATTTTGTGACTGTATGTAGTTTAAGCATAAGCATTCTAATTAGAAACTACTAGTTTCCCTTAAATGACACTTTGAAGCAACTTCATATCTTATGACTCTGACTTACTTCTGAGCCAGTATTTACTATGCTCAATACAAATATTCATAAAACTTGAAGTGGCAAGGCTTTTCATTTTTAAAGTACAATACACCAATCAACACTTTCTCTGAAGGCAGATATTAGTGACATCCCTTTGTATAAAGTCAGAGGTCATTTGGGATAAAAAAAAA
>JAQPZY010001385.1:137500-240000 GCA_029931535.1 Margaritifera margaritifera
AAGTATAAAGTTGGTAGTTAATTCTGAACCCATTCTTTAGAGAATGGACTGGAGCTACTTTTGAAGAAAAATGTCACCAATTCATATTTATCATATTTCCACAATCAGGTTTTATCACAGAGACCTAATTATTTGTACCCCCCTCCCCCCTTCAATTCTTGTGACTTGTTTGCTGGACAGTGTACAATACCAGGTCTTGAATTGCTTAATTCTAACTGCCTAATTCATAGCGTGTTTTCTCTCTCTGACTTCTTATATTTCTGGTTTAATATGAACAACTGTAATGAATCGAAATATTTCCATTTATATCCTTAAAATGTATACCAGTAGAATCTGTTTCACCATTGGAAAAAGATCACATGCTGTTGCTACTTGTTCTTATTTTGTACTTCTTCTCTGCAAAGAAAAATTTATTATTATTATTATTATTATTATTATTATTATTATTATTATTATTATTAAATACCAAACAAGATAACAGTTTAAATTGAATAAGAAGATTTAAGCAGCTTTTTAAATTTTTTTGACCCAAATGAAGAAGTTACTGTATATACTTGCTTATAAGTTGAGTCCAACTGCAAACTGCACAGACTCAGATCTGCCATAATAGCATAATGTGCCAGCATATCTTTATCTGTGTAGTTGGTTAGACGTAATTAATACAACAAACAACATAGACCCTGATCTGCCAGTACATTATGCCAGATAATATATCTGTGTAGTTGGTTAGAAGTAATTAATACAACAAACAACATGGACCCTGATCTGCCTGTACATTATGCCAGATAATGCTGCCTGATTATTTTATTGTCTCACCTGTAAATGGTGAGACACAGTGTGAGAGTACAGTAGACATATAATACTGCATGATTATTTTATTGTCTCACCTGTAAGTGGTGAGACATAGTGAGAGTTACAGTAGACAAATTATGCTGCCTTTTTATTTTCTTGTCTCACCTATGAATGGCAAGACATAGTGTGGGGGATACTGTAGACAAATAACACTGCCTGTCTGTTTTTTTATTGTCTCACCTGTGAATGACAAAACAGTGTAAGGAATGAAGTAGACAAATAGTGCTGCCTGTTTATTTTCTTGTCTCTTTTGTGAATGGTGAGACAGTGTGACAGGTACAGTAAGCAGATTATACTGCCTGATTATTTTGTTGTTTTTCCTTTGAATGGCAAGACATTGTGTGGAGGATACAGTAGATTGTTTTTATTATCTCACCTGCGAATATGAAGATATAGTGTGAGTGATACAGTAGACAGATAGTGCTACCTGATTATTTTCTTGTCTCGCCTGTGTATGGTGAGACAGTGTGAGGGATACAGTAGACACATTATGCTGCCTGATTATTTTATTGCCTCGCCTGTGAATGGTGAGACATAGTCTGAGGGATACAGTAATCAGATAGTGCTACCTGGTTATTGTATTGTCTTGCTTGTGATCAGTGAAAGTGTCCTTGTGAACGATACAGTAAAAAAATCATGCTGCCTGATTATTTTATGTCTTGCCTGCGAATAGTGGGAAATAGTGTCCTTGTGAGGGATACAGTAGACACATCATGCTCTCTGATTACTTTATGTCTTGTCTGTGGATGGCGAGAATTGGTGTCCTTGTGAGGGATACAGTAAACAAATCACGCTGCCTGATTATTTTATGTCCTGCTTTTGAATGGAGGGAAATAGTGTCCTTGTGAGGGATACAGTAGACAAATCATGCTGTCTGATTATTTTATGTTATGTCTGTAAATGGCGAGAAATGGTGTCCTTGTGGGGGATACAGTAGACAAATAAAGCTGCATTATTTTATGTCTTGCATGGAAATGGTTAGACATAGTGTGAAGGATACAGTCGACAGATAATGCTGCATGATTGTTTTATTGTCTCACCTTTGAATGGTAAGACAGAGGGTATTAATTTTTCACTAGCGAACAAGGCAACATTCTTAAAATGTTTGTTAAAGTTCCTGGAAAGTCTCACATTTTCTAAATCAGTCACTGTATTCAACTGGGTCATTGTGACTTACAGCTTAGTTTCCCGGAATATTATTGCTGTATGCCAATTATTAGTTTATATCCTGATATTCTAGGTATAAATACTTGTTATGTTAACAGTCCAATGAGCATAAATCCAGAGCTTTCATACAGAAATATATAGTATAATTATAGTTTTGTAGATGGAAGCCACTTCCATGATGTTGTTGTTCAGAACTCATACATTCATTACAGTCATGTGTACTAGATTGGTATATACAGTCAAACCTATCCTAGCGGTCACTTTTACTCAGCGGTGACCTGTTCACAATGGCCATTCTAGTTTCCCCTCTGCAAATTTCCTATATAAGTGTCCTGTATGTAACACTCGCCTGCCTTTGTGGTCAGTGGCCAGGTGTTTCCTAAGCAAACAATGGTATCTCCCTGCCTTAAGCGGTCACTTGAGCATATCTACATTGACTATTCAGTCTATGCAAACTGAATTTTTGCTTCATGAGGAAGGCATTGTTTAGATAAAGGAATATCATGTGAATCGATGTGCAAACATTTCTTATCTCACTTGTACTCAATACTCCAGTCATGTTGACAGTGTAACTCAAATGTGTCAATATGTGAATTATGAAAACGACACTGTTTTTATCATTAGGGTAGAGGGTTGAAGCAATTCATTTGCTGGATGGTGGGAAAAGTAGTTGTGTTATTGCAGCAATAATGGAAGTCACTTTTATGCCCGTGTGACAGGTTTAGTTAGATATCTTCATCTATTTGTCAGTGAATTAAAGCGATCTCTGAAGAAAAAATGTTCATCTTTGAGAGGAGATATGAGTTACATCCCTTTTCATTATGGTCAGGGGTCATTCAATATTCAAAAGGTGTCGGTAAAGGCAGGTGAAGTTTCAGTTCATGGGTCACAACGAATAGCCATATACAGCTTCTTTTGATTTACTGTTCATCACAGGCTTCTCACATAAGCTGACTGTCTTTTAATCCTAATGAGTTGAGCAACTGACTAATCCAGGTATCATTTTTATAGCATGAACAAACTTACATCAATGTATATTTTTAAGTCCGTGATGAATTAATTTCTAGGATGGATTAAAGTGAGCAGGATACAGTAATCTTGTGGAACATAAATTTGGGAGAGAAAAACATACATACATAATTATGATTTTGTTGTACAGTGCATATAAAAACAATCTTCATAATTGAATAATAATGACATTGATATTCGGTGCATGGTATTTGTTCAAAAATAAATTTTAAAAGGTGATCTGTGTACAGCGGTCACCTGTGTGCAACGGCCAGTTTTGCCTCTTCCCATGAGTGGCCACTATTGACCGGTTTGACTGTGTGTATATATATATATATGTCTTTACCTTCACAGGTTGTGGACTTCAAGAAGAAAGGTATTTTCTACTATGATTCAATGGGAGGAAATAATCACCAGTGTTTAGAAGCCATCAGGTAAATAATTCATTAGGCAAATAATTTGGAATGAACTATATACAGACCTCTTACACATCACAGTCATCATTGTAGAATAAATCTATAGTTTTATACAGTTCTCCACCACTGTTGTATACACATTACAGTCATCATTGTACATAAAACTATAGTTTTATACAGTTCTCCACCACTGTTGTATACACATTACAGTCATCATTGTCGAATAAATCTATAGTTTTATACAGTTCTGCACCACTGTTGTATACACATCACAGTCATCATTGTAGAATAAATCTATAGTTTTATACAGTTCTCCACTACTGTTGTATACACATTACAGTCATCATTGTAGAATAAATCTATAGTTTTATACAGTTCTCCACCACTGTTGTATACACATCACAGTCATCATTGTAGAATAAATCTATAGTTTTATACAGTTCTCCACCACTGTTGTATACACATTACAGTCATCATTGTAGAATAAATCTATAGTTTTATACAGTTCTCCACCACTGTTGTATACACATCACAGTCATCATTGTAGAATAAATCTATAGTTTTATACAGTTCTCCACCACTGTTGTATACACATTACAGTCATCATTGTACATAAAACTATAGTTGTATACATCTCTCCACCCCTGCTGTATACATCACAGTAATCGTTGTACATAACACTATAGTTTTATACATTTCTTCACACCTGCTGTATACATCACAGTAATCATTGTACATAAAACTATAGTTTTATACATTTCTTCGCACCTGCTGTATACATCACAGTCATCATTGTAGATTGAAACTATAGTTTTATACATTTCTGCTGCTGTATACATTTCAGTCATCATTGTACATAAAACTATAGTTTCATACATTTCTTCACATCTGCTGTATACATCACAGTCATCATTGTACATAAAACTATAGTTTCATACATTTCTTCACATCTGCTGTATACATCACAGTCATCATTGTACATAAAACTATCGTTTCATACATTTCTTCACATCTGCTGTATACATCACAGTCATCATTGTACATAAAACTATAGTTTCATACATTTCTTCACATCAGCTTTATACATCAGTCATCATTGTACATAAAACTATAGTTTCATACATTTCTTCACATCTGCTGTATACATCACAGTCATCATTGTACATAAAACTATAGTTTCATACATTTCTTCACACCTGCTGTATACATTACAGTTATTGTACATAAAGCTATAGTTATATACATTTTTCCACACCTGCTTTATACATCACAGTCATCATTGCACACTAAAACTCCAGTTTTATACATCTCTCCACCCCTGCTGTATACATTACAGTTATCATTGTACATAAAGCTATAGTTTTATACATTTCTCCACACCTGGTGTATACATTAAAGTCATTGTACACTTAAACTGGAGCTTTATTCAGTTCACCTCTGCTGTACACATTAGTCATCATGGTTTATACTCTCAAAATGTCTTTAAAGCTGCAGTATTTGGTTTTGGAGTCTACAGACCTTGGAATTTCACTCACTTCTTAAGTTTCACATTTGTATTGTCGATGGTAAACTTGCAACACATTGTGTATTTGAGGACAGCAGGAACTACTGCATGTTTGTACTGTTTTACACCTATAAAAACAAGTGTTATATAATAAATAAAGACCATTCAAGATTCACAATGTTTTGCTGAATATTAAGGAGCTCAATGAGAGAGAGGAGTGTGCAGGCTCAGATTGATGGCAAAGTGAAGTTAACTTTGTTTTCCTGACATGTTGAAGCAAAATTTCATAGACATGCATATTTGATAATTCATATAAATCAAAAGCAAAGGTTGTGAGCATTAAATAAATAATTTACCCCAGAGAATGATGTCATGCATAGCAGTTTGAAATACAAATCTACAGGAATAATGAACACTTCTGTACTTTTTTAGGAAGTATCTCTGTGATGAGATGTTGGACAAAAAGCAACAGAAGTTTGACTTGACTGGTTGGAAAACAGAAATTGTCAAGGTAGAACATGATTAAGGCAATTCCAGCAAGTTTGATGTGTGCAATTTTGTGATTTCAGCTGCACTCAAACATCTGAGTTTCAGATGGTGTTTGAAAACAGTCTTTTCTGTGTTGAAAACCTCCATTTCTGTGTTGAAAACCTCATTTTGCCTGTGAAGCATAGGTGAGACATACAAATCACTTTTCCGATGGCAGTGTGCTTGGCGTAGGTGACAATGTTAAGTTTTCTCAGTTTTTATGATGATGTTGTATGTATAATCATGAAAATTGATGTGTGTATTAATCATGGAGGGTATTGCTTATCACAGGCAAAAAGAAGTTGGTGATCTACTTTTCACATTCCATCGACTTTGCTTAGTATTGGGAATATGCCTGTGGAATTCTTGTTGTAGGTATTTGGTATATATTTTAATGTATCAAGTAATTGATCATGTAAAAATTAGGATTATGTACAGTTTGAAGTGCACAGATTTGCCAAGGCACTTGGGAAAGACTTTAATCTTAGGATTCAAATGCATTTCTCATGCTCCAGCAAATGATTGCACATGGCAGACCATTTGCATACAGCAACCCACCCTACATAAAAAGCTCGTCTTCAGAATATAATCCTATATTTTAGTAATTTGTGCATTTTAATTGCATAATAACCTTTTAACCAACTTGGATAAAAAAAATTTTTTTTAAATTATATCAAATTGGTTTTTTTTAAAACTTAGAATCTTTAATTTTGTTAACCCCTCTCCTCTCCCCCCCCCCCCCCCCTTCGCTTGCAGTGGGGACATCTTAGCTTGATTGGTCAAAAACAACCTACTGTAGACACATACAATTTTGTAGGCATATTTGTATCCATATGTAGATGGCCTGATTTTAATTTTAAGGCCATTTCAGAAATTTTACTTTGCAGTTCATTTATTTTTTTTTTTTATTAGATATCTTTTTTGCAAAGAAACTTTGTTTGCACAATTAAGCAAAATGCACTCAAGGTTGACAAATAAAATTTTGGAAGGCATATTTGTATTCATATGTCGGTGACCTATTTAGACTTTAGGGCTCTTCCATTTAAACGTACATGGTACCCAGGAAGACACTTTTTAAAAAATATATACCAGGGTACTCTGATTACTCAAAGAGTTCATATGGAAAAATACAGAATTCTAAGTTACATCTATGGGTGATTTCTCAAAATTAAAAGTGTCTTCTCTCTGTCCCAAGTATATTTTACTGGAACAGCCCTTATAGCAAGTTTTAAATTTTAAACTTTTTTTACTTAGATTTTTTGACAAAAACCTTGTTAGCATCATTAAGCAAAAACAACTTGAGATAGATGAATGAAATTTGGCATGCATGTTTTGTATGCATATATAGATAACCTGGTTAGATTTTCATGCCATTATAACATTTTTTCAAACCTTTCTAGGCTTTTGAACATTTTTGGGCCAAACACATTTTTTTGCTGAATTGAGAATATATGCGTTTGCGAACAAACATTTGGTTTTTCCTTATTATTAGCTCTCCTGGTCATAGATTAGAAGAGCTTTTGGGATGGCCAGTTGTCTATCGACATCGTCAGTCTGTCCATTAGCACAAGTTTGTTATCATTCCTACTAAAGTACTTAAAGGATTCCCATGAAACTTTACGCACACATTCATCCCATGGTCTTGTTGGTCCTAAATGAAAATGGTTCCTCTTGGACATCCAATATGGCCACTACAGCATCCAAGCATCCATCTTGAAATTTTTTTATTAATACTCCTTCTGAATGGATGGTCATATTAGCATGGGATTTTCACTAGAAGACCTCAGTTGGTCCTAAATGAAAATGGAGTCAATCTGACGTCCAATATGGCCTTCAGCAACCATCTGGATAATCTTGTTATCACTAATACTCCAAAATGGAAAGTTGTATTCAACTTTGGGTTTTCACCAAAAGACATATAATGGCATCGAGTTGTCCCTAAGTGAAAATGGTGCTGCTTGGACATCCAATATGGCCACTACAATGACCATCTTGAAAATCATGGTATTGCTCCTCCTTCTGAATGGGATGGTCATATCAACATGGTGTTTTCAATTAAAGACTTCTTATGATATCTAGTTGATCCTAAATGAAACGAGTGCCAATATGGTGTCTAGTTGGACTTAAATGAAAATGATGCAATCTGACATCCAACATGGCTACCATCTTCAGAATGTATGATCTTATTCATATGGGGTTTTCACCAAAAGACTTATAATAATGTCTAGTTGGTCCTAAATGAAAATGTTACCAATCCTAAATCCAGTATGTCTGCCACAGCAGCTAATTTGAAAGTCTTGTTATTGCTCAAAAATGTCAGAGATGGTTTCAACACTCAGCAGTTAGAAAGAAGAAATGGTCTTATCTTGAATTCCTGGAAATTCTTTTCGGTCAGTAGACCATCAGTCTCTTCGAGGAACTCATGTTTTGGCCATCATTTTTCAGAACAAATTTGTTTATTTGAAAGTATTCCTAATGTTATGGTAAACCAAACAGCTTGAATGAGATATACTTTTAGTATTATTAAAACTATATAATAGGCTTGTTGCATTGATTCAGTTACATGTAGGTCAATGTTACCTATTTTGCAGAGTATAAAATTTGGTTCAGTGTGAGATGTTTATTCCACATATCCATAGTTAAAAGTAATTGCTTGGCAAATATTAATTTTATTGCATGTTACCTTATACTGATGATTATTTTAGCAATGACCATATTGCAAGCTCACATGTATTTAATATAAAGACAAGACTTGGGGTTAGGTTTTCCAAAATCATTTTATCTTTTTATTTCTCTAAATAAATTTTGAACTTTTTGGACTTTGACCTTTTTGGTGAAAACTATGTCAGCAAATTTTTGTAGAAACCTCCTGACAAATATGGACACAGTTACAAAAAATACTAAAAATCTTTTAAACAGTTTCTCAAAAACTGCTGAACAGAATTTGAATAAATTTGACAGAGACCATCCTAGCATGAAGGCCATTTGCTTTTGTTAGAATGATGCCAATCTGACATCAAATATGGCCACCATTATTAAAAATAGAAAAACATTTAAACGATTTTTCATCACAAATAACTGATCAGAATTGGACTAAATTAGACAGAAAGCATTATGGCATGAAGATCTTTTAAATTTATACAAATGATGCCAATCACCATCAGATGTATCCACTGTTACTAAAAATAGACAAATCATAGAACAATTTCTCATCAAAAACCACTGGACAGAATTTGACTTAATATGACAGGAAGCATTCTGGCATGAAGGCCTTTCAGGTTTGTGCAGATGATGCCTATCACTGTCAAATACAGCTGCCATTACTAAAATTAGATAAACCTTCCAACAACCTTTTCTCCAAAGCTGTAGAACAGAATTTGACCAAATTTAACTAAAGAATCCTGGCATGAAGACCTTTCAGTTTTTGTACAAATGATGCCAATACATCATCAGATGTGGCTTCCATTACTAAATATAAAACAAACTTCAAGTAACTCGTTCTAAAAAAACAACTGAATAGAATATGACCAGGTTTGACAGAAAACATTCTGCCATGAATACATTTCAAATATTTGTGATGCCAATCCACCATCAAGTATGGCTGCCATGACTAAAATAGAAACTTTAGAATGACGTCGTCTCAAAAACCACTGAACAGAATTTGATCAAATATGGCAAAGCATCCCTGTGTAAAGGCCTTCAAGTTTGTACAAATGATGCAAATCCACTATCAAATTTGGCTGCTGTTAATAAAAATAGAAAGGCCTTTAAATGATGTCTCAAAAGCTGGTTAGCAGAAGTTGACCAAATTGCAGAGAAAGCTTATGCACAAATTATGCTGATCTGCCATCTAAAAAGGCTGCCAATACTAAAAATAGAAAAAAATTAAATACTAACCCAGATACTTTGGCCAACTGCCTTGACATTTTGCTTTGAGGTGGATGTCTGCCAAGAGAGCAGTCCCAGGCTCACTGGGACCTCTTGTCTTTTTAAATAAATTTTGAACTCTTTGGACTTGGACATATTGTGCTGCACTTGGGTGTATGTGCTTTGCAAACACAAATCTAATTGCTCTGCCAATTCTATCTGAATTTTGTGGTATAATGAAATTAAATACCTAATGGTCAACTGATTTTCAACTTCAGTTAAACATCAGGTATTAAATTTCGTTCTTTAGTTAAGGCTCTCAAAAGATAGACATTATTCAACTTGTTTCATAAATTTCATTTGAATTGAGCACTCGTGTAATATCCTGTGTATAAATATATTGATAATATACAATTATAGACCTTGGTTGAGGTGAATAAAGTTTTCTGTACCAGTAAACTTCATATTGACCAATGCAAAGCAGAGGCCAATATGATTGGTTTATTGGTTCATAAAACTTTATATTCATCTAAATAAAGGTCTATAATTGTTTTATTATTTGATTTAGAGAAAAAAATTGCAATTTAATTTGCATTAGAATTGTATGGCACTAAGAACTTAACATTATGACATCATGTAAATGTCAATGACATCATGACCATGCAGTATAAAGACTGACCATGTGACATGAAGAAATATCACGTTATATGGCATTGTGCCATCCAATGAAAAACCATCTCTCGTGAGAATCATGTAAAAAGAAGAAATATCATATATCATGTGACATTGTGCCATCTAGTGAAAAACCATCTAGTGCAGGAATCATGTATTAATACTATTTTCATTTACTAAAGGATATTCCTCAGCAGATGAATGGAAGTGACTGTGGAATGTTTGCCTGTAAATATGCAGAATACATTACTCGTAGAGCATCTATCACATTCACACAGGTAGGTTTACAGAATACATTACTCATAAAGCATCTATCACATTCACACAGGTAGGTTTACAGAATACACTACTTGTAGAACACCTATCACATTCACACAGGTTGGTTTACAGAATACATTACTCATAAAGCATCTGTCACATTCACATAGGTAGGTTTACAGAATACATTACTTGTAGAACACCTATCTCATTCACATAGGTAGGTTTACAGAATACATTACTTGTAGAACACCTATCACATTCACACAGGTAGGTTTACAGAATACATTACTCATAAAGCATCTATCACATTCACACAGGTAGGTTTACAGAATACATTACTTGTAGAACACCTATCACATTCACACAGGTAGGTTTACAGAATACATTACATGTAGAACACCTATCACATTCACATAGATGGGTTTACAGAATACATTACTTGTAGAACACTTATCACATTCACACAGGTAGGTTTACAGAATACATTACATGTAGAACACCTATCACATTCACATAGATAGGTTTACAGAATACATTACTTGTAGAACACCTATCACATTCACACAGGTAGGTTTACAGAATACATTACTCATAGAGCACCTATCACATTCACACAGGTAGGTTTACAGAATACATTACTTATAGATCACCTATCACATTCACACAGGTTGGTTTACAGAATACATTACTCATAAAGCATCTGTCACATTCACATAGGTAGGTTTACAGAATACATTACTCATAAAGCATCTATCACATTCACACAGGTAGGTTTACAGAATACATTACTTGTAGAACACCTATCACATTCACACAGGTAGGTTTACAGAATACATTACTCATAAAGCATCTGTCACATTCACATAGGTAGGTTTACAGAATACATTACTTGTAGAACACCTATCACATTCACACAGGTAGGTTTACAAAATACATTACTTGTGGAGCACCTATCACATTCACACAGGTAGGTTTCAAAGAATTTTGTCCTATTTAACCTCTTTAAATTTAATATTTGTTTTGAAAAACGCTTCTTGAAGTCACATATTCTGTAAGGCTGCAATATTTAAAAATATTTATAAACGTGTACACTGTTTATAATAAGGGCTATTCCAGAAATAATGGGGGGGTGGGGGATTGGAAGGCACTTTTTATTTTCACCCATCAGGCATAAAATTTAATTAATATCACCCTCCATCACCACCATGGATAAAAAAAAATATTTCTTGAAGCACCGCCATGCATGAAATTTATTTGCAGAAATTCTACCTAGCATGAATGCATATTAAGATGAAAGGCAGTCTCTAAGACGGCTTGTTTTAGTGAAATTTTCAGGATCTACGATGCAGTATATAGTGTTTGTTTACTCCCTTAAGACAACAAATTTGTTTGAGCTTCCATAGTCCAAGTTTCCTCTTTCGCTTCCCATCACATTTGAGATATTTGGACATTTATGTTGGGATGTGGGGTCAGAACAAATTGCCTATTGACAAGTTGGAATTTGCCAATGCTTCACTGTGTCGGCATAGGGTAGCTTCTTTCTAGCGGGTCTAGCAAACTTAACATTACCTCGAGCCATACCTGCATCAGATCGATAGGAGGAGGATTTATTTTCTCAGAAATTGCAAGTAAAGCATATGCTATGTATTTAATCCACTGACAAATGAGACGAAACTACAGTGTTAATGAAATTTGACCTGGTACTCGCCATTTGCATTGCTGGTCACATGACTACCCAGATCTCGCTACCTACATGTCCATGACATCAGAGGTCCAGTAGTCACGTGATACCAACAAAAACCTCCTTTCCAATTTTGCTGTACAATAAATTTGAAAATATTAAATGAAAGTCACATAATGTTTGTAAAAAAAACACTAAAGGAAACATAATTCTCAACATATTTATTCCAAGAACAACTACCAGCAACCTGGAGAAAGCCAGACTCATCAAGGACAGAGAGCACGTATCAATGATATATTTATTTGTATCATGTGATTACCGCGTTGACATGTGCTCTCTGCTTTCAACAATGCTGTAGTTTCGTCTCATCTCTTAGTGCATTAAACACATAACAAATGCTATACTCGCAATTTCTGAGAAAAAAAACCCTCCTTATATCAATTTGATGCAGGGGTGGCTCGATGTAAGGTCATTTAAGTTTGCTAGGTAATGCGTTCTGACCTCACACCCCAACATAAAATGTTCATATATGTAAAATGGGGTGGGAATGGTCAGAAGAAACTCCAACTAGGTCGAAGCGCAAGTTTATTTCCTCATCATGCTGCTCTTTAATGCTAGTTTCTGTTCAATATCAATTACATCATATGCCAAAAATCACCAAAAGGCATAAATTAAAAATAATTTTTGTCCCCATCATGCATATTTTATCAATTTAAAAAAACCACCAGGTATAATATTTTAATTGTACTGCCCTCGAACCCTCAAACACCATGATTTCTGGAATAGCCCTAACAAAAATGATGCCAATTAATCAAAATTATTAGAAACTTAACCTTTCCCCTTATCTTCTAGTTAGGCTTGCTAAAAAGCTGACAGTTATTATAATATGCATGCCATACCTCGCTCAGCTTGTGATTGTTGCATTTGCTGTTCATCATTTACCTCTTGCTATGACAGGATTCAATCTGTAAAACATATCTTTGTTGGATATATATGACATCTTAAGTAAAACATCTCTACGATTGTCGAGATATTGTTTCCTGCTGCTACATATATGCACAATATGAAAAAATCGATAATATAACCAGACGTACTGCCTGGATATGTGCATGACATGCTTTTGTAGGATCTACAATGAATAAGAATCTATATAGTGGCTTACAAACTGAAACAGTGTTTCTCTAAAATAGTCTGTTACTAAGGTGTTCAAAGATAAATAATGTTGTTTAAAGAAATTGGATCAGCATTATCAATAAATCAACCTAACATGTAAAGTTGTGTAATGTTTGCTACAACCAATTCTTGTCATCTTCTTTTTCCTAGCAATGTCACATTCATACATACTTCAAGAAAAGAATTAACAGAAAAATCATACTAAACAATCCTCTTATGCAGAGATGTGGAGGTATATAATTTAATCAGAACAGGTAGCTATTGTGTCACTGACAGCCACATGTAAGTACAGTTACACCTTTACCAGTTGTGTAAACGTTTACAGACAGTAAACTAAACTAAACCATTTACACATGTAAACATTGCAGCCTTAATTTTCCATTCACAATATATTCACAGACAAAAGTAAAGCTGTTCAGAGTTATGCCCCTGCATTAGCATCTCAGTAGCACAAAGGACAGACTCACCAACCATCTACCATGAAAACTATTTGTTAAGGATACTAAGGAAGCAGAACGTTGGCCTATCGTAGATAGGTGCCCTTTATTTAGCTATGTATGTATTAGTGTTTAATGGGATGTCAGCACAGTAATTGCCATATGATGTCAATTAAAAATGTTAAATGTCTAAGTAAAATCAGACAAAGACTTTCATAAATATTGTACTTTGTATGGAGGTGTCCTCGAAAGCAGGTTTTTTTG
The DNA here is from genome assembly GCA_029931535.1 of Margaritifera margaritifera. NCBI lineage: Eukaryota > Metazoa > Mollusca > Bivalvia > Unionida > Margaritiferidae > Margaritifera > Margaritifera margaritifera. The sequence goes on from JAQPZY010001385.1 coordinate 151,331, forward strand.
TTCTTTGGTTTAAACAACTTTTTTCTTGATTGCAAGAAATGTCTTAAAAGACTAGACATAGCATTTGCAATGTATGTCAATCCTTTGTCTTGTCTGTCCATCCACCCTGTGACAACATTTTTGTGAAATTTTTCAAAGGATAATATTTCTGGTGTTTATGTGCGGATCATTATCAGATTTTGCCCACAAATGCATAGGGCAAAGGAACTCCCCTAAAGATTGAAGTTCAGGCAGGTCAGAGGCAAGGTCATGGTGCAGTCATGTAAATTTTAATTGGGTGGTGAGCAGTTAACGTTTTTGGATCAGGCAGTACTACTGCTGTGGATGAATTGTCATGATGTCATCTGACATAGTTAAGAAGTTTATCATGGGGTATAAATTATTAAAGGGGCTATATCCACACATGGATTATCAGATTTGGCACACAAATTTAACAGAGAAGATGAATCGGATGTGGGACGGGAGGTGTTTGAAAGTCAGAGGGGTCGTTTGTTAGTGTATTACTAAGGCCTGAGTGACATTGTTGCAAGTGCAAATAGTAAATTTACAGATTTTATTGCTATTAAGTTGAGGAGTTAGGAGAGGTTACAAATTGCAAATCTAGTTATAATTAAGATAGTAGGGGTTCATATCTCATGATTTGTCATGATTTAGTTACCTCCTTGTTTACCAGAGTCAAAACATAGATAGTCAAATATTGAGTAAGACAAACACAATAAAAACTATGACATGTACATTTGATTCAGTGCAGAGCTGCACAGTAGCTTTACTTGGGTGATAAATATGATGCTAACTCTGGACAAAGTTTGATTCATCACTTGTTAATAATCTTCGTGGAGAAATATTTTTTCAAATGAGAGACAAAGTAAATTAATAATAAGCAGGATACCGGGATCTATCAATATTCTTGAAATCACCTGTTATACAAATTTCACTTCTGTTTCAGGCACATATGCCCTACTTCAGACGACGGATGGTGTATGAGATATTGACTAAAAAACTTTTGTGACAAGTTTTCATCATCTGCCTCATCGCTTTTCATCAGACATCAGAACTTATCAGTTTCATCACACATTTGCAAATACTGTGTTTATCTTCATGGATATATACTGTTATTCAAGAAAGTCGACATTGCTGAAGCCCTTTATGAATGTGAGGAGATTGTCCTGATTGAAATTCATGTGAGAGAGAGAACAGAGAAATTGTTTCTATTGATGGCAGCATCTATTTGGATGACTTCTTTAGTGACATCTGTGTCTATTTGGATGACTTCTTCATTGACATCTATGTGATGAACACAAAACTGTTTTCATCAGAACATTTTCATGAGCAAAGATGGTTATGTCATCATGTGTTCTGAGTTACAGATAAATGCAACTGCAGGGCAGGACTTCTTTTTTTTTTCTTCAATTTATTCACGGAGCTTTGTGTTAACAGAAGTTGACCAGGCTTCTTAATATTGGGGATTTTAAAAACACATCTGATAATAATTGATTTGGTGTTTTATGGCATAGCATTACCTTGAAGGCTATATTGTACTGAGGCCTAAATTGAGTATAGTGCCATGCCTAAAGACACCTTCTGGTCATGAGTCCAACACATTAAACACTGAACCTCAGTGGCTATCAATAAAAAAGTTATATATGTATATATAAATTATTTCTTCCACTTTGGTCTTGTATTTCCAGCTAATCATGTCAGAAAACCTACAGCTCCACCGATTTGAATTGAACTAGTTTAGGAGAAATTAATTTAAATTATATCTCCCAAAATGCTCATTTTACCCTCAACCGAGCTGTGACCATTATGTTACTTTGTATAAATATGTTACGAGCGATTTTTTTTCCCCAGAATTTTTTTCATGTTCATTTCGTTAGATACTGTCGTATACATGTTAAATTTGTAAATACATATTTATATTTTTGAATGCAATCAGTTCTCAACAACATATTGTGAAAAATAGCTATGTAAAAAATGACGGAGTCATTTGTTGTTTGTTTGTGAGTCCATAATAAATAGAAAAGTCTCACTCTTGAATAGAGAGTGTCATCTCACAAGGGGAGCTTTACTAGCAACAAACAGTTGAATTTATTGATGTCTAGCTGATAATTCATAGCCTGTATAAAAGAAATTGTCCAAAATTAAAAATTGCATACATCTAAGATTACATGTATCAAGAACTAACTTTTGAAGTTTAGGTCAGTGTAAATAGCTGTCCTTGATTCTCTTCATACAGGCATTATTGTCAATACTAACCTAGTTCCCAGCAATCATCAGACTGTATCCTAGTACCAGATTGCTTGTTTTGGTTTTTTTTCCCTCTAATTTTGTGTATACAGAACAACACTGACCATCTTGAAAATCTTGTCATCACATCTCCTACCAAATGGATGGTAATATCAACATGAGTTTTCACTGAAAGACATCTTGTGATGTCTAGTTGATCCTAAATGAATATGGTTTGGATCTGACATCCAATATGACTACCATGGTGACCATTTTGAAAATCTTTTTATCACTACTCCTCCCAAGGATGGTCATACCGACATGTGGTTTTCGCTAAAAGACTTCTTATGACGTCTAGTTGGTTATAGATGAAAATGGTGCACTTGGAATATCCAATAATGCCACCATGGTGGCCATCTTGAAAGATTTTTTATGGTCACACCTCAATAAATGGTCATATCAACATGGAGTTTCACTGCAAGACTTCTTATGATGTGTAGTTGGTCCTAAATGAAATTGGTGCCAATCTGACATTCTGTATGCCTGCCATGGTCACCAGCTTCATCATATTGTTATTGCTACACCTTTTGAGCGCATGATCATATCGACATGGATTTTTCCCTAAAAGACTTTTTATAATGTCTAGTTAGTCCTGAATGAAAATATTCCCCATTGGATATCCAGTATGGCTGCAAAGGTGGCCATCTTGAAAGTTTTTTGTTTTCACTACTACTAAAATGGATGATCAGATTTTCAATAACATTGTATAATGTCTAGTTGGTCCTAAATGAAAATGGTGCAAATTAGACCTCCAATTTCATGACCATGGTGCTCATCTTTAAAATCTTGTTATCATTACTTCTCCTGAATTTGTAAGTCATAGCAAAATGGATTTTTTTTCCCTAAAAGAGTTTTTATGATAAGACGTTGGTCCTAAATGAAAATGGTGCCGATCAAACCTCCAAAATGGCCACTATGGTGTATCATGCTGTAGCTACTTCTCATGAACAGATGGCATATAAACATGGGATTTGCACCAAAAGACTTGGTTGCCATCTTGAATATCTCTATCACCACTACTCTTGAATGGCTTGTCATGTTGACACTGGGTTTTCACCAGAACACATCGCACTATATGTAGATATTCCTAAATTAAAATTAAGCCATTGAGACGTCCCAAAATTTGAAAAATCTCACAGCAGCTACTTCTTCAGAACAGATGGCCATACCAACATTTTAAAAAAAAACACCTTTTTGTTGCATCATATGGTTGTTCCTCTGTTCAAATAATGCTGATCTTACGTCCAAAATGGATGGCCACCCTAAAATCTTATAAGTCTACCTTGAGAGAACGAATAGTCATATTGACATGGGGTTTTCACTAAAAAACGAGAGTAATATGTAGCTGATTTTGAAAGAAAACTGTATTCATCTGACCTCCTCCATAGTGCTATCTCCAAAAACGTGTCACTTCTTATCTTACATGAATAGTGGCATTGGTATGTTTTCACTAAAACACTTCCTGCAAAATGTTATTCATTATGACTGAAAATAGTGCACATTTGTACACCAACATATCTGCACTTTTGTGGAGAAGTTTTCAAAACCAGACTTTATTGACTTTGGGGTCAAATCAAAGTTTATTGCTTTCATTTTTGTACTTCACTGAGCTTATGAACATGGTGCATTTTGTGCAGCTTTTTCTGACATTGACTTTAAGGTCAGTGGTTTTGACCAGGATTTTTAGCTGTACTGGCTTGTAAGCGTGATTACACAAACAAGTATGAATGGATTTTTATCAAACCCAGTTTGCAGATATATATGAAGAGTACCTTGAATGATGCCACTTAAATGACTTCCTTTTTTTTTCTTCCCCAAAAGTATTAATTATAGATTTAAGCAAGCTATTCATGATATCAAGGTCACAGTCAAAGGCCATGACATTAAAAGTTTGTCCTGCACTTACAGCAGACCTGCCAACCCTTACAATTTGACCATAAGTCTTACTGAAATGACCCTTAAATTATGGACTTACAGAATAATATCAAAAATTACGAAAATATGATTGTTGCGGTCAGATCCGGAAGCTGGCTTGTCCATGTTGATATGGATCCAGGTTTCATATTATGTTCAGTTTCAGATGCTGTAAATTGACCATATTTTTCATGTAGAATGCCTGCATGATCAAGCTGATGGTTATAGCATTTTCTAGAAATGAAGTCCAACAAACAAAAACACTTTGAAGACGAAATGGACAATAAGCCTCTTAAAAAGTTTAAACAGTTTAGAAATATCAAAAGGAATATTCAGATTCTTGTGGGAAAAAAGCAAGAAAGGCAACAATTACATTTATTGGACATAATGTCATTTTGATTTGAGTATGACTCATGACGGGAGAGATGATTGACATTGCAACATGAGATTGAAAAAAACAAAAAAAAATGAAACAAAACAAACTCAAAGTGTTGAAAGATCTAGCAAGAAGCCTTTGAGCTACATGCGGTTCGGAACTGCAGTTTCTGAAACTATACTGGAGGTAATTAAGGTCTAAGTGTACTTTGCAAACTTTTTTAGTTGAATATAATGGTTGCCTTTGCTGCATTAGTCTTAGATCACACTTCTGAACTTTTTAAATGCATGTTTCCATGTTGTCAATAGCAGTACATGAAATTTTGTTACACCTTACTGAAAATTGGTCTAACATACAGAAAAAACACCGGCATTTCATACCGGACAAACCGTGGCACTTGCCCGGTCGCTGATGCAACTGCCATCTCAAATCTTGACAGCTTATCTTTTGGCGAGCTATCAAACAGTACACAGGGACGATGGAATGGTCTCTTCTCTCCCCCTCCCCCGGGATGTTTTATTCTGATGTTGACAGAATACCAAATGAGGACAACCCATACAGTGATTGCAGGGATAATGGAGCATACAGAATACAGTTTTAAAGCGGCATTGGAGGAAATATATAGAGTTCTGCCAATTTCCGAGTGCCCAGCCCCGTCAGCCAGAACCCATGCCTATGAGGTGAACGAAATCTCTGAGCGCCTGGCTGATAAAATATGGGACCCAGGCAATTTCAAGGCTTTCTTTTCAGAAAGCTAGCTACCAGTGTTGTTCTCACCATGCTGGTATCACACACATTCGTAGACATTCAGAACTGAGTTGCCGTCCTTGGACAAAAACATTGCAGTGGTCAATATAACCAACCCTCTGTTTTTTAAGGTGGATAAAAATGTCGTGCACTCCACCGCCAAGTTAGTGCGAAACATGATCGCTACTTCCTCGATGCTAGATTTGGCTTCACTAGCGATTTTTCGACTGGCCGAAAAGCAGGTAGCAATCATGTGTGGGAATCCACGGCCCTCATAGCCAAGGTAATTAACAGGCTGCGTATCACACCATGGCTAACGCCCTGATAGCTTCAGCTAGCCTGGATCTCGTGAGACGAGACCCATGCTTGCACTCGTCTGCCCAAAAGCCTCATCATGCCTTGGCCTTGTGGTTGGCACCTTTTGGCACATCATTGCTGTTTGGCGGAAATATTCAGGAAGTACTAAGCAGGCATCACAAGAAATGCCTCCTTATTTCTTTCCGCCTGCACCTACTTTCAGGCTGAACTAGTCTCAGTCGCAGCGAAGGGACGATCACAAGCAAAAGAATAAAGAGGCAGAATAATGCTCAAAGGCAACAGTTTCGTCACCAATCCAATTTCAGGCACCAGCAGACTTCTCAATTCCTGACGCAGTTTAACAAAGGAGAAAGAAACTAGATTCTTCTTCCCCAAGCCTCCAAACAGCCAACGTTGACTTGCCACCCTGACTGCCCGCAGACAGACTCCCAGTGAGCGCCAGACTCCTTCATTTCCAACTGCGGTCATAGACCTGTTTCCTGAGAACGAATGGGCAATCCAAGTTGTTTCACAGGGGATTCGGATTTCATTTATCCAACCCTCTCCCCTTTCTACTTCCCCTTCCATAACGGACTAGTCCGATCTGGAGAAGGAAGGGATTTTATGCAGCAGATCTGGTCGCTACTCGATAAGCAGGTGGTAGAGATAGTTTGCAAATCAAACTCTAAGGGTTTTTACTCCCAAGGTCTTTGGGAATTTCAAACAAGCCGGATGTGATACTTTTGCCGTATGTTTTTTTCTCACCCAAACACATCTGTTCATCCAGAAAATAATGTAAAACTTGAAAAGCCCAGAAAACCTAAACTTAATGATCTCTACCAACCTTCGAATGATCAAGTAAACTACGGATAAATCTTCATTGCATTTGTGATGTATATTTTGCTTACAAGTGTTTTTCAAGAAAGAAAGCCTCCAACGTTTCTCTAAAAAGTATGATCGCATGTGCGAAGTTCGGACACAGAGTGTCTGGCACGGATGTTTTTATTAGTGATCATGCAGAATGCATTTGTGCAATAATTAGCAAAATGACAATATACAGTAAATACATACCTCCACACAAGCAGGAAAAGATGGAGTGAAATACCTCACTTTAGAACATTATTGTATTACATATTCCCCAAGCAGCTTTAAACATGTACAAAATTTGCAGATAGCGATTATAAAGCTAAATCCAAATATATTGATTGCACCAGGTAGTTTCGTTATGTCATTTATGAAGGTAAATACTAAGTACTAAATAAATTTAGTTTGAATGCAGGTTAAATACATAGAAGATACTTTCTTTTCCTACATTAATACCGAATATATTTCATCGTGTGGTGCAAAACAAAATGTGATATTTAGCGATTGGCGAACCCACGAGTTAAAAAACCTCGTTTTTGGTGCCACATGATGAAATATATCCGGTATTGAGGCAGGAAAAGAACATTTTCTTTTTATATACCAACTTGCTCTAGAATTGAGACTTGGAAGATTAAACTCACTCTTCAGCACAACACCCCATCCTACTTTTCGTAAATTCACCTCACTTTCATAACCTGATCATATCAATATCAGTGACTTAAGAGAGAGGTAGGATTGGGATGACATAATCTGTTGCAGCAAATTACATTTGTGCCATTTTGTAAACTATCTGACCACAAAGCAAGTCCGATTCAGCAATGCATCACAGCGGGGTTATTATTGTTGTCAAGGAAGTCAGGGAAAATAACTTCATAGAGACGCGAAAGGCATAGTCAAATTTGTTCAGCAAAAGTTAATTTCCATGTCTAAAATGTAATGCAGTTCTGTTTCTTTGTTCTAGCTCACAAAGTGCTCGTTTTTGTTGCTGCAATCAAGTGTCGCATGGCATGATGGGAAATCTTGTATTTTCACATGTGAAAATATGAGAATGAAAAAAATATGAAAGTTATTTCGCCAATAATTTTCTATATTTCACATTTAAGAATATAATAAATAGTCATATCCTACGGAAGCAAAAATATTTTCATAGCAAAAGTCTTTGCAGTGATGGAAGGTAGTAACCAAGACTGGAAAACATTTGTTTACAGTATGACACCATTACTTCAGAATCAATTGCATAATCAGGTAATGACAAATATAGAACTGAATTGCTTTCGTTAATGACTACATTACTAGAGAAAGAGAATTATCGACATAGCAGCCAATAATATTTTAACAAATCTCACACTTGATTCTCCCACACTGACCTTGAAGGGTGTTTTGCTATTGTGTAACGAAAAGTGGAGTAAGTGATCCGGCAAGTTTTTACAACACAGCAATAGATGAAAAGTCTCAGTGACTGCAGAAGGCCTGCCAAATATTAATTATTCTCAAGGTTTTCAATTCAAGAAACAATTTGCAGAAACCATTAGGATATGTATTTGATCATCATCAAAAGCATACATAAATTAGTAGCGTAAGTGTTAACAATTCTTACACTGGTAACTATTGCATCTGGCTTGATTTGATAAGTAAAGTTGATAACAGATTGCATGATAGTGGATTTTAGTTAGCTAGTCTTCAACAAATTAATCACTTTCAAACCAACAGAAAAGAAAATGTAGATGCTCAAAAAATTATATTTCGTTTCAGATGTTTAGGTAGATATTTAAAACGATGATCTCAAAACAGTTCTTTTATGCATCAATAAATAGCGTAGCTGTGCTATGGACACATGAAATTAACGTCCTTAACCTACGAACAGTACCAGAGGCAACGTGTGCCGTGCTCAATACATACACCAAAGGTACACTTTCAGTTCAATAGATATATTTGAAAGAGCATCACAACTTGGTAATCTGTGGAGTGGTTAACTGTGAAAAGACTATGATTACTCTGAATATGATAGAGATAGAGACTGAATACAAAAACGTTTTTGATCGCTCTCATTTGTCCAACTTTTCTGTACAACAAGACTTGCAATTTAAAGTGGTTACGCAAAGGTGGAAAGATGATCCTTATGGATGATGAAGATAAACTAGATAAGTGGTTAGAGTTACTGGTTGATGTCTCAATGAATCAATACGTTGTTTCTAACTGACCTATCGCCAGAGCAGAGATAGCCACGCCCCATTCATTTATATATATATATATATATATATATATATATATATATATATATATATATATATATATATATATATATATATGAAAGAAGAGTGGTCAACAGGTACATAAATCAACATATACATGTATGTCAACAGCTCTAATTCAAAACCAGATATAATTAATTAGGCATCATGTGCTAGTCTTGGTGCCGTGTAATAATGAGCACAGAGTCGAGTTTTCAATTTTTCATACAGACATTACGAAACTCATCAAAACATGTCACATAGCATCAATGTATCTTTCATAACATCATAACCATGATAATCACCTAATGTTTGAGTGCTAAAATGTTTAACCAGTTCTACAGATTGTCTCATGAATCTAAAGCTATCTACAAACCTGCTTGTCCTTTTCATTGCTTCATGAAATGTCAACTATGAAATCTTTGCTGAATGAAATATATTTCTGGTCGTCGCTTGGTATGATTTTCACCTCTTCATCAGGAACATTTTTAACCAGTGTATTAATGAGCCGGTGGCAGTTATAATCAGGCATGGTATGAATGAACAAGAGTATCTAATTTTGATATTTAAAAATTAACCGTAGAATTAATTGGGGGGAAAATCTCTATTTCAACCAATATTCTAGCATTTTATAATTTCCTTCAATTGTAGTATTTCAACTTAGTATTCGCTCCGCCGTTGTCTCTCCGCTCCATGCTCAGAAGCTGGTTAGTAAATGTAACATCAGTACACATGTTATGCATGATCATACAGAATGTACCCAGAGAATATCAAGGAAATAGCTTTCCGAAGGTGACGCAGAGCATGATCAATCGTACCGTGCTGCTGAGTACTGATGTTTTGTAGTATAATATCCTTCTAGTAAATAGTACACTAGAAATTACCAATTTTTGTGACCTAGACTTTCTTGCGCAAGCGAATGTTGATTTTTATTTTATTTTAGTTTTGCAATATTCTTTTCAAGGTGGTAATAAACAAGACTACGAGTAGCTTAGTAACTTTTAATGATTTTCCAACGCCCGTAGGTCTTTATGATTTAGTGATGATTAATTTTGATATTCAATGTTCTCATAAACCTATAAGTGATTTTAAAATACGAAAATAAGTGGTCTATTTACCGTCTATTTACACTGCTAAATATGGCTATCATTGCTATAAAATTAAAATAAAAAACTCTATATGACTTCTTCACAAACACGAATCAACGGAATTGTACCAAAGCTGACAAAAAGTGTACTGGAATAAAGGGCTTTCCGATTTGTATACATGTTGCTGATCCACCTTCAAGTATGGCTGCTGTTGCTAAAAATAGAAAAAATGTAATAATTTCGCAAAAACTGCTCAGCATAATTTTATCAAATTGACATAAAGCATCCTATTTTAAAAACCTTTAAATTGTTTACAAATGATGCCTATCTGTCATCAGATGTGACCGTCGTAACTAAAAATAGAACAATATTTAAAAAACTTTATCAAAAAGACCGCTAAACAGAATTTGACCACCATTAACAGAAATCGATCTTGTATAAAGGCTTTTCAATATTGGTCCAATTATGCTGATGTGCCAGCAACTGTGGACGAAGATACACAAAAGAGAAAAACCTTGAAACATTTTTTTTTTCATAACAGACGCAATCAACCTAACTAAAAGAAATTTATACAGAACGCATCATATTGCCCCCTTCACAGCAGCCACTTCCCGCTTGCCAATCGCAGACAACGGTCTTCCAGAACATGGGTCATCTTCCATGAATTTGCGACCATCTTTAAACGATGAAACCACCTCAGAAAAAAATTGTAAGATAGGATATGACAAAGAATTTCATCCGCAAACTTGATCCAAGTCGGCCTTGATATCAGTCGAAGAGTACACTAAGAGCGCACGGATTTTACAGTATGCACGGTAGCAGAATTGTTCTCTTTCTCCGACATTTTTATGTTACTGTCATTTACTTATCTTAATCACACACATATATCTGAATGTGTCCGGCGTGCTGCACGTCCAGCTGCAGATCATTAAGTAGAACGTTATTTTGTCTATCTATCGGCATTAAATTTATTGACAGGTTCATAGAAACAGAAGAGTTACAACAAAATATTCAGAACTTTTCAACTACCCCTTGAAAAACACAAAAACCGAGTAAATGTGGTGTTTTAACTTTACAGTCTTTCAATGCTAAATATCAATATGCTTTTTATTTGGTTTTAGTGACACACTTACTCGCATTATGTTTTATATTAATGACGTAAAAAGTACATGTACACATACATTTTATAGCGTTATTTAATTTTTTGTTTGTATAAATAATACAAATCTCAAATGAAAATATGTAAACAAATCACAGTTGCGTGTACAAATCAGCAAATGTCGTTTTCTACGTGGATTTTATATTTAGAAATTGTTTTTACCACTAAAACTTGTACATTTGCAAAAAAAATACAAAAAATACAAAAATGAGCAAATGATTAATTTGATGGAATTATTGAATATCGAAAATTTTCTAAATTTTAAAGTTAGTTTGATAAAACCCAAAATATTACATTATAAACATGTCAAATTCAAAATGAAACAAAAAACTCGTATATCCATCCAGATATGTGGAGGGCATACTGTCAAGCAAACCATCCCCTCTGTTCATTTTGGTCCAGTAATTAAGGTCAAAACAGAGTTATTTCCCCATTTATGACAATTTCCTTGACAGAGCTGCAGTCACTTGATAGCATTTTGCGACCCTTGTAACAAGGGAAGCAACCAATAAAGACGAAATTTCTCCATTCTTTCCCTATTTAGCATGGAAAGACCTTAAGCTTCCTTTTTGAATTTTTTATGACGTAGAGCACACATTTTCAATAATTGTAAAATTGCTGAGTATTATATATCACTGCTGTAATCAACCCAATGTGGCCTTTACCACCAGCTTTGTGATGCTGTGATGTCATTTGTTTGCAAACACAATTACTCCTAGACATGATCTTGCGACCATTTCGTGCAATCAAAAAGTCCACACGTATAAATTCCATTGATCTCTGCTCTGGAGATGAATTTCAGGATTCCAATTGAGACTGTTATAGTCACACAGACATCTCCATGTATGTACATGTTACAGTGAAATAAGAATCAGACGTAATTTAGAAACCATGTCCAAATATGTACATGTTAGATTCAATTAAGAATCAGACGTAATTTAGAAACCATGTCCATATATGTACATCTTACAGTGAAATAAGCGTCAGACGTAATTTAGAAACCATGTCCATGTATGTACGTGTTACAGTCAGTGGCGTAGCGAGGCAAAGTGACGCCCAGGACCAACTACCAAATTTACGCCCCTACTCCATTCGTATTATTTATGATAAATACTGTACTCTTACCAAATTGCCGCCCCCTATAGAAAGTGCAGCCCGGGCCCCCCCCCCCCCCCCCCCCCCCCCCCCCCGCTACGCCACTGGTTACAGTGAAATAAGAATCAGACGTAATTTAGAAACCATGTCCATGTATGTACATCTTATAGTGAAATAAGAGTCAGACGTAATTTAGAAACCATGTATGTACATCTTACAGTGAAATAACCGTTAGACGTAATTTAGAAACCATGTCCACGTATGTAAATGTTACAGTAAAATAAGAATCGGACGTTATTTAGAATTCATGTCCATATATGTACATCTTACAGTGAAATAAGAGTCAGACATAATTTAGAAACCATGTCCATGTATGTAAATGTTACAGTGAAATAAGAATCGGACGTAATGTAGAAATCATGTCCATTTATGTACATCTTTACAGTGAAATAAGAGTCAGACGTAATTTAGAAACCATGTCCATGTTTGTACTTGTTACAGTGAAATAAGAGTCAGACGTAATTTAGAAACCATGTCCATGTATGTACATCTTACAGTGAAATAAGAGTCAGACGTAATTTAGAAACATGTCCACATATGTCAATGTTACAGTAAAATAAGAATTGGACATAATTTAGAAATCATGTCCATGTATGTACATCTTACAGTGAAATAAGAGTCAGACGTAATTTAGAAACCATGTCCTTGTATGTACATGTTACAGTGAAATAAGGGTCAGACGTAATTTAGAAACCATGTCCATGTATGTAAATGTTAAAGTAAAATAAGAATCGGACGAAATTTAAAAATCATGTCCATATATGTACATCTTACAGTGAAATAAGGGTCAGACGTAATTTAGAAACCATGTCCATGTATGTAAATGTTACAGTGAAGTAAGAGTCAGGCGTAATTTAGAAACCATGTCCATGTATGTACATCTTACAGTGAAATAAGAGTCAGACGTAATTTAGAAACCATGTCCATGTATGTAGATCTTACAGTGAAATAAGAGTGTCAGACGTAATTTAGAAACCATGTCCATGTATGTTCATCTTACAGTGAAATAAGAGTCAGACGTAATTTAGAAACCATGTCCATGTATGTACATGTTAGAGTGAAATAAGAATCGGAGATAATTTAGAAACCATGTCCATTTATGTACATCTTACAGTGAAATAAGAGTCAGACGTAAATTAGAAACCATGTACGTGTTACAGACGTAAATTAGAAAACATGTCCATGTATTTACATGTTACAGACGTAAATTAGAAGACATGTCCATGCATGTACATGTTAAAGTGTCGGTGCCGGTGTTAGCTTTCCGATAAAGTATTTTTTATTAAAAGGGCAATATCTCATGTTTCCATCAGGGAATCAGCATTATACGTTTCCCACAAATGCATCAGGGGTGGGGTGGGGGAATATCCCTGGAGACTGACGGCCAAGAAGTTCGAAAGTCAAGGTCACAGTAGGTGGTTCGTGACAAAAGCTTTTGATCTGGCACCACCGTCTACGTTGAGATGTTTACCATGGGATATCAATATCGCTACTGGTTTGGAGTTCAAATCATCAAAAGTCAAGGTCACAGTCGTTATATTTATTCATTTTTATCTAATTTATATATATATATATATATATATATATATATATATATATATATATATATATATATATTTTTTTTTTTTTTTTTTTGGGGGGGGGCAATAACTTATATCATGTGTTATGGATAGGGGTTAGACTTTTAACCAGGTTCACTAGTGTACATGGCGCATCCTTTGGTATAATGGATCCAGCCGTCAAAGGTCAAGGTCACGGGGGTAATTATTGCTTAGTTTTTTGGGGGGTAAATTGTGATGGTTTGCTCTGTTTCCATACATGTATTGTTATCAGATTTGTTACATATTAGCAGAGAAATGGAGTGGTTTAAGGGTCAGAGGTCGAGGTCACAATGGTTGTTTAGTTATGTTTTAGTAGGGATGCTGTGATATCATCGCAGACGAGACGATAAATTTACGGATTTTTTTTAAAATAGAGACTTCTGACATTAACTATATTGTTTCTCCTATTAAACGAAATTGGATTGTTGTAACTACTTGGGAATAAGTTCGTCTAATAACATGATTCATTTTAGCTCAGTATTCTAAAAATGGACTTTGTCATTCTTATTTACTCGTCTATGAAAGAGTCACACGAAATAAGTGTATGGAAAGATCTGCGTTGGCTCAGTGGTTAGCATGCCGGACTCACGATCAAAAGGATGTGAGTTAGAATCCTGACCAGACCAGTCGGCCGCCGTGGTGTGTCTGTGGACTGCGCACTTTACTGCACTCGCCTCTGCACAGTATACCCTAATATGTGTTGAACAGCCATAAAACACTGATCAGCCAATCAATCATCAGCGCATGGAAGATCAGCATGACACTGTATAAATGGAATATTTTAATGGGTTTTAATTTCGTACATTCATGTGCAAAAAGGATTTTTGTGGGCACACAATTTTGGGATCTGTGCGATCTCCATATATGTATTGTTAATAATCTGGTACACAAAGAAGTATTCCAACCGTAACTAATTTGAATATTTATTCAGGACACTGCACTAGACTAAATAGGATCAACGCACGGACGTCAGTGGAAACAACCACAATAGCTTCTTTCACCTATGAAACGCTGTTGTGATAATTTTGTAAATTTCAATATTATCTACAAAGAATATAGGTATAAAGACTGAATGTTGTTTGGGCATTCATAACCATTCTTACCTAGAAAACGCCAAAGAAACATTCGATCTTCACGATCAAATGTAGTGTGATAAAGGAGGTGAGCGATATGAGGCCCAGCTAAACCTTTCTTTAATTACGAGATGTCATTATTGAAGAATTGAATAACCCTCCTTCTTTTTATTTCCTTTTTCTTTTTCTTGGGCCGGAAAACGGTATCAGGTACTATATCTCTAATAATTCTTGCTGTTAAAATATTAGAATATTTGCCTGGAATTTTTATAAAACATTTTCCGACCCCCAGAAAAAGCTTGAAAAAAATCCTTCTTGCTCTGATTTGTGGTAAAACAGAACTAATTATATCTATTATATTAGTTGACAAAATAAATTATCTTGAGGTAAAAAAAAAAAAAAAAAAAGATATCCTGGCTCAAAAGAAAATCGCAGGCCCACCCCCTCACTCCGAAAAATAAAATGGCCGCTCCCTTTACTCCCATTGCCTCGGCACTAAGTAATCAGTTACAATAAATTCACGTGAATTCACTCCACACATCAACCCCACCCCCACTTCCCAAAAAAAGGCCACAAAGCAAAGCTGGTTTTATTCTGACATCGCCATAAAAATCCAAGCATGGTCAATCTAAAACCTGTACAAATCAAACAAAATATTCCAGTTTTAATCAAGAAGTACTAAATCACGCAACATTTCTTTACAAATTTCTATTGAATTTCTCGATTTCAGGGATTCCAATTAATCAGATGTGTAATGTATGATATTTTTATATTAATGACTTTCACTTTGATTTTTTTTCCCCCTGTGTTTAAACAGTCTTTGATGAGCCAATACTGATATTCTATTTGGTGCGGAATATCTTTAGAGGGTAGTGTCTAAAATACTCCTAAATGAACATAGTTCCGTAAAAAAAAAGTAAATCGTTTACATTAAACCAGCCAAGCATTAAACTTTATGGTACTTCATATGTGTTGTATTTAGGTATTCGGTGATATCAGGCAAGCAGAGGGTGAATAAAGCTTCTTGTAACTGTTATTATCAAGGTCAGTGAAGTGTGGAAAGTAGAGAGTGAACAAAGGTTCTTGTTGCTGTGGCATATCAGGGTCGTTGAAGTGTGGAAGGCAGAGGGTGTACACAAATTATTTTTGCCGTGCCATATCAGGGTCAGTGAAGTGTGGAAGACAGAGGGTGAACAAAAATGATTGTTGCCGTGCCATATCAGGGTCAGTGAAGTGTGGAAGACAGAGGGTGAACAAAAATTCTTGTTGCCGTGCCATATCAGGGTCAGTGAAGTGTGGAAGACAGAGGGTGAACAAAAATTCTTGTTGCCGTGCCATATCAGGGTCAGTGAAGTGTGGAAGACATAGGGTGAACAAAAATTCTTGTTGCCGTGCCATGTCAGGGTCAGTGAAGTGTGGAAGGCAGAGGGTGTACACAAATTAGTTTTGCCGTGCTAAATCAGGGTCAGTGAAGTGTAGAAGACAGAGGGTGAACAAAGGTTCTTGTTGCTGTGCCATATCTGGTGACATTTATTATTCTTGAAGTTAATCCTCTCTTGTACATAGTTTAATAAATGTTGTGTTTGAATGGGCAACTCAAATGCAAACGGCTGGTTTTCTTGTAAATAAAAATAATCACGTAACTATTCACGTTTATACATTTCAATAAAGAAGAACTTCTTATCTATCTATCTATCTATCTATCTATCTATCTATCTATCTATCTATCTATCTATCTATCTATCATCATTAAAAGCTGTAAATATTTATCTTCATACCAATGTTTTTGTCTCGTTAATTATAGCATAGACGAAAGAGGAATCAAATTTTAATTCATTTAGATTATTAACTGTAAATGTAATATCCGCCAATAATATCCGTCCCACACCCCAACTTTCCTGTCACGCTGACTACGACTAATATCTGTGTTACCATTTTGTGTTAGTGTCTTTGTCTTGTGTACCATCAACTTACCTTATTAAGTAAGGCTTAATTTAAATCTCATCATGTTTTAGTGTCTTTGTCTTGTGTACCATCAACTTACCGTATTAAGTAAGGCGTGTGTTCCATCAACTTACCGTATTAAGTAAGGCTTGTGTACCATCAACTTACCGTATTAAGTAAGGCTTGTGTACCATCAACTTACCGTATTAAGTAAGGCTTGTGTACCATCAACTTACCTTATTAAATAAGGCTTGTGTACCATCAACTTACCGTATTAAGTAAGGCTTGTGTACCATCAACTTACCTTATTAAGTAAGGCTTGTGTACCATCAACTTACCTTATTAAATAAGGCTTCATTTAACTCTCATCATGTTTTTGTGTCTTTGTCTTGTGTACCATCAACTTACCGTATTAAGTAAGGCTTGTGTACCATCAACTTACCTTATTAAATAAGGCTTCATTTAACTCTCATCATGTTTTAGTGTCTTTGTCTTGTGTACCATCAACTTACCTTATTAAATAAGGCTTGTGTACCATGAAGTTACCTTATTAAGTAAGGCATGTGTACCATGAAGTTACCTTATTGAGTAAGGCATGTGTACCATGAAGTTACTTTATTAAGTAAGGCTTGTGTACCATGAAGTTACCTTACTGAGTAAGGCTTGTGTACCATGAAGTTACTTTATTAAGTAAGGCTTGTGTACCATGAAGTTACCTTACTGAGTAAGGCTTGTGTACCATGAAGTTACTTTATTAAGTAAGGCTTAAGTACCATGAAGTTACCTTACTGAGTAAGGCTTGTGTACCATGAAGTTACTTTATTAAGTAAGGCTTGTGTACCATGAAGTTACCTTATTAAGTAAGGCTTGTGTACCATGAAGTTACTTTATTAAGTAAGGCTTGTGTACCATGAAGTTACTTTATTAAGTAAGGCTTGTGTACCATGAAGTTACTTTATTAAGTAAGGCTTGTGTACCATAAAGTTACTTTATTAAGTAAGGCATGTGCACCATCAAGTTACCTTACTGAGTAAGGCTTGTGTACCATGAAGTTACTTTATTAAGTAAGGCTTGTGTACCATCAAGTGACCTTATTAAGTACGGCTTGTGTACCATGAAGTTACTTTATTAAGTAAGGCTTGTGTACCATCAAGTGACCTTATTAAGTACGGCTTGTGTACCATGAAGTTACTTTATTAAGTAAGGCTTGTGTACCATCAAGTGACATTATTAAGTAAGGCTTGTGTACCATGAAGTTACCTTATTGAGTAAGGCTTAATTTAAATCACAGTATGTTTTAGTGCCTTTTTTAAATTATTTGCTTACTTACATTTCAAGTTATGTACTATGCGATTTGTTCAATTATATGTATGTATTAAGCTGTGTTGGTATGTCTTGCAAATCATGTTAATTTCATGTATGTTGGTATGTTTTGCAAATCATGTTGATTTAATGTATTTATTGCTTTTATGTCATACAGGTAAAAAGCTCATTAGGGCTTATGTTGAATTGTTGTTTAAATAAATGCCGACTATAAATTAATCTTTCCTAATTTTACCTTACCTTACATTTACCATACCTTACGCTGTACATAATGTTTAAGATTCGGGCTGAATTTTGAATCTATGCAAGTCATAGACCCTAAATTAAATGGACTGTAGAGTCCGCAAGCACTAACCTTCCATATTTCATACACTGCCCCTGAACTTCCAAATGTAACTTTTTAACTTTCATATGTAGAGAACCATGGAAGGGTACGATCTCATTCAATGACTGGTTGTTGAAACAACAAGCACTGTTCTTTCGTATATGCATGCACCCCAACCTTCCTCTAACTCTCAGGCAATGGAAAGGGTAGGCAGACGAGACATATAATTCCTTGGAATTGTTGGTTGTTCAATGCAGTTTTTGTCAAACAAACATACTAGATGAAGGACTCAGATCGTGTCTTTGATAACATTTTATTTTGAACGTATTATTTCGCATTATAGAATACTTGCATATAATAATGTCATTATAATAATACTCTAATTTCAGTGTGAGCGAACGAATATGTAAATGTAATAAGTGAATCATATATATATATATATATATATATATATATATATATATATATATATATATAACAGCTGAAAGAAGAAATGTTCTTATCGCCCACTTTTTGTTACTTTATAAGCAATATTAACAATACACACATCTTCTCTTATATTAATTTATGGCTTGACCCAACTTGAATTTTCATTGCTTCAGTTGAACTTCTAGTGGCTCCTCTGTAAGTCGTATATTCTAGGGCATCTGTGTTAATAAATTGCAGCAAGCTCATAACGTATACTATATAAAACAAAGCAGATATAAACTAAATAATAATAATAATAATTGTATTAGTCGTAATCATCATCATCCAATGACATCCAATGATAAAAAAAATTTAATATTCAAGATTTACATTCTGCTATCATACTGCAACATGCAAGGGGTGTGAGGGATCGACCATTTATTTTTCGGGAGGGGGGAGTGGGGCTAGCGATTTTTTTGATAAACAGTTTCCGGCTCTCAAATAACTTGAAAAAAATATTCTTGCTCTGA
Source organism: Margaritifera margaritifera (assembly GCA_029931535.1). Classification (NCBI taxonomy): domain Eukaryota; kingdom Metazoa; phylum Mollusca; class Bivalvia; order Unionida; family Margaritiferidae; genus Margaritifera; species Margaritifera margaritifera. Next base: position 170,652 of record JAQPZY010001385.1, read on the forward strand.
TTTACAGTAAATGATATCTATTATATTAGTTGAAAAAACAAAATTATCTTGAGGTTACATTTAAAAAAATATACCCAGGTTCGAAATATATTCCACCCCCCCCCCCACACACACACCCTCCGAAAATTAAATGGTCGGTTCCTAAGAGCCTCTAACTACCGAACGGAGGATGCAACTACTCAATAATAATAATAATAATAATACGGATAATACGCAAACAAAAAAGCAGCAACAACAAAACCCACTTGGGGATAAACAAATGAAATTTGGCGGACGTATTTATATTCATATCAAAATAGATTTTTAGATAATTACAACAGTTTTTGATTTTGGGGTCTCTTTTACACATTATTTAACTTTTTGGACTGACTTGAACTTTATATGACGAAAGCACAATTAAGCAAAAGCACTCGAGGTAGACAAATAAAATTTGGTATGCAAAGATATATATATATATATATATATATATATATATATATATATATATATATATATATATATATATATATATATAGATATATATATATATATATATATATATATATATATAGTGAAACCCCTATACACTCCAAGCCGAATCCTCGCAATACCGAAGTCCTTATTTTTCTTCTTAAATATTCATCATTTTTCCCAGTAAACCTAAGCCCCTTTACTCTGTAAACGAAAAGAAATATTCTGTATCAAATTTCAATTTTACACTTACCCCCCCCCCACAAAAAGAAACAAAAAAAAAAAACAACAAAACAAAACAACAAAACAAACAAACAAAACAACCGAAACTTACTTCTAACTTAGAAATGTATTTTAGCTGCTCAATTCCATAAAACTTCGATATTTATTGTCCACAAATAGCTTGAAAACGTCAGTATCTTCTATACTAAATGATACACCATGACATCCATTTTGTCTCACATGAGGTTCAACATCATTTACAAATAAAACAATATTAAGAAGTGACAAGCTTTCACGGTTTTTAGCAGTTTGAAAAATCCAGGCATTTCACCATTTGTACACAGGATTTATTACATATGTTTAATAATATTCATACATTTCTCAGACACACCTGAAAGAATAACCTTTTCCCATTATTCGGTTCTCCATACCTTTGAAAATATACATATACAATAATTTTTTTGTTGTTATTTGTATTAAAAAGAAGTTTTTAAACATATTGTATCAAAAAAGTAAGACAATAATGTTATATAGTGTTGAATATAAATAATGATTTAACCGAGACAGTCAATATGTTATATTTTTCAGCAAATTCCGTTAGCCTTGCATTCAGTATCGAAGTAAATATTTTCTATAAACAAGAGAAGAAAGTTAGAGGCCAATAATTGTCTGGGTTTTCAAGATCCTCACTTTTTCTATAAATTGATTGGATGATGATGGTTTACATTACTTCTAGAAAATATATTACACGGCTTATGTTCAGCATAAATGCAATATATTATTATAGGTAATTCTAACAAGTAATAGTATATTGATATTTATACAACAGCATAATCTTTGTATCAAACCACTCGTGCAGGGATATGACAACACTTAAATAAAAATAAAAATTTCTATTGTATCTAGACTCTGGTATATCTAAAAATGATATAATATTTTCAAATGATATATCAAGTCCACCGTACAATCTCGAGATTCATTGGTCACAGTGTCACAGTGGCGCGCTATCTCAAGTTTTTATACAGTTTTCTCAATATTTGCCGTGTCACATTTCAGTAATTTACCGATCAATAAATACATAGTCATTTGCAATAACACGGTATGTCGGCAGTTAAGTTACAACGAATTTTGTATGTCTATAAAGAACTTTACATTCAGATTTCTAAGTACAACAAAATTTAAGTTATTTATTACATATTTGTCAACAAAAAAGGATCGTGTTTGTTGATAATTGTTTAGAATTCAGGCGTGACTGGGTTTTTTTTCTCTTCAAACATGAGCCTGTTGTGGTGTAGCAGCTGTAAATCGTGCTTAATTTTTGTATAAATTTTTTAAAAAAGTAACTAACAATCAAAATCAGTGGATTTTTGTACGCCGTCTTCGGCGGTGGGGTCTCAAAAATCGGACAATAGTGACCTTTGGTACGGCGCTGTAGAGATACCAATCAGATACAGCAAAGTAACCATTACTGTGACCTTAACAAAAAAAGGTATCCCTAATTATACGCTACAACACACACTGTCGTAGTTATATATAAGGGATACTAAGGTCTATTCCTCCATATAAAACGGTTTTCGGGTTGAACAGCAGGAACAAACAATGTAATTCTGTAATTTTGATATGTGAACTTGATCTTGAAGATATGATGGCAAATATAATTTGCAAGACACCGGCTAGTAAGTATACAGATGGGTATCATGTTTTTTCTCCCTATATAAAATAGATGTATAGCTATTAATAGCAGAAATCTGACACTGGATGTAATACCCAAAACGTCCAGTGGTAGTGATACATTAGTGTACACAGTTTCATCTTTCTATCTCAAATGACTGTTGAGTCAGCGAGCAGAAAAAAGGTGATGTTAACCTGTGACCTTGACATTGAATACACTATCTGACTAACTTCGAAACACAGCATATTCTCTTTCAGGGATGCATGAGTGTACTAAAGGTATGCAGATGTTATAGAGGATAAAGTAAAAACTTAAGAAGCAATTAAAAGTGAAATTGACCTTTCAGATACTTAATCGACAAGGGCATGCGACAAAATATGCATACAAGAACAATGTATTTTGCATAGCAAGAGTTCACATGAGCTCTTTGTTTCAGATTGAGTATGCTTTCAAATCTGAATATCCGATAACCGGGTACATCACCAATATAATTCAATTATGTCACCCCCACCCGTATTTTTAAATTTGGTACTTAATTTGTTCAGTTCCAGATTTTATGCATATACGAATCTTTATTTTACAAGATAGATCTTACACGAATTGCTGTGTGCAAAACTTTGCCGAAGGTACCTGGGAGGAATTTAAACCAAATGGTCGTAAGTCTTGCCCTCGTGCTTCAGCAGACGTTTGCACATACCAAACCGTGTAAGATTATTATTCTTATATCATCAACTACATAATTTAAAACAAAGATGCAGAAATTGAGGATATTTAAAACAACAACAATACAAATACACTCAAACAGCACGTGCAATCCCAATGTTTGAATTTTGCTGACGCAAATAAATTGTACGCGTCAAACCAGCGAAGGCCAGCCTGGTGATGTAAAATATTATTATGGCATCAAAATATTACAGACCACTTAATTTTCGTATGTACAATGAGATGCTTGGGTATTCTATTGCCTATAAGATAAGCTGTACATTGACCGATGGCCTTGCATACTATACAAAAAAATTCATCGTCATTGTCATTTAGTCATGTACCATTTTACTTACATCGTTCCACTGACTGACGAAATATATTTCCGATTTCTTCATAACATAACCTGTTTATTATCAAATGGATTTTTAGCTTTAAGTATGCATAATATAAAGTTATCACTCATGCGTCTTCTACCGAAACTTCATCACTTATTTCAGAGTCTACTGTCCTTCGTAGAAACTTACATCCAAGAGTTGAACTGCACATGAAATGTCTGCAAAATAAAACGGCGTCCTTGTTTTCGAAAATATGCATTGAATCAAATCTTCAAATCTGATGATCACAATAATTTGATGATTGCTTTGAAAACCCTTGAATTGTATTGTTTAACCACTCATTTATTATAATATAAGAGCTTTAATTTACAAAATATCCATTATACAAAAGTTCACAATATTATCAATGCTTTATGACCCACCGCTTGAATTGCTGCCTGAATCTGTATTTGGTGCCAGCGTTGATTTTAAAATAGTCTTCATTGTAGTTTTCACCCCTTCAGCGGTAGATACACTGTTTTCACCATCAAAAGAAGGAATGCCTAGACAAATTCCACTAATGACTACATTGATGATTAAAACACAAAATATGCAGCACAGAGCGATAGAGTTTAGTCTGGAATTGAACTTTGTGCTTTTGTACATCGATGTGATGCTAACGCGATCAGCGGATCTTAGTCCCTCGTGGTCCACATCTGCGTCCACTTCCGGTGACTCGCTCCTTGTTGCTAAGGCGCTTTCTCGGTAACCTAGCAACACTAAGATGACGCCCACAGCGACCTGTACGATGATGGATATAGAAATGAGACCAATGGCGGTCTTTCTCGGTTGGTATGTATCCCGGATTTCCGATATCAATTTGAGAAGTGCAATATTGGATAACAGAAGACCAATATCCAAGAACAAAGCTGCTATGGTCTTCCGAAAGGCATAGTTCACAGTCTAAAAATAGAAGAAGAAAAATCAAATTTCTTTGGGATTTCTCCTATTTTTATGACAATATATGATTCAGACTTTTGTTTTCAATTAATTAAAGATAATTGGATTTTAATCAAATGAAAAATAGGTTTTACTCCCGTTTATAATCAAATACTGCAGGCAGCGCCCCAATGTATGTGAAGCTACAACATCTTATTTACAGTCAAAGTTTTACTTCAAGATTCGAGTTCCTTGCCTGGTATAAAAACAAAGCCCAATAATTAACCTCTTGTTGAGCTAGTATTGTTTTTGCACAGTTAAGTAAGTTTAAACCGGACAAGAATGTTGAAAGACTAAACTGACTGCACTAAAATCTCTAATATGTAAACGTCATGTCAAACATTTTGTAGTTTTTCATTTTTAAATTGCATGAGAAAAAAAAATATTAACGGCGACTGAGAGATAAAGAATTCATTCCTGTGTATATATCTTGATTTCTGACAATGGATAAAATCATATGTACTGCTTTTGCAATGGTGTTCAGCTAATTTGTGTCTCTATTAGATACATGAATATTAAGACGTCCAGAACAATATCTGGTCTTCAAATGGACAGAAAGGTTATACAACTATCTTACAGAAAAATATAACACGATGTAATGTTATCCATATAGCAAAACAATATCAAGGACGGCACATGTTTTGAGCGGAAATATGATTTGGACATTCTCGGTCCTTGGCCTTCATGTGACTGACGTCTCCATAATTTAAAAGCAAAAGCAGTAAAATGAAAGTCAAGGAATCAGATGACAGCACAACATTGATAACGTATAGTTATGATAAAAAAGACAACCTTTGACATGTTGATATATCCTCTAAACAATTTTAATACGAATCAAAATTAAAAGACCAAATTACTTTTTTATCAGTTACCTACCATCCAGGAATACAGCAAAGTTTTTAAGGTTGGCTGATCACAAGGGAAGGGAGAAAAAAATGTAATTAACCAGGGTATCAAAAGAAGTCACGACCATTCACCCAATATCGAGGTCAAAACATAGTGGGGCGTAGTGAGTACACATCGCATTGTTATGCAAAATCTGTTTATAGCATGACGTACGATATTTTCAAAACAAAAATGTTTCAAGAAAGATCAATAAATAACTGTTTGATCGGATATGTGCATTGACCACCGCTCTCACAAATGGACTCTATTTGAAACATACTATTTATTTTTTTTTTGGTACTATTGTATCAAAATGCGATGCTACAATGAATATGTGTATTGCAAGACTTTGACGAAAAATGCAGACGAGAAAGGAGTTTAGGTTTATAAAATTCCATCATCCATACATCTACATAATATTATTATTTATTTTTATTTTAATTTAAAACTATGTCATAGATTCATTTTCTTATTCATCGAGTTCTGCAAACACATAATTGACTTTTCTGGAATGGATAACATCGCGAGTTTTTATTAAAATTGCATGAAATGTAAATCTAGTCATATCCATTTTATTCTGCTGAAATTTAACCCCCAAACCCGAAATCTTTCAAGGAGGTGCTACATTTTCTCACATAAACGATGAAATCTTAAGTCTCTAGCTATCGACAATATTAACTTTGATTTCTGCACTACTCTGTATATACCGCATATACTCGCGTATAAAGTGGGTCCAAATGCAAACAACATAGACCCTGATGTGCCGTAGAATAATGAGCGTGTAGATCAGGGTCTATGTTGTTTGTTCTACTGATTAGTCCTTACAAACTGCATAGACCCAGATCTGCCGGCGCATTATGCGTCGGCAGATCTGGGTCTATACAGTTTGCAGTTGGTATCGCATTATACGCGAGCATATACGGTACTATGAAATGTTATGGATATGTTCAAAGATCCATAGAGCCAAGTCAAATACTATTTAACACTGTTTTCGCATCTTTTTGATCGTAGGTTCCAATGTCCCCTGACCTATATACTAGTTACGTCGTCCGTGACAAAGTATGGATGGCTATACATTCTTTCCAACTTCAGTATGCAAAAGATATTTAGTTACGGCTGAAAGCGTCTCTTTCACTTGTTACAAAATGCACCTGTTTCAGTTCTTACAAACTGCACGGTTATCGCGTAAAATATATACGTAATAAATGGAAGTGAGTGATATAAATCGGCATAATAATCTGCAGTATCTCATTGCCTTCTTCTTACAGGTATTCGTTAATCTCCGGTTCCACTCTACCCCCACCACCACCACGCACCCCCCCCCCTTCCAAAAAGTGCACGGGGGTGGGGTGGCTGTTTATCAAAGTTATTACTATGTATATCTATGGACCCCTTCTAATTACATCAGAAAGTTTAAAGTCCACGATGACAGCAGCACTGAGAAAAGCATAGGCGACAGAATCCTAAAGGTCTTACAGCTTTCCTTGGAAAGCATTGTTTTGTTGGGGGGGGGGGACTCATTTGTACATTTGCAAATCATCTATACAGTAGTCCATTGCTGTAACGAACTATAATTGGTCCATACGATTCCTTCCTTATATAGAGGCACTCGTTATAAGGGAGTATTCTTTTACGAATATGTGTTCTCTGGGGTCCCACGTGTGTGTTCGTTATTTCAATAAATATGGTATTAGCAAAGTTAGTTATTGTGAGGTTTACTGAATTATGTACTAGATTCTTACCGTAGGGCTATACTGTATCCTTACCGTTGGGCCCATTTTGATGATAAGTCAACCTTGAAGTCTTAATCCTGCGAAAACCGATAGTCAATTCTTTTAATCCAAAGAGAAATCCCCAGAATTTCAAAATTGTGGTGATCTAGCAGGGAAGAGCAAATTTTACGTGCACGTGTTACTGTAACTATCGTCCTCAATACACAAATTTACTCCTCTACCTGTTTAGACAGAATACACATTTAGGTTGTTTTTCAACTTGAATACCTGATGAATGACCTGAGAAAAACTGCCTGTTGAGTTGAATTTTTAAACAAGGTAATATTGCGACATCGTAAAGCTCTTGTCCAGGTAGAACAACCCACTGTGTGCTGTTAAAAGTGTGACATGGAATTCTGAAAATTAACAAATAACTATCAGTCTTTGTCATTTGTGTATTCACTACAAGTAATCTTATTGTGATGCTTATATCACCAAGAAAATTAAGATACACAGCGGGGTGATTTTGACAGATTGCTCACCTGTGGTCCTTCATGCATAACGTAGCCAAATGCTGTTTTGATTTACTACGATGATAAACTTTGGAAGGATTACAAAACCGTATATTCCTGTTTAAATCCTCTTTCTTATTGACGCAAAAAATTAATGCAAACGCGTGAATTCAAGTGACATTGACTGATAAAAATCAAATAAAGGCAAAATGGTTAAAATTAATAATTATTATCACTCATCTAGTATAAATATTTTGTATTGTCATTGCGATAATACAATGTTTCCAGTTCACTCGTGAAATATATCCTTATATCTACTCAGAAAACGTAGATATTCTCTATATATCGAAAAGAGAAAAATTGTGTACTTGTCTTTGTTGTCAAAAGGTGTCAAATTTATTTCTCACTTCTTCGATAAAAACGGATTCTTATTGACGTATGAAAATATTTGTCAATTATTCAATATTTCACCGCCGATAACCCTTTTCTATGGTTTAATACGTTCCATATAAAAAAAACAACCAAACAACGTATCTATAAATCTAAAAGTGCAAATAGAAGAATATTTGGCATGTCTTTTGATTGCTAATAGTGTTAAAATTTTAATAAAGAATCAAAAAAGATGTAGAAATATAAATGATATCATTGTCAAATCCTTTCTGCAGAGTCTGAGAGCGCACGATAACTATTAAGCAAAATATGATATAATAAACGACCACAATAGAAGTATACCAAATTCCGTCCAGAATTATTAAAGGTACAAAGGTACTTTGGCTTCATTTTAAAATAAATCATAACATTCTTGCTACTAATGATTTTCTTTTTCAAATGGGTAATACTAATGATAAAACGTGTTCTATTTAAAATGGGTAATACTAATGATAAAACGTGTTCTATTTAAAATGGTTAATACTAATGACAAAACGTGTTCTGTTTAATATGGGTAATACTAATGACAAAACGTGTTCTATTTAAAATGGGTAATACTAATGACAAAACGTGTTCTATTTAAAATGGGTAATACTAATGACAAAACGTGTTCTGTTTGTAATGGGTAATATTAATGATAAAACGTGTTCTATTTAAAATGGTTAATACTAATGACAAAACGTGTTCTATTTAAAATGGGTAATACTAATGACAAAACGTGTTCTATTTAAAATGGGTAATACTAATGACAAAACGTGTTCTGTTTAATATGGGTAATACTAATGACAAAACGTGTTCTATTTAAAATAGGTAATACTAATGACAAAACGTGTTCTATTTAAAATGGGTAATACTAATGACAAAACGTGTTCTATTTAAAATGGGTAATACTAATGACAAAACGTGTTCTATTTAAAATGGGTAATACTAATGATAAAACGTGTTCTATTTAAAATGGTTAATACTAATGACAAAACGTGTTCTATTTAAAATGGTTAATACTAATGACAAAACGTGTTCTGTTTAAAATGGGTAATACTAATGATAAAACGTGTTCTATTTAAAATGGTTAATACTAATGACAAAACGTATTCTATTTAAAATGGGTAACACTAATGACAAAACGTGTTCTGTTTGTAATGGGTAATATTAATGACAAAACGTGTTCTATTTAAAATGGGTAATACTAATGATAAAACGTGTTCTGTTTAAAATGGGTAATACTAATGACAAAACGTGTTCTATTTAAAATGGTTAATACTAATGACAAAACGTGTTCTTTTTAAAATGGGTAATACTAATGATAAAACGTGTTCTATTTGCAATATAGGTAATACTAATGACAAAACGTGTTCTATTTAAAATGGGTAATACTAATGACAAAACGTGTTCTGTTTAAAATGGGTAATTCTAACGACAAAACGTGTTCTATTTAAAATGGGTAATACTAATGACAAAACGTGTTCTGTTTAAAATGGGTAATACTAATGACAAAACGTGTTCTTTTTAAAATGGGTAATTCTAATGACAAAACGTGTTCTATTTAAAATGGGTAATACTAATGACAAAACGTGTTCTGTTTAAAATGGGTAATACTAATGACAAAACGTGTTCTTTTTAAAATGGGTAATTCTAATGACATAACGTGTTTAATTTAAATGGTTAATACTAATGATAAAACGTGTTCTATTTAAAATGGGTAATACTAATGACAAAACGTGTTCTATTTAAAATGGGTAATACTAATGATAAAACGTGTTCTATTTAAAATGGTTAATACTAATGACAAAACGTATTCTATTTAAAATGGGTAATACTAATGACAAAACGTGTTCTGTTTAATATGGGTAATATTAATGACAAAACGTATTCTATTTAAAATGGGTAATACTAATGACAAAACGTGTTCTATTTAAAATGGTTAATACTAATGATAAAACGTGTTCTATTTAAAATGGGTAATACTAATGACAAAACGTGTTCTGTTTAAAATGGGTAATACTAATGATAAAACGTGTTCTATTTAAAATGGTTAATACTAATGACAAAACGTATTCTATTTAAAATGGGTAATACTAATGACAAAACGTGTTCTGTTTGTAATGGGTAATATTAATGACAAAACGTGTTCTATTTAAAATGGGTAATACTAATGATAAAACGTGTTCTGTTTAAAATGGGTAATACTAATGACAAAACGTGTTCTATTTAAAATGGTTAATACTAATGACAAAACGTGTTCTTTTTAAAATGGGTAATACTAATGATAAAACGTGTTCTATTTGCAATATAGGTAATACTAATGACAAAACGTGTTCTATTTAAAATGGGTAATACTAATGACAAAACGTGTTCTGTTTAAAATGGGTAATTCTAACGACAAAACGTGTTCTATTTAAAATGGGTAATACTAATGACAAAACGTGTTCTGTTTAAAATGGGTAATACTAATGACAAAACGTGTTCTTTTTAAAATGGGTAATTCTAATGACAAAACGTGTTTAATTTAAATGGTTAATACTAATGATAAAACGTGTTCTATTTAAAATGGGTAATACTAATGACAAAACGTGTTCTATTTAAAATGGGTAATACTAATGATAAAACGTGTTCTATTTAAAATGGTTAATACTAATGACAAAACGTATTCTATTTAAAATGGGTAATACTAATGACAAAACGTGTTCTGTTTAATATGGGTAATATTAATGACAAAACGTATTCTATTTAAAATGGGTAATACTAATGACAAAACGTGTTCTATTTAAAATGGTTAATACTAATGATAAAACGTGTTCTATTTAAAATGGGTAATACTAATGACAAAACGTGTTCTGTTTAAAATGGGTAATACTAATGATAAAACGTGTTCTATTTAAAATGGTTAATACTAATGACAAAACGTATTCTATTTAAAATGGGTAATACTAATGACAAAACGTGTTCTGTTTGTAATGGGTAATATTAATGACAAAACGTGTTCTATTTAAAATGGGTAATACTAAATGATAAAACGTGTTCTATTTAAAATGGGTAATACTAATGACAAAACGTGTTCTATTTAAAATAGGTAATACTAATGACAAAACGTGTTCTGTTTAAAATGGGTAATACTAATGACAAAACGTGTTCTTTTTAAAATGGGTAATACTAATGACAAAATGTGTTCTATTTGCAATATAGGTAATACTAATTACAAAACGTGTTCTATTTAAAATGGGTAATACTAATGACAAAACGTGTTCTGTTTAAAATGGGTAATACTAATGACAAAACGTGTTCTTTTTAAAATGGTTAATACTAATGATAAAACGTGTTCTTTTTAAAATGGGTAATACTAATGACAAAACGTGTTCTATTTGCAATATAGGTATTACTAATGACAAAACGTGTTCTATTTAAAATGGGTAATACTAATGACAAAACGTGTTCTGTTTAAAATGGGTAATACTAATGACAAAACGTGTTCTTTTTAAAATGGTTAATACTAATGATAAAACGTGTTCTTTTTAAAATGGGTAATACTAATGACAAAACGTGTTCTATTTGCAATATAGGTATTACTAATGACAAAACGTGTTCTATTTAAAATGGGTAATACTAATGACAAAACGTGTTCTGTTTAAAATGGGTAATACTAATGACAAATCGTGTTCTTTTTAAAATGGGTAATTCTAATGACAAAACGTGTTTAATTTAAATGGTTAATACTAATGATAAAACGTGTTCTATTTAAAATGGTTAATACTAATGACAAAACGTATTCTATTTAAAATGGGTAATACTAATGACAAAACGTGTTCTGTTTGTAATGGGTAATATTAATGACAAAACGTGTTCTATTTAAAATGGGTAATACTAATGATAAAACGTGTTCTATTTAAAATGGTTAATACTAATGATAAAACGTGTTCTATTTAAAATGGGTAATACTAATGACAAAACGTGTTCTTTTTAAAATGGGTAATACTAATGACAAAACGTGTTCTATTTGCAATATAGGTAATACTAATTACAAAACGTGTTCTATTTAAAATGGGTAATACTAATGACAAAACGTGTTCTGTTTAAAATGGGTAATACTAATGACAAAACGTGTTCTTTTCAAAATGGTTAATACTAATGATAAAACGCGTTCTTTTTAAAATGGGTAATATTAATGACAAAATGTGTTCTATTTGCAATATAGGTATTACTAATGACAAAACGTGTTCTATTTAAAATGGGTAATACTAATGACAAAACGTGTTCTGTTTAAAATGGGTAATACTAATGACAAAACGTGTTCTGTTTAAAATGGGTAATACTATTGACAAAACGTGTTCTGTTTATAATGGGTAATACTAATGACAAAACGTGTTCTGTTTAAAATGGGTAATACTAATGACAAAACGTGTTCTGTTTAAAATGGGTTATACTAATGACAAAATGTGTTCTGTTTATAATGGGTAATATTAATGACAAAACGTATTCTATTTGCAATATAGGTAATACTAATGACAAAACGTGTTCTATTTAAAATGGGTAATACTAATGACAAAACGTGTTCTGTTTATAATGGGTAATATTAATGACAAAACGTGTTCTGTTTAAAATGGGTAATACTAATGACAAAACGTGTTCTATTTGCAATATAGGTAATACAATTGACAAAACGCATTCCTTTTAAAATGGGTAATACTAATGACAAAACGTGTTCTATTTGCAATATAGGTAATACTAATAACAAAACGCATTCTTTTGAAAATAGGTAATACTAATGACAAAACGTGTTCTCTTTGCAATAATTATGCATATATCCAGCAATTGTAATATTGTCAAGTGATTCTGGAGCGAAATTGAAACTTTTGGCAGGGTAAAACTTGGAATCGAGCTAGAAATATCTGAGGAAAAAATGGAAGGAAACATTCTCTTTGGCGATGTGAGAGATTCTGAAAAAACTGTAAACTGTTTAGTGCAGCACATTATTTACAATTCTTAAACTCTTTAGAAGAAACCAAGTTTTCAAGAATTACATTTGTAATTGATATTTTTTATATAATTTAGAAGTTAGCAAAGCGAAACTTGGTAAACCATAGGCGAAGCAGTTACTAAAGAAATGGAGTCATGTAATGATATACTTCGAAAATAACAAGTGACGTATATATAAATTTTGAGTATTTTCTGTCGATTGTAGAAATATTATGGAAAAACTTACTGACATGAATGTATTTTTTTTAAAATGCCCATATTCTGGGTCTCATTATACAAATCTGTCCACTAACTGAAAACAAATAAAGTATTGTGCAACAATATGTGTTACCAAATGTACTGCTGTGTTGATTTGCATGAACGTTTGTAAATTTGTCTTGCTTGTGTATGAATATACTTGAATGTTTATATATATATATATATATATATATATATATATATATATATATATATATATATATATAGAGAGAGAGAGAGAGAGAGAGAGAGAGAGAGAGAGAGAGAGAGAGAGAGAGAGAATTACAAATATACACCAAACAGAGCGGAAAAGTGCTATCTTTTGATCCTCCAGGAGAATGCTTGATAACATTAACAGAATTTTTAAAAATACAAATAAATAATATTATCATACAGGTCAGAGAATTGCAATTCGTACTCTACGTAGATTCGAACCCGGATCCGCGGGTTACGGCACCCATCGCCTTATGTAATATAGTTAGTATGTAAACTGTAAGCATGTACATGCTTATGAGATATGAAAACTATTGCATTGAATTGAATATATAAAGAATACAAATCATATGACGAATAACAGTCCTTTCAAGTGCATTGAATTGAATATATAAAGAATACAAATCATATAGCGAATAACAGTTCTTTCAAGTGCATTGGATCCAGCAAGGGATTCTGTTTGACAGGAATCGACTAAGATAATTGTAAACAACTGACAACTCACAGTCAAAACAAGCTTTTTTACTAGCCTATGCACTTTCGACTCTGAGTCTTTGCCAAAGGCTAAATTCTGAAACAGAGACACACAAGGCAAGCAATAAACACACACACATAAAAAGTTGAATTTACAAAACTTTACATGATTATGGATCTAATAGAAGTATTATTTTAAAATTATATGTATATATATATATATATATATATATATATATATATATATATATATATATATATATATATATATATATATATATATATATATATAAATGCCTGTGTGTTGGTAAACAAAATTTATTTTAAAAAAATTGATAATCAAATTTTAGCTGGTAAATTCTTACTCTCAGATTTTGGAAAAATGTTAAGAGAAGAATTAGATGACTTGAGGAAAGAAAGTGAAAAGCAAAAAGAAGAAATAAAAAATAATAAAGATCGCTCCAAGGAAGCCATGAAGATTGCAAACCACAATGAGCAATACTCACGAAAAAATAACATAAAAATTTTCAACTTGCCTGAATCACAAAACGAAAATGTCAGAGCAAAGTTTGCAGAGATGTTGAAGAATGTCACAAGTCATGATGCAGATGAGAGGGATATTATCGCAATACATCGGATCCCTGGGAAAGATGGTGCCCCGAAACCATTAATTGTGAAATTTTGGAATGCAGAATCCAAAGTCAACATCGCCAAGAAAAAAAGGGATTTCAAGAGCAAATTTAATGTAAGAATAGTGGAAGATGTCACTCGACAAAATATGGGTCTCATAAATAGATTAACTGCCCATCCAAAAATTGAATCTGCCTGGTACTTCAATTGCAGTGTGTATGCAAAAACAAAAGCGGGTAAGAGGTACAAATTTGACCTTTTTGACGACATCAATGAAACACTCAATCGCAACCCATAATCGATATAATTTTTCCATATTGATTCTGGACACACTTGGAGGTATAGAACTTTGTACCAAAATGGATGTGTATAGTTTTAAGTTCAGCTATGTATATGTTTAAGTTAGAAAAGTGACTTTCATAGATGGACAAAGCCTGTAATTGGTAAGAATGTTTGTATAATCTTGCAGCTAAATTTTGAAATAGGCATACAATTGTATTTCAATCTTGAAAAGATTGAGGGTATAATTTTCATGTTGGTCATTTTTTTTTTTTTTTTTTTTCTCTAAATTTTTGGTGTTAGATTCATAGGCACAGAGTTGCCAAGGTCATTTAGTATGTTTACATGATGTATTATATTCTTCAATCATTCCTTAAAGTTCGGTCACTAGATTTATTTTTAATCTGTAAAGAAAAACAGTGATCACTAAACATTATAATTATATTTTTTTTTTTTTTTTTTTTTTTTTTTAATATATATTTGTCTTATACAAATTTATATATATATATATATATATATATATATATATATATATATATATATATATATATATATATATATATATATATATATATATATATATATATATATATATATATAGAAAGAACCAACAAATATAGAACTCAAATGTAATGGCTTCAAATCTTTTGGTAAAGGGAGAAAAATCGATGAACAAAAAGTGTTATTTTTCAGTCACACTGTATTGATATTTACATTTACTAATTATATACCAACACTCCAGCGTAGAACAGAGTTCATGTATCTCTATATTGGGCAACATCATATATGTACCCAGTGGTGCATGACATTGTACTACACTTATCAGTTTTTTAAGCATTCTGTGGTTGTGTGTGTGAGAGTCTATCCCAAGGTGTATGTGAGCGCTTTTCATGATACATTTAACAATGGATACCCAGATTAAAATTTTGTCAATGAACGTTAGGGGTCTACACAGTTCCAATCTCAAAAGAAGAGATATTTTCTGCTGGGTCAAACAAAAGAATGCATCTATTATATGTTTACAGGAGACACATAGTACAGTTGAGACTGAGAAGTATTGGGAATCTGAATGGGGATATAAGTGTGTTTTTAGTCATAAATCTAGCAGTAGTGCTGGTGTTGCTATCCTGTTTAGAAATAATTTTGAATTTCTTATTCACAGAAACAGATGTGATAGTCAGGGCAGATACATTCTCTTAGATTTATCAGTTAATGGACAGAGATTTACATTAGTGAATCTATATGGTCATAATGATGATAATGCTGAGTTTTTCAGAAATTTGAAAGAGGATATTATAATTTTTGACAATTCCTCTGTTATTATTTGTGGTGACTGGAATGTTGTTCAGGACATGGAGCTTGACTCTTATAATATCTTGCATGATAAACACTCCATGGCCCGAGCAGCAGTCCAGGACATCAAGAATCAACTTGATTTACTGGATCCATGGAGAACAGTCAGTCCTGACAGTAGAGTATTTACTTGGCATCAGGCAAACCCTGTGAAACAGAGTAGACTGGACTATTTTTTAATCTCTGAGGACATGTTTTCAAATTGTATGGACGCCTCTATTATTCCTGGCTATAAAACAGATCATTCAGCAATAACACTAAAATTGTCTATATCTGCATCACCGAGAGGTCCTGGGTACTGGAAATTCAATTCAAAGCTATTAAAGCAAAATGAATATATTCAGTTGGTAAAAAAATGTATAACCAACACAGTAGAAGAATACTATTGTGAAGGTGATAAGGAAAACCCACTACAGGTGAAACTAACTTGTAATAATCAATTGTTTTTTGAAATCCTTAAAATGATAATAAGATCAGAATCAATTATGTATTCACAAGCTAAGGCAAAACAGGAGAAGCAACATTTCAGGAAAATTGAAGCTGAAATACATACCTTACATGCTTTAGTGAATCAAAATAATAACCCCGCTACGATGAAAGAATTGAACAAAAAACAAGCGGATTTAGAAGAAATGAGGAAAAAAGAGGTGGAAGGTGTAATGTTAAGATCAAAGGCAAGATGGTATGAGTCTGGTGAAAAAAACTCAAAATATTTTCTTAATCTCGAAAAGAGAAATTACACAAACAAAACAATAAAAGAATTAATTACTGAAGATGGAACAAGGGTAACAGATCCAAAAGAAATATTAAATCAACAGAAAGACTTTTATGAAAAATTATACCAAAGCAAAAACAAATATAACTTCCAAACGCTCAACCACTTTTTTTAACCATGATAAAAAAACTCTCAGATCTTGAAAGAAGCTCATGTGAAGGTAGGTTAACGTTTGAGGAATGTGGTTTAGCACTAAAAAATATGAAAAATGAAACTAGCCCTGGTTCCGATGGATTTACTGTAGAATTCTACAAATTCTTTTGGAAAGACCTAGGGGGCTTTCTCTTTAGGTCTCTAAATACTGGATACGATATGCAACATTTTTCAGAATTTCAGTCTCAGAGAATCATTACCTGCATTCCTAAAGAAGATAAAGACAGGAAATTTCTAAAAAATTGGAGACCAATCTCACTACTTAATGTAGATTACAAGATTGCCTCGGCATCAATTGCTAATAGGTTCAAAAAAGTGCTCCCGTTTATCATTAGTGACACCCAAAAGGGTTTTATGAAAGGGAGATTCATTGGTGAAAATACAAGACTTTTGTATGACCTGATGCAATACCTTGAGGAAAAAAATGAATTTGGTCTTCTCCTATTGATAGACTTTGAAAAGGCTTTTGACTCGGTCGAATGGGACTTTCTGGAAACTGCTCTGAAGTCTTTTAACTTTGGAGAATCAATTTGTCAATGGTTCAGATTATTTTGCAATAAATCAAAAAGTTGTCTCATTAATAATGGACATTTATCCCCATTTTTTAATTTGGAGAGAGGTTGTCGCCAGGGAGACCCTTTATCACCCTACTTATTTATAATAGGAATTGAACTCCTTGCAATAGAACTAAAGAAGAACACAGATATTACAGGCATTTTCTATAATGAAATGGAGTTCAAATTAGGGCAGTACGCTGATGATGCTTTTCTATTATTAGATGGTTCTCATTTGTCCTTGAAGACAACCTTGCAGATTTTAAATGACTTTGCCTTGGTGTCAGGTCTGTACTGCAATGTTTTGAAATCAAAAGCTATTTGGATTGGAAATAAAAAATATTCTAATGAAAAAATATGTCCAGAAATTGATATTAACTGGTCAATGTCCAATTTTAGATTACTGGGAGTATATTTCTCTTTGAACTTGGAGGACATGGTAGAGCTTAATTATTCGACGAAGTTAAAGGAAGTAAAGAAACTGTTTGGCTGGTGGAGCAGAAGAAATTTATCCCTTATTGGAAAAATTACTTTGATAGAGTCCTTGATTTTGCCTAAATTCATTCATCTTTTTGCAGCTTTGCCAAATCCTCCACCCCATATAGAAAAGGAACTGAATACATTATTTTTCCACTTTATTTGGGGGGGTAAAACTGAGAGGGTTAAAAGAGACACTCTTATAGCTTCTTTTAAGGAAGGGGGATTAAATATGATTCACTTGCATTCATTTGTGTGTTATATAAAACTTTCCTAGATTAGGCGTCTCTTACTAAACGAAGATGGCATATGGCAAAAACTGGTTTCTGAACAAATATTTGGAAAATTTGGAGGTACGCTGTTATTTACATTAGGAAAAACTAAATTAAAAGTAATTTCTAAATCAATTAAAAATATTTTTTGGCGTGATGTTATTTATGCTTTATCACAATGGAAAAATGAACCATCTACTGTCCATGAATACTTGTCTCAAGATATTCTTAATTTAGTGACTGTAGATAATTTTAAATCATACACAAGGTGGAGAACAAACGGTGTTGTACTTATTCAACATCTTTCTGATGCACAAGGATCTCTATTAAGTTTTGATGAAATAAAACAAAAAACAAAAACAAATAATTTCATACAGTACTTTGCTCTTATTTCAAAGATCTCGGTGCTGTGGAAAAAGAAAATTAAAAGGTTTTTTGAAAGTGGAAATAGTTTTCATGTAGTTTTGGACAAAACATCACTCCTTAGGGTAAGAGCAAAGAATAAATTTATCTATAAAGACCTGATAAGAACCAAGATACAAAAGCCAAATGGTAAACATGAAACTTGGTCCAGGCAGCTAGAGTGTGCAATTGGTGCAAATGAATGGACCAACTCTTTTGTTTTGGCTTTGTACAAAAGACACAAAACTGATTAGCTTTAATTTTAGATTTCTCCATAGAAACATTGCCACAAACCAGTTTCTAAAAAAGATTAATTTAAGTGATAATGATAAATGTACCTTTTGTAATGAGGGAATAGAACAAATTGAGCACTTATTTTATGACTGTTCAGTTACTGAACACTTTTGGAAACTGTTGGTGGAATGGATCCAAACTTATGACCCAAATTTTAGAATTACACGAAAAGACGTCTTTATAGGAAATAACAACTTTGATGATCTTATTAACTTCCTAATTTTGCTTGCAAAATATGTGATATACAGATCACGTTGTGCATCAAAAATTCCAAATCTATCATATTATAAAAATTGTGTTTTATCATACAAAACACTGGAAAAATATGTCGCCAAAGTGAATAACAGAAGTGACGAGTTTAAGAAAAAGTGGATCCTATTATCAACTTTTGGTACATGATTTTTTTTTTTTTTTTTTTTTTTTTTAAGGCAATTTAAAACATCTTGGGGTTTGTATGCGAGTATGACTTTGTGTACAACAATTGTGAATGTAAGTGTCTGTGTGTGCATGTGTGTGTGTGTTGTGTAGGGAACACATGTAAAAGATAAGGACGCAAAATAATTTAAGATAATGCCCCATACACCAGGTCAGGTGGTGATGTAGGGGAATATGTAAAATCCTGACACCTTGTGTTCAATAAAAAAAAAAAAAAAAAAAAAAAGATTTTGGAAAAATATATTAATGAGCCAGGCGTTGGCTGGTTACATCTAAAACAGATAAAACTGAAGGAGGGGATATATAATGAAAACAGAACCATAACCTCCCTCCTGTATTAAACATGACCCAACAAACCATAACATCTATCCTGCATTAAACATGACCAACAAACCATAACCTGTATCCTGTATTAAAACATGACCCAACAAACCATAACCTGTATCCTGTATTAAACATGACCCAACAAACATACAATAGGGTACGCAGCACAAACATTTGGGCATTATCTTAGTGAGTGATGAAACATCACACGCGCATTATTTCTGATAAAGCCTGAATAAATTAAGCTGTTTAAAAAGTTTTAAATTAAAACTGGATCGGTTATCTTTAAAATAATGTACAAATTGTATGTTTATCTAATTTTTATTACACTGACCACATTTGGGATATCTATACAATACGGGAGAAAGAACACCAATCCCAATAAATATCACTCCGTGCTAGTATTATGTTGGCAATCGAATGTCTCGGATCATGCATGTGTAGTAGTTTAAATTATGATTTATATTTGAATAATTTATCTGGTAAGAAGTAATGCTCCTGTAGTAAAAAAGAGACGCGAAAACATTTTTTTTAGACTGTCCAAAATATTCTAACTCACTTTAGTTTGGACTGTCCAAAATATTCTGACTCGCATTCTTTATGACTACCCAAAATATTCTGACTCACTTTATTTTATTTTGTCCAAAATATTCTGACTTACTTAACTGTAGGCTGTCCAAAATAATCTGACTGACTTTATTTTAGACTGTCCAAAATAAACTGACTTACTTTATTTTAGACTGTCCAAAATAATCTGACTTACTTTATTTTAGACTGTCCAAAATAATCTGACTTACTTTATTTTAGACTGTCCAAAATATTTGGACTCTCAATTTTTTGACTGCCCAAATTATTCTGACTCATTTTCCTTTAGACTGTCCAAAATATTTTCATTCACTTTCTTTTCGACTGCTCATATTCCTTTATGAGATATCACATTTTTATATACACTTTCTTTCCTCACCATTGAAGTTTTATTATTTGGCAACCCTGTGTGATCTAAAGAAATAACGCGCAAATATTCTTGTCTGTGCAAAATTTCATTAACACGTACAAAAGATGTATTTTATAAAAATAGCAACCACTTACAACATATGTGCTATTTTTCCGGTAGCAAATACTTCAATCGAAACTATTCCGTAAATTCTGGTATACTGTGAATTCACAATTTTTCTTAGTGCAGTCAATTTTCGTTTGAATTTAAGTTGAATTTCTTTTAAAAAATAATAAATCTGTAAAAACAGAGAGAGACACACTTAAGTATCTACAAAACAATATGAGACACCTATAAGAACCCACATAACAATAGGAGACACCCATAAGTACCCACGAAACAATAGGAGACACACTTAAATACTAATATATATATATATATATATATATATATATATATATATATATATATATATATATATATATATATATATATACAAATCTACTAAAATGGATGCACCTTCAAAATCTCCTATTTGACCTCCAGCGATTGTATGCGGTTATCAATTAATAACGAAGTTATGTACGTATTATGGGACAAAGTTTCTATTGTTCAGTTTCTGACAGTAAGTGATTTTGTATAGCCTAAGAGAAAATGCTCTGCTGTTTCTTGTTTCTTGTTCGATTTTTATGTATTTTCCATGATGACTTCTGCAAATAAATACTGTTAAAATGGACGCCCAAGAAATTTAAATAATTCAGAACATTTCTTGTTTTTACCTTTCCTTTGTAACCATTTGTACCAGCATCTAGAGTTATGCTGTTATATTTTTCTTACTGTTGGGAAGACAGTGCTCCAATAATCTAATGTTTTCGACTGAACCCCGAATTGTTATAACAGTTCTTGCATTTCACAAAGTCTCCGAAAAAAATATGGTTCAAATAAATAAATTAAAAAATCTCGGTTTAATAGTTTAGTAAATTCACGTAATACTTACCTTTGCAAACGTCCGACATATGAATTTTTTCAAAAATTGCATTTGAATCGGTCTAGTTAATATATTACTTCTCCAGTTAGGTAAATGGCGTTAGTCTCAAATATTTATCACTGAAAGCTGTTTTTAGAGAGAGAGAGAGAGAGAGAGAGAGAGAGAGAGAGAGAGAGAGAGAGAGAGAGAGAGAGAGAGAGAGAGAGAGAGATGCAGACCATGATGCCAAAACATGATTAATGTTCATCCTGCTGAATACCATCTGACCGATTCAGATGTCAGCCTGAAGTCTGAGTTGTATTAAGAATAAGACCGTCACGTTAACACCCCTTGCTACTGTATTAATGGTTGATAACAACCCAAGCGCTGACTGGCTAATTGTTCAGTATGTATGAAAATGGCGGCGCACTTCGCAGTTTGTCCTACTCAGGACTGTTACAGATGAAATTGAAATAAAGGAGTAACTATTTTTTTGATTTGTTTGCATGAAGGCTTCAGTACTCTCTTTTCAATCAACGGATTAAGCTGAAACAGTCCAATCTTATACACAATAAGATGATCATGCATAGCAGTTCTGACATCTAAACTCTGATTTCATTGACAGTGACAAACTGCTGTTTCAATCTTGATATTTTTTTTGTTTGTTTGGAAGCAACAGCCTTTACATCAAAGATGTAAAGAGCAATTGATATATAGACTACATACATTTTGATTTTGTCGTATCTACATTACAAACACAATCGTTAATTAGTC
This sequence comes from Margaritifera margaritifera, assembly GCA_029931535.1. NCBI lineage: Eukaryota > Metazoa > Mollusca > Bivalvia > Unionida > Margaritiferidae > Margaritifera > Margaritifera margaritifera. The sequence continues at coordinate 193,070 of JAQPZY010001385.1, forward strand.
GACTCTAGAAAAAAGAAAATATAAATCGATCTTTTCCAACCTTTAGTTTGCGAACAGTTCTGCTGAGCATTTTTTTTTATTGGTCCCTATGGTTTTCGGACATTAAAAACGATTTTTTTACGGTAAGAAATAATTTGTTAAAGACGGTAAAGGATGCCATCGATTTTTCATCGATCGACAATTTACAAATTATTAATTATTATCCATCAATGCCAAGAATATTTTGGTAAACCTTATGTTAAGAAAGTAAATTAAACACTGTTGTATAAACACTTTATACAGGGCCGGATTATCCATTGGGCAAGGTGGCAACGTGCCCAGGGCCCCCGAGGCTCAAGGGGCCCCGGACCAGGGCTTAAGGGGCCCCCGTATATTATCGTATGCTTTTCACAGGCAGTGTTTTTAACAGTACTATAAGTTTGTCCAGGGCCCCAAAAGGCCTTAATCCGGCCCTGACATTATATTTTCTGTACAATTCAAGTCCTCATTTGATAACTCTTTTTCAGCAATAATAATAATATGGGTAACAACAGAATAGAGAGACAACTCTTCAAGGAATAACTAACTACCGTACCTGAGTTAGTTCTCTTTATACCCGACGCAGACAAATAATTGTCGAAGAGCCACACTTTCGAATGAAATTGTCACAAAATTTGACATGAAAAAAGGTCTACAAAGATTTGATGCCATGTACAGGATGTCAAAATATAAATATTTATATCAGCAAAACATGGAATCATCCGATTAAAGGGGTGGGCAGCTTTTTTGCACGTGTAATAAAAATTCCAAATATGTACTTTTTGCTCTCGAGCTTACATGTACCTATGGTAGATGTAAGAAGATTGTGCTGGTACAAAACAGCGCTATTATTTCCATATGTTTTAGAAAAACTTAAATGTAACAGGATCAAATACTTCTTTACATGTGTTTTCAACCGATGTCACTGCTGGCAAAAACATTGGCTCATTCATGTTTCAAAACAGTGCTATCATAAAATCTGTGCAGCCCTATACCAGATATGAACAACATCAATTTGTCTGAAATGTGATCGTTTTCATAAAAACGTCTTCTCCCACAAATACATGTTACCAAAACTCTAACTACAAACAAATTACGGAATCAGAATGAGTACGCATACGGTGCAGTAAAAATTTTATCTAACACAGCATTATAAAATTTGTTTATTATGTATTTTTCCAAACCATTGACAGGACAAAGAAAACTACTATTAGTATACTATTTAACAGTATGAACTAATAGACTCAATTCTCCTACCCTCCAGCATGAAACTACCAGTGCATTCCTTTTCTCTCTTTTTCTACTTCTCCGTTCATTTTTGTACGATTGTGACCTCATCATTTTCTTCAAATCTTTGAATTGTTAGTAGTTTGCAATGTACATTGCGTCCGCTTTCTATTATATTGTATTTACATTGTATATATCTGCATTTTCCATACTTCAGTCGAAATGATATTACAACGATGTAATGAATAATTTGGTTGGGAGATAACTTTAAATAAGCAAACTTGCTTGCTGTTCGATTATATACATGAATATATTATTTATTTATTTATTTATTTATTTTGTTGTTTTATTTTGTTTTATTAGTTTTTTATGATGAATTAAGTATTATTTGAACAAAGGTGCGATGGCAATATTCTGTGCAAACAAGTGCTTTGTATATAAGAGGTGTACCAGTTTCCGGACTAAATGAAACTGTTTTGCACACTTTCACTTTTCTTTTGATGTAACCATGCATCTAAAACTTTGAAATAGTTCCACATATAGACAGACTGACTAAAAGAAACATAGACAAACACATAAATACAAACACATAAATACAAACAGACAGAATCATTATATCCAGATAGATAGATAGATAGATAGATAGATAGATAGATAGATAGATAGATAGATAGATAGATAGATAGATAGATAGATAGATAGATAGATAGATAGATAGATAGATAGATAGATAGATAGATAGATGGAGTTTTGTTTACACTGTTTGAAAAAGGTGGTCATATTTGATATGTTCCACTTTGATAAGTAATGACAATGATGCTTTCGGGTCCTGATGCATGGTATCGAAAGATGGAGGTGGGGTTGGGGGCCAACAAATGTAGCTGCTATGGAATCTTGCTTTAACTGCTTGCAGATTGGACTCTGCTACACCTGGAGTGAACATATTTGGTATTATGTTTCACACGTTGCAAACAAAGATTTCGGATCATGTAGTCTCTCCTGCCTCAAGAAAGAGGAGGTGGAGTGCGGGACTGGTGAGAAGAGGGGGGTTGGGGAACGCGTTAGAGTAACAAATAAACAAACTCAAACAGTCATAAACAAATGTGCGTATATTTGAAACAGCTTCAGTCTCTATTTTTTACTTTTTGAGAGGCAAATGACAAAGGCAAATTTTCCTCAATAACAAAGCTTCTAAAACATTAAAAAAATTTGCCGTTCATTAAAACGTTACTAAGAAATCAAGTGAAATTATTGTGAAATTCAGTTATTTCCAGCGTTATACATACACGCTCGTATGACTGGCACTTGATTACTATCGATCAATGGTATGGACTTGAGCAACATTTTCCTAGCATATCACATTTCATACAGTCTTATAATTTCTTATTACTCGGGTCCTTTAATTCGAAATAATGTAGCCAGCATGACACAGAGTCGTTTAAATTTAGATAAAATACTTTCAATATTATTTCGTTTTACTTTATATGTATGTACACATATATATAAAGTTCATAGAAATTTCAAAACAGAAAAGTTCGTGTTTATCAGTACTCCAGGTTTCATATAAAGCAATTATATAAAATGATTTGCAATATTTTTTCATGTCATTTTTATACTTTTTTAGACCTTCAGTATTTCATGAAACAAAAGAAAGACAGTTTTTATTACTGGAATTTAGATCACTGTCTATATTAGACATCAATTCAGTGCTGGATGGGCCTGGACTCCCCTTCCTATCCATCCAAATTTTCATGACCCTCACTACATCGGAAACTTCAGTCATCTAAGTCCAGATATTTTCTTCATTCCCCATGTTATCACTGATAGTAGTCGGAATTATATTGGTTACTGTGGTCATGTGTATCACTGTTTTTAAACAGACTACTAGCCCAAGAGCCACGCGCTTTTCCTTGCCCACGTCGGCTCCCCCACACATCCTCTGGAAACCGCTGTCCCCACGCATCCTCCGGTAACCTCCTGTTATAGGACTTTGTCCGTCACCAACTTTAATGATATTATCACTATCATGGTCATATTTGTAGACTTCATTGTCAATTGTCAGTTTATTTTATCTGAAAACAGCGTACTTGCCTTTATCGCGTGCGGAGTTCATCCAGGTCGATAACTTCAAGCGGTCGTGCCGCACGCGTTGGGTGAAGTCTTCGGCAACACATATGCCACTTTTTGTCTCACGCGAGCCATCACGAGATGCATTTCTACTGGCTTGCTATACACGTTCCCTGTCTTTGTATATGGCAAACTTGACAATAATATGTTTCGAGCGTCCAGACGAGGTTCCTGTCTCATTTCGACTTTGTAGACGGTGTGCACGTTCAATTGCTATGTTCTCCGTATTTTGAACATTCAATTTCTCTTTCAGACACTTCTTTTTACTTTATCCTCACAAATATCTCAGTTTTAATTGGATTTTCCTTCAATATAATACAATATCATGTTCCGTCTAGACTGAACCTCCACGTTATCCACAGCAGTCTCTACTTTTTCTAACTCGTTTTAATTTCACTCTTTGAATTGTTAGGTTTTCATTCGCCGCTTTCACTTGTGAGCAATCAATCCTCTGGAATTCAGTTTACAGTGTTAACGGTCTTCTTTAAATACGTATAATATTTGTTCAGTTCTTTCATTTCGGCCCGGATTATAAGTAAAATTTCCTCTAGAGAAATATGCGACTGAGACTGGTTTCCTTCAACACATCCACATTGAACTAACAGCAAGGCTAAATACCAACAACAACCGTATCCAAACGAAACAACCCTTTTCTGAAAGTTAAGCCAAGCCATATTATGTTTCACTTTCTCTTTTTAAGAAAAGGTTCCAATTCTTACACTTCAGAATGATATATCTATCCCCATCTTGCCAGATCAACAAGCACACGTCCGTTATGCACGGTCTGTAGGTGGCGCTCCCACGTTGTACGTAGTACGTAGTATTAAAAGCAGTTTTAAGGAAATTGAGCGGACCTGATGGCTTGGTAATTGAGATGTTCAAATAAACTTGCATGGATATTGGCGGACCTGATGGCTTGGTAATTGAGATGTTCAAATAAACTTGCATGAATATTGGCGGACCTGATGGCTTGGTAATTGAGATGTTCAAATAAACTTGCATGGATATTGGCGGACCTGATGGCTTGGTAATTGAGATGTTCAAATAAACTTGCATGGATATTGGCGGACCTGATGGCTTGGTAATTGAGATGTTCAAATAAACTTGCATGGATATTGGCGGACCTGATGGCTTGGTAATTGAGATGTTCAAATAAACTTGCATGGATATTGGCGGACCTGATGGCTTGGTAATTGAGATGTTCAAATAAACTTGCATGGATATTGCACCCTACTTACTGATTTTGGTGAAGAAAATGTTTGACTCTGGTCTATTTCCAGAGAAATGGGGTAAAGTATCATTTATCAATTATATAAAAAAAAGCTCAGTTCAAGATCCCAATAATTACAGAGGTATCTCCTTAATAGATACATTGTGTAACATTTCTTCCAAAGTATTGAATACCATATTAGGTATGTGGTCTGATGATAATAATATTATTCAGTGGCGTAGCGAGAGGAGGTGGGGGGCGAAGGGGGCTGTGGCCCCGGGCGGCACTTTCTAGTGGGCGACAACTTGGTAAGAGTACCGTATATATCATAAATAATACAAATGTAGTGGGAGCGTAATTTTGATAGTTGGCCCTGGGCGGCACTTTGCCTCGCTATGCCACTGATATTGTTCATGAGTCGCAAGCAGGTTTTCGCAAAAGACATTCCACAACAGACAATATATGTATTCTACAATCAATTGTACAGAAGTATTTGTCAAGGAAGGGTAGTAGATTTTTTTTTTTAAATTTTATTTACTGAGTTTTCTAAAGCTTTTGATGCCATATCTCATATGAAACTTCGAGTCTCGTTATCAAGCAAATATATTCATAGTAAATTCAATCAATGTAGGCTAGTCTGAAATCATGTGCTAAAACTCCCAAAGGTTTAACAGATTATGTGTTCCTGTCCAGCGGGTACGAGACGTGGTTGTGGTCTTAGTCCAATTTTATTCTTCTTATTCATTAATGATCTTATTGAAGCGATACGTGTAAAATGTCCTCATGGCATCTTTATAAAAGAAAACATAGAGGATATATTTGTTACTTTGTATGCTGATGCTGTTGCAAACTGTGCTGAAACAGTGATTATATTGCAAAAAAAAATAGACATCCTAGATGAATTTCGTTAAAATTCATGTTTTAAAATCAATCAAGAAAACAAAAATAATTGTTTTTAGGAATGGTGGAGAGAGAGAGAGAGTGCTAATCATTATTAATTCAAAAGTATTATATTGATATGTCTTGTTCTGTTTTGTTTTTTGTTTTGTTTTGTTTTTTTTTATAAAAAGGAAAACAGCTTATATGTACACATATCATAGCCATTTTACATCATAAGAGGGCATCTACATGGCTTAAACCTACTGTCCACCCTTTTGGAGATAATATACATGTTTTGATTCATATATGACGTATTGAATTCACTTGCCGATAAAATATCTTTCCTATTATTATTATTATTAGTAGTAGTAGTAGTGGTACTATTATTACTATTATTATTATTATTATTATTATTATTATTATTATTATTTATAAATGTTAGTAGTCGTAGTAGTAGTAGTGGTAGTATTTCACTTCAGTGGAAACCAGTTTCACCTAACAGAAAAGTCAACGGAAGTATAATACGTTGTACACGATAGAGAAGATGGGTTACAAATTGTCTAGAAAAATTCTCAGTCTATTACATTCATACAAGCAAATTAATCACATACTACAAAAGGCGATTGGACACAGGAAGAAGGTCACTGGTTTATGTGTGATCAAAGCGTTCTAGACTTAGATAAGTTTAGAAAGTCTCTCGTTACATCGCCCATTTTACACCTAATCATTCGATAATAATAATTAGACGGTGGACAAGGCCATTTGAAGTGAACAAAGGCATTGAAAATGTTACTGTGTAGAAAATATCTATCTATAAAAGTAGTAATCAATTAAGATTTATATCTTGTTTAATGATGTAAGTAATAGTTGTCAAAGTGAATTAGATCTTTCCGATGATAATAGGTATTTTGGTCGGCACATTTACCACACTCATTTCATGAGAGAGAGAGAGAGAGAGAGAGAGAGAGAGAGAGAGAGAGAATATTAGAAAATACAGGTGTACAAAGATTCTCTTCGTAAGTGTTTTTCTTCTTCAAATCATCCATATTTTAAAACGTAGCCAATGAACAATCTTTTAGAGAAAAAAAAATTAAGCTAAATCTCATTGCATCAATAATATTTTGCACGTGTCATATACGTTTACTAATAAATGATATAGCTTGATTTTGTAAACAATGTCTGTAAGTAATCACTTCTATGAACTTTCATAATGGATTGGTTTCTTTATAACATACGCAAAACCAATAAACAAATAAACACACAAATAAGGTTGCTTATATTATTATTAGTATTATTATTATTATTCACTTGATAAATATAGTACATGTCTGGCAGTTAAACATGTAACAAAAGCATTAGTTATATATAGTTTCAATCTTTTTGGGGCTTTATATTATTTATAATTAAAATTCTTAACATTTCATCAGTTTCTCTATATTGCCACTCATTCCCACTTGCGCATTAATATTAAAAGTGGATTTCATTATTATGACATGTCATTTAGTCATCATGTTGAACTATTTTCAAAGCTTACTTCACCGAGACATCTGTCGGCTTGGGAATTCATTAGCCCAGAGAAGCCCTCTGATTGGCGTGAAGTTACTGTCACATGACGTTGCTATTATTCACCATGTGTCAGATATGTTTCTCAGCAGTATAAGTAAACGCCTCTCGGTGATTGCTACTCATACGTGTAGTCGGCTGGAGTAAATGCATTCAACACACTTATAGCGCTGATGTTGTGAAGCTGCAAATAAGAGTAATATATGTGACACTGGAATTTATGTATTACTTTGCGCGGAATTTGATTTTTGCTTAACTGCTGTCTATGGAAGATATATTTGCAGATGATAATGCTTTCTTACATAAGTTGAAGTGTTGTAATTTACAATACACGGTCATCGTTTAGATTTAAAGGCAAATATTTTATAAAAGTTGCATTTGTGTAAGAAAAACTTCTCACTGGAAGAAATTTCATTTTCTTAAACATTTCTGACGCAGCAGGTGTTGTAGTTGCAGGTTTTCGTTGAGCAGACAGGAATCGTGCCTGTTTGTAATTTACATTACTTCAAATATCCCCTACAGATACCGGTGATAATCCATAGTACTTTGCCGTTTCCAAAAGGCAGACTATTCCGACATAACATGAAGGAGGGGGTTGCTGAGTGTGTAGACATGGGGCAGAATGGAGAAACTGTCCGAACTAAAGTCATTGTTGTAGGTGATTGTGGATGCGGAAAGACCTCTCTGATTCACCGGTACATCAATGGAACTTACACTGAGGTAATTATCACTAAATGTTCTCCACTGAAGTTCATATTGGGTTAAATAGACGTAGACTCTGCCGTTATTAAAGCAAGGTAAATTATCTAAATCGTTCAAAGTAATCACTAGAAGAGAATATATATATATATATATATATATATATATATATATATATATATATATATATATATATATATATATATATATACACACACTCTTATATTTAAAATCACATGGATGTAGTACATTGAAAAAATGTTCTTTCGAGATAAATTTGATAAAATTCTGTAACAGAGTATTTTACCAGCTTTTCGTCAGATATATATATGTGTGTGTGTGTGTATAGCGTGGCGCGACATTTGAGAAAAATAAGTGGATGGTTTGGTTTTGGTAAGGCGCATCAACACCTAGAAGGTTATATCGTCTGGGGCGTCACGATTTACCACAATCCACCACAATCGACCATGAAAATACCACAATCTACCATAACTGACCTTGAAAATACCACAATCGACCTTAAGATACCATATATACAATATATATATATATATATATATATATATATATATATATATATATATATATATATATATATATATATATATATATATATATATATATATATTATATATATATATTGGGTTTAGGGTTTATTGTTCATATACGGATGTGCCTTGAAATACCTGTTAACCAAACAACAACATTAGGTCACTTGTGGATTGATCAGTACTGGGATCAATTTTAGACAACATTACGTAGATATCCTTGCAACTTTTTCATCCATGTATTTATATATATACGTAAAATACAATCGATCAAAAACACGTTTAGAATATTTTAAGAACTTTTAGTTGTGTATGTTTCTTTTAATTCGGTATCAAATGAGAAAAGTAGATCAATCGACTTGAAATGAACTAAGTTTTTAAAATTCGACCATTTTATGTGTGTGTATATATTTTGGATGGTGGAGACGGGTTGGGGGGGGGGGGGCGAGGTGGCACTATATATTTCTTCGAGATGGAAAATTTTCTTCCTTCCTTATCAAAGGTAACATTTTCTGGTTCCTCTGAGAATATGTGACACATAGGCAGATAAGGGGAACACTTTGTATTTTATCCTTAACAATTAAATTAATTGGATGGGCCGATATTTGATTTTGTTTCTATTCTGCTCCCCTCTCCGAGTAAATAGTCAAGTGACAAGTGTGTATTATACGTGCACAAGAGGCTTTGAGATCTCATGCCAAAGATATGGTAATCAAGGAGTCATAGGCTTGACGTTGCCAGCATAAACCGTTTGATGATTACTTGCCACTCTTCGATAATTCTACTTGCGTCGGTTCGAAAATTGCCTTGGAGAAGACGGTCTGACTGTCGATTAACATTTATGTACTACGTGAACCATTTCCTTACTAGTACCTAAGCTTATTGCATAGATACATCGACGGAGAGCTTTCCTCAGACTTTATTTGAATGAGATGCTAGTTTTACATTTTCAATAACTTCGTTAAATACAATGTTCCATGCCATATATAAAGAAAGATTATTAGTGCGATATAATGAGATGCTCGTTATAATGAGATGCGTAAATTTTTAATGAAGTTCAATTTGGGGTTTTATTTTTTATCACAAAATACTTCCAGTCAGAGACCTCGCTATTAGTGTTCAGACTCTTTCAACTGGCAGAAACATAATAATTTATCATGAAGAAATAATCACAGAGGAAAAAGATTTGATTTCAAAGGGTTCTTGTGAATTGCTATGGAGTATGTTGGCAATGGAATGTGTCCTAAATTTGAATGTTTTACAACAGACTAGATTCTTATGTAAAATTATTTCTATATATCTCCTCAAGCATTGATTTATTATGTAATGGCCTTGTTCTTTTTTTTTTCATTTATGTTGGATAGTGATCTTGTTATGATAAATGCACTTTAGAATGGCCTGGGGATATTTACATTACGCTGATGCATACGATAAAATACAAAACTATTCTGATTAATACGATAGTATCTTGCTGCTTAGCAAACAGTAAACTTATAAAGCGGTTTAACGTTATTTTACGGCGTTTTCCTCGTTTTATGACAAAGAATTAGGATACATGCTTCAAGGCGAATATATACAGTCTATTCTCGCGTATAACCCGAGTCCAAATGCAAACAACATAGACCCTGATCTGCCGTCGCATAATGCGCCAGCAGATCAGGGTCTATGTTTGTTCTATTGATTAGTCCTTACAAACTGCACAGACCCAGATCTTCCGGCGCATTATGCGACGGCAGATCTGGGACTATGCAGTTTGCAGTTGGTATCGAGTTATGCGCAAGTATATACCGTACTCATTTTATATATATTTACGTATGTTTTATAGACTATCATTCCAAGCCCCTCTCTCTACAACAAAAAATATCAAATGTTTTACTGTGTCACCGCCTGTGCTTCCTTCCGGCTGGCCTCGCTATCCAAGATATAACTTCTTATCCGTGCGCCGATCTACTTCTGATCTAAATTGGACCGAAATATTTAGCGCTGTACTGTATGGACTTATCCAACAGTGGCTTAGCAAACCTTCAATAGGAAAGTTCGCTGCTAAGTTATTGCACAGTGTTGGTATTTCGTGAGCCTCATTTTGTCTGTAAAGAAGTATCCAACTCATTTTTGCACATTGTATTTGTTGGAATTATATCCTTTTTGAAATATAAAGCGTTCACACTATTTTTAATGGGATGTACGCTGAATTTTTGGTACCGTCGTAAGCACGGACTCCTTTCTGTGTGTCACTGATTAGTCCTGATATAGCGAACTGCCTGTCAAGCTATATTGAGTTGAGAGAAGGTTTTACTGCATCTGATTTAACAAAAAAAAAAAAAAAAAAAAAACACAAACAAATAAACCACTTCGTCCTGCCACGAAACTTAAGTAGATATTCCACTACCTTGATGCCACCACTCTATCATTTTTATTGAGATTATATTTAGATGCTGATACTTGCTGGAAGAAAGAAGGAAGGAAGGAAAAACCAGGACATAAAGACTGACATACACAATAGTTCTATCTAGAACTAACTATATAGTTTTAATCAAGAAAAGCACGATTAGTGTGCTACGCCTATAAGCTCTAATTAATTAACTTATCAATTACATTCGCTGCTGATTGCATGTATTATAGTTTCTTTTTCTTTTTTAATATTCTGTTCCTTTTACATAATTTGATTATTCTTCGATCAGTTTAATAAATAATGAAAGACAGAAAGAACGAAAAAGAAAGAAGAATCTTTGACTTCTAACTTGGACCTTTAAATGGGTGTAATTATCTGACTGGTAAATTAAACTAATCGAGTTATTTTGACATTTTAATTAAACTAATCGAGTTATTTTGATATTTTAATTAAACTAATCGAGTTATTTTGACATTTGCTGTTTATCTAAACCATTTTTACTCGATACTAACTCGAAATTCGCCGTGCTCAAAATTTACATTACAACTTATATTTATCATCGTGTATAGTCGATTACGTATGCTCAACGTAGTAAGTATACGGGATACGAAACCATGTTTTACCTATTATCGTCTAGACTACTCAACATTTCTTAAGTCAGTCGAGATGAAATAAAAGTTGGCAAATCAAGTCCTTGTGCAGTAAGATAGGATTTTAAATATTTTATCACTTAACCTTTCTCACAATAGCTTTTATACAGTTTGTACACAGCTCGAAATATATTGTTTTCAATACAGTTTGTACACAGTCTGAGATATATCGACTTTAATACAGTTTGTGCACTCCCTGAGATGTATTGACTTTAATACAGTTTGTGCACTGCCTGAGATATATTGTCTTTAATACAGTTTGTACACAGCCTGAGATATATTGTCTTCAATTCAGTTAGAACATAGTCTGCAATGTATTGACTTTAATACAGTTTGTACACAACCTGAGATATATTGACTTCCATACTGTTTGCACACAGCCCGAGATATATTGACTTTCATACTGTTTGCACACAGCCTGAGATGTACTGACTTTAATACAGTCTGTGCACAGCCTGAGATATATTGACTTTCATACTGTTTGCACACAGCCTGAGATGTACTGACTTTAATACAGTCTGTGCACAGCCCGAGATATATTGACTTTAATACAGGTTGTACACAACCTGAGATTTATTGAGTTTTAAATTGTTGATTTTCGAATCCAAATTTTGTATTCATATATTCTGGAGTTCTGGAGGTAAATGGCAAAATCGTTACATTTGGAAGTAACCTTCTGTGTGACTCTCCTTACATTAATTTTAATTTATCCTACAAGATATTTAATTTTTTATTTTTTACCAAAATGTATAAAGCTGGTCGTCTAAAGTGGTGTTTCAGTCAGTAGAAAGCAAGGCATTTGGAGAAAACCGTCTGTCAGTCATGGAAGCAATATAGCCGACAATCGCATCTGTCCGCATCAGTCTCTGAGCATAGGACTTCAGGGATGCAGAGGTAGCGTTTTATCCTCTGAACTTTTCAGACTCCAGGCACTAAATGGATAAAGGAGCTGGAATTTGGTATGTCGGGCATTAGTCTGCAGGCTGCAAGGGAATATTTCATTGATATATTCATCGGCTGGATATTGGTGTTTGGTCTTTGATATGTTATCTTTATAGCCATCATTACTGGTCACTATAACGCTATCTTGTCAGAGATAAGATTTGACCAATACATTTCCCCATCAAAGCTTTTCCGCTTATAATTAATCATCTCAGTTTCTTGCCCTGGACTGCCTTTTTCATGCTAAAAACTGGGTTATTCGTTCCATACATTTCAGGCCACTAATATATTCCATATTTTCTTTCCTAAATATAGGCAGGTCCTTGAAAACATATGCAATAGAAAAGGCTGGAAAATTTTCTTTTTTTCCGCACCTGAATCACACTCTCCTTGGAAGTTGTAGTCAAATAATAAACGAGCTCCACTTCCTTTTGAATTGTGTCACGTCTTTCTGGATTTTGGAACTTAACAAATCTTTTTATTTTTCCAGATGTACACACCTACCGGTTTTGATACATACACAACAACATATAACGTCTCAGATTCGTTCAGAATTCAGATGTCCATATGGGACACAACAGGTAAGAAACCTTCTACGTGTTTGTCTGTCTGTCTATACCGGGCAATCATCTCTCTCTCTCTCTCTCTCTCTCTCTCTCTCTCTCTCTCTCTCTCTCTCTCTCTCTCTCTCTCTCTCTCTCTCTCTCCTGGTAATTTAATCTTGATTATTTTATTTCTCACTAAACGAAAACTGGAAAGCTGCCAAGTAATCTCTTTATAGCTATTAAGAGTTTAGTGTATATAGCTGCATCAAAGTTAGCATGTGCTAGTGATTTGAACATATAACATTGTTCTTTACAATGAGCCTAGGTAATGATACCACAATATGGAAGGCCCGAAGGCTAGTTTCTGTGTATTACAAACAAAAAGTGTATTGTGTATTGACACATACCGACCATTATATCTTAGTATTTTTTGTCGACCTTATCTTACAAATATTTTTTATGTTGAACTATATTTTGTAATTTGACTAGCATGATAAAATCTCCCCCCCCCCCCAAAAAAAAATAGCTTTTCTATTCAGATGATTATATAAAATAATATTAAAAAAAGCATACGAACGAACATACAGAGTCAAAATACTTTATACTATTTCATGTTAATATATTGCGGCTTAAAAATATCCACCTCAGCCTCAACAATTCAGTTCATAAAAAAAGGTTTGAACCCTTTTGAATCCTTTTAAATACAGACTAAAATCTATTTATACTTCATCATTTTAAATACAGACTAAAATCTATTTATACTTCATATTCGGTATTTTCTATCACCGCTGTCAAGAATTTGAAGAAAAAGTAGCAGTAGTTAGCAGCTGTAGAAACAAAAACGGTAACAAAACTTGAATAGAATAATTTCAGTGAAAAACAAAGGAGCATAACAACTAAATTCCGAAAGACATTGTACAAACTAAATGTCACGATAATTTCAGTGTGTGTACTAGAAGTACCAAATTATCCTGCACGACGAAATAAGCCCTGCGCCTCAGGATATGTAACTTCCTTGAGAGTAAGAGTTAATTTTTGGCTAATAATACAAACCGAGTCGCCTAATACGAATTATGTCACTGGAATGTACTATTTGGCCCAAAGTCGAATTAGTCCTTTGTTACTGTGACGGTCGGTTTAATCATTTTTACTCCTTCCGGCAGTTTGGTTATAGTTTCAAAGGAACATCAACTGTTATACTGTCAAAATTATGCAATGTAATGATCAAAAGCTACTGAGGACTCAGCGCATGGCTACATCTGTTTTTGTTTTTTTTACGGCGTAGAATGGTAGTCTGTCCTTATACATACTTCCTGTATAATTATAAATTGTTTTGCAAATCGCAATAGGTAAGACGAGTAATATAAAAATGTTATGTGTGTTATGACACTTGGAAATATCTTCCGTCACTTGTGATTAATACTTGCCTTTTCAAAGTTACTATTGCAAAAATTAAAATAAAGTAATAAAATATAAAGATAAGGAAATATGAAGCTTATTTTCTATGAAATGCAAGATATATGAACCATCACACCGTTTCACCAACTATTCATGAAAATTTCGTATCTTAATTTCAGCCATATTTCAAAACAATTAGTTAATCTACTAGATTAAGGTTTAATATCGTTCGTGAAACTTCTATACAGGTGCTTTCAGTTTACAGCATTTCATAATTTACATTAATCCAGAGCAACTTTTGTTTTTCATTCATTATTTTTATGGCATGCGCAAATGCAGCATCGTATTATTGGATCGAGACTACGCATTTTGATATCAATTAAAAGAAGAAAAAAATTCTACAAGAGATAAAATATTAATGTTACCTACATTCATAAGTATCAACATCTGAAAATGGCAGCATCATCTATGAATGGCAATATCATCTCATCTATAAATATCAATATCATCTATAAATATCAATATCATCTATAAATATCAATATCATCTATAAATTGGAATATCTATAAATGGCCATATCATCTATAAATATCAATATCATCTGTAAATTGGAATATCTATAAATGGCAATATCATCTATAAATGGCAATATTATCTATAAATGGCAATATCATCTATAAAATGCGAAATAAAAAAGTAAAGAAACTTGCTGAAAATATTGTGTGAAGGTCCGCTTTATATATTTTTTTCTCGCATCATATTATTTCTCTGATGGAACCTCTAACACTGATATTAAATCCGGTTTTTCTAGCGAACCCGATTTCATTTCTTCCCCCACATTTTATCTTTACTTTTCTAGAAACTTGATCTAGTCTATATCTTTATTCTTTTTGAAAAGTAAGTTTAAGTTTGGATAAAGGCATCACGAAATAGAAAAATAAAATGAAAAAGAAATTAAAGAAAAGAAAGCACACAGTGAGGTGTTTAACTTGAAATAGGGAGAATGCGTTTATTTGACAGGACGTAGAAATACGTGTAGATTATTTGTTGCAAAACTGTATATTTTGTTCCCCTGATGAGAGTAGTGTCGCCATTGAAGTCGATCCTAATACTATTGTTATCAAAGGAATAATAATTTTAAAAATGTGCGTTATAAGACGAACAAAAGAGACGTTATAAAGGTGACACATGACACGCATATTTGGTTTTTGCATTCGCAAGGGCTCTATAATGATACAAGTGTGTGCTTTTGTGAATTTGTTTAATACAATCAATTTCTGCTTTGTATTTCATATGAGTAGATTATTTGCAAAATTGCTGGCAATAATTTGAAGTGAGTCGAGTTTGAAGATTAAATTCTAATATTACGCAACAAGTTGTTGTTGCGTTTCAGCTGATATTTCTACACCATATATTAAATACGTTCTTTCTTTTTTCCCAAAACGGATGAATGAATATATATATATATATATATCGGGGTATGTACATTTGTTTTATAATTAAAAACGTTTTATTAATTTCGTGTTCTTTCTTTGACAGGTGAGTCGACTTACGACACAGTGCGTCCTCTCTCATACAAGGATACAGATCTGGTTATTATCTGTTTCTCTATCGACGACCCAGAATCCTTAGAAAATGTTACATCTAAGGTAAGGGATTGAATTGTGTGCTTGTGTGCGAGCGCGTATTTGTGTGTGTATGTGTGTATGTGAGAGAGAGAGAGTGTTTTAAAATATGTAAATTTGTCACACATACTTAGGTGTTTTTATTGAATGATTTGCCATTATTGCTCGTCATCACTTTCTATTTATTTAGACGAAATTTGCATCTAAAAATACCGTATTATTCAAAAAAATAAAATTAGAAAAAATCATAGGAGGTAAAAAAAAATCTTGTGTTTTGCTTTCAGTGGCATCCGGAAGTCAGGGAACACTGTCCAAATCAACCAATCATATTAGTAGGATGTAAATCTGACCTTAGAGACGACGTCCGCACGATCCATAAATTGAAAAAGAAGGACCAATCGCCAGTTATGCATGAAGAGGTAATTAACCAGTCTATTTGTACGGACAAGAAAATGAGATGAGTCTTGAATTAATTTTAAAGATGTCCGCTTTTGCTAAATAAACGCTTACTGTGCAGCTCGAAATGACGTGATCATTATAGTATGACGTCATCGATATAACATCATTTGTTAGCTAAGTGTATCATAATTAAGGTGGCACTCTCCAGTTTCGTACTTTGCATAGGGTTAGATTTTTAAAGAAAAAGAATTACCCAGGTTTTCCTCACTGGCTGTCCTGGCTATTTAAAAAAGACCTTGTATATCTTAGGTACTGTTAAAAGAACTTTGAATTCCCTTTATTTTGGTGTATGATTGATGGGTGAAATTTGGGTTATAGAGTATACAGCTTGGTCTTACTTAAAATGTGCACCTCTCAAAAAACTGCTAGCTCCGCTTGGTCATTTTCACTTCCTGGACTTCAAAAGTAAATAAAAGAAAAAAGAGCCGAGAACATTTTTTACTTTTTAGATATTTTGTAATTCATTCATAGTACTTTCAGAGGCTGATATTGTCTGCTCTGGCAAAATTCGTTTTGCTATTTTAATAACTGCTGAAAATATTGCGCTTTGACTAATTCAGGCTGATTTTTCGAGTACTTTGGAGCGGCCATTTTGTCTGCTATGTGCTTAGATCATGTCCAGTTTCCACAAGTACAATATGTAAAGAATTTCGGCCACAGTACATGAAAGTAACATAGAGGTATGCCAACATTCTCTCCATTGTGCATGTTGCAAATGCAAAATACTTCATCTTACACCTGTCACTCTCTCAGAAGCATGTATTATCTGTAGAGCGCCCCCTAAGTGTATCGTAGCGCTATGAACTCTGGGAGTCATTGGACGTAAAATGACTGTTGTGACTTCTGTCTCATTTTAAATAATGGACAAGAAAAATGTTTTTACTTTCTTAAGGATCTCAATAACAGTCCTGTGAAAGAAAATGAGAAATTCAGCGAAAAATATAAGATTTAGAGATATACGAGCTACCGTAAATTGGTCGCGTAGGCTTTTTGTTGCGGAAAACCGATGTAATCTCAATTATTGTTTGTATGCTGAAAACATTCACTCACCAACATACATATTTCTTTCTGTATTTGAAAAGAAGAATCTATAATATTCATCCTGTGCAAATGTAAGAAAATTTGTTAGTACTCATTCGACTATTATTTATAATTGGTTACAGGATACTTTTTCCGATATTTGTCGATGTAATGACACACTTGGGAATATAATTTTAATTACCGTCTATACTCGCGTATAAACTGTAATCAACTACAAACTGCATTGAACCAGATCTGCCGGCGCATAATGCGATCTGAGTATATGCAGTTTGCAAGGATTAATCAGTAGAACAAACAACATAGACCCTGATCTGCCATCGCATAATGCACCGGCATATCAGGGTATATGTTGTTTGCTTTTGGACCCCATTTATACGCAAGTACAGACGGTAAGGGCTGCAAGAAAATGCACAAAGGCTTGTAAGTTGTTACCGTTTATACTCTCGTATAACTCGGGACCAAATGCAAACAACATAGACCCTGATCTGCCATCGCATAATGCGCCGGCAGATGAGGGTCTATGTTGTTTGTTCTATTGATTAGTCTTTACAAACTGCATAGATCCAGATCTGCCGGCGCATTATGCGACGGCAGATCTGGGTCTATGCAGTTTGCACTTAGTATCGACTTATACGCGAGTATAGACGGTAAGTGATTTTTGGATTACTTGCAATTTGAATCATGCCATTCGATCGGCACGGGTCAGCTATCGTAATGCGTCCTTGGGCAAGCCCCTTTACTCCAATTGCCTCGACACTAAATAACCTACATTTGTTGCTGTGCCGTGAAACCACACGAACTCGGCTGAAGAAAATGATACAGAAAGTTAAATACTCACAAAAATAGAAAATGAACATATATTTGTAAGCATTTACAGCAGTAAAAATACATCACAACTTACATTTCACAAGGTATGTATATTATTCTAATTTGTTTAAAAAAAAAAAAACATCTTTCCATTTTCAAACTTCAATGCACTCGACATGAACATGATTTCCGAGAGGTCTACTGACATCCAGGTACATACGGTAGATTATGCAATTTCAGTGCACAGCTAGTAAGAAACCAATCAAATGTCAGCTCATGTTAAAACAGGCTAGTAAGAGACCAATCAAATGCCTACTCATGTTAAGACAGGCTACTAAGACACCAATCAAAATGCCAACTCCTGTTAAGACAGGCTAGTAAGACACCAATCAAATGCCAACTCATGTTAAGACAGGCTTATTTGTTTTAAAAGTCATTTGGTGTAGTGACTGGTAAAAGTTGATCATGAAGTCGTCTCAAATACGTTTTTAATTGCTTATTTGTGCAATCTCAGTAAGTATTTGTAGAACAAAAGTATTCAGTTAATTGCTTAACTGCGCGACGTAATGTTTTCCTCAGGCGACAACAGAAACTGAGAACATGTGTTTGCCAACAGGTTGATTGTGTCACCGGACAGGTGGAGTACGGTTTATGTGCCGTTCTTGGTCATTACACAATGCTGTCTGGCCATATGATTTCCAATGAGCACAGTGGAAACTATAAATTGTAATTAAATTTAACTGATAGGACCCTATTGTAATTACAAGTAGGTGGTAAACATATTTAATTAACTGACGTTTAAACAAGCACTTTAATGTTGTTTGGTTTCTAAAGCTTCGCCAGAAAATTACAAAGTCGAAAGATTTCAAAACTATTTTGAAACATCCCCAATAAATGTACGCGAGAACACACACACAGGTGTCTTCATATCCATAGCGTTCATCTATTCAAACTATAGTGGACACTGATGTTATGGATGAGTGACCTCAACTGTACACCAACATGTTTAGGGGTTTAATTCAAACGTAAATGTGAATCTTTTTGACTGTCCATTTTTGGTTAAATTTCGAAATAAAAAAAAAAATTGTTTGTTCTAGTGGCTGTTGATGAACTATTTATACCTATTTCTAATTACAATAACGTAATCTATGTACTCCTATCGGTTCGAATTAATTACAATAACGTAATCTATGTATTCCTATCGGTTAGAATTAATTACAATAACGTAATCTATGTACTCCTATCTGTTAGAATTAATTACAATAACATAATCTATGTATTCCTATCGGTTAGAATTAATTACAATAACGTAATCTATGTATTCCTATCGGTTAGAATTAATTACAATAACGTAATCTATGTATTCCTATCGGTTAGAATTAATTACAATAACATAATCTATGTATTCCTATCTGTTAGAATTAATTACAATAACGTAATCTATGTACTCCTATCGGTTAGAATTAATTACAATAACGTAATCTATGTATTCCTATCGGTTAGAATTAATTACAATAACGTAATCTATGTACTCCTATCGGTTAGAATTAATTACAATAACGTAATCTATGTATTCCTATCGGTTAGAATTAATTACAATAACGTAATCTATGTATTCCTATCGGTTATAATTAATTACAATAACGTAATCTATGTATTCCTATCGGTTAGAATTAATTACAATGTTTAGTTTTTGCTGTGCTCATGTAGAGTCGTATGGATAAAATACATGGTATAGTGACCAGGAAGGGCTCATAAACCTTAAGTACCACGAATGTGTTTCATGCGATATGTCTTATCACGGAATTTCGCATACGTTATGGCTTCCGTTTCATAAGAGTCTGTACAGAACTGAACCCATTGTGATTCAATGGTATTGACCTTGAATGCAATTGTACATATTTTAGAGGTTGGTGACAACATTTTTGTCGAGTTTTATATGTTAAGATTAGGATAAGCTTTCAAGACTTAGACTTACAGATAATTTTGGCTTCTCGATAATTTGGTTTTTAATTAAATTCTTCAAAACATATGACAAAACAAGGGCGGTAAAAGCAGAATAATACTTGATACGGGGACAATTCCAAGAAGTATCGGAAGTCAGTTGCAGTGCTATACACGACAACTGTAAAGAGTTTGGTTTCAACTCGTTAGCAGTTTCGTCTGAATCATTATAATATGGTGCGACTCTGGCTAGTACTTCAAAGACCTCGTGCAATTAAGTTGTGAATAATAGAGTCGCCGTGACGCCTTGTTAAAACAGAAACAGTCATAGAAAACGTGTATAACCAGTCTCCCGCAATACTATATACATGTGCTATAATTGATAATAATAAATAAAAGGACTGACAGTCTGCTGCAAGATTCTGTAAGAATTTTTACTAAAGTAATAAACGTGTTGTATAGAAATTAAAATCTAATTTATGTATTGCTATAACTCAGTCTTAATTAAGTCTGTCATGTAGAAAGTCTCCAGAACCCATGCAACAAAGATAATAAAATGATGACAATTTCCTTTTGATATTAAACTTCATTCAGTGCAGAATAAGGTCGCAAGGGACATATCAATAAGTAGAAGGAAGCCACGAGCGTTTCCGGTGTCTTCGTCCAAAGAGCCAACTTTTAAGTATTACCCACACGCTATGAAGTGCAACTTCTTCAGTTGGACGTCATCAACACTTGACCCAACAAAAAAAAAAAAAAAAAAAAAAATATAAAAAGAACTCCACTGCTTCGTGTCGAAATGAGTTTTGAAGTAAATGTAATGGCAAAAGCCAATATTACAGTTGGTATTTGTCAAGAAATATTGCAGTATTTATTTCTCAAGAAATATTACAGTTAATACCGAGAATATCTTTTTTTAATTATTTATATCTATTCCTAGTGAACAAAACAATTTTTTACTGATACATATTTATTTGTGATTTTTTAAAATATTTTCCACCAAGCCACTAACAGTTAATGTTCTGAGCAAACCAGCTAGTGTAGTGTAAAGTGAACTAATTCTAATTTAACAAGTGTTTGACAAACAAGGGCGGTGCAAAGTGGATTATCATACTTGAGATGGAGACGATTTAAAAGACCTTAAAACGAATCGGAAGTCAGTTACGGTAGTAAATTAGTATCTTAGTGACATTTGTCGCGAGCTGGGTTTCAACACAGTAGTTGTTCCGTCTGTATGAATAGGCGCTAAACCTTAGTCATAAATTATTTCGATTCTTTTTACAACAAAAACACTCAAGGAAAATGTTATTGTTATTTTTCTTATGTTGCTTAAAGTACTTAATACAAAACTCCATAATCACTCAAAATTATATGGCTACAAATAATACTAATCATTTATTTTTCATAATTTTACATAATTTTAACATCGTTACCTTGAACATTTTATCTTTTAGTATTTAATCTTTACGTTAATTATTGTTCAATTATTTAAATTTACATTTGTAGAACTTTACATTTAATTGGCACAATATATAACCATTATTGTTGTGACGTGGTGATAAACTCTATTACATACATGCCAACATATATTGAAATGATACACGTTTTACAAAACTCATATAACAAGGACTGTGTAACTGAGGCCTACCTAATTGAAAGACTGTAATCTGGTAAACCTTTATTATATAGACAATAAAATAAACATATTTTCCTTTTGACGTTTCATGACTTCAGTGCATGATAAAGTTAAGCGGGACAAGTCCTTGTCATAAAATTTAGTTCTTAAGTGCCAACAGGGCAACAGAAATTACATGCGACAAAGTGGAGCTTATCCCAGTGACGTCATCAGCAAATGAACTAAGCTATCATCATGGCTGATTCACGACTAATTCGGGACTGTAGAACTATTTTTAGATAAGTAAGAAATTGGTCAGAGACGAGGGATGGGAGAGTTGTTTAAATAGCTTCCCTTTACATTTGAAACAAGTCGCAAAAAGTTGCTTCTAACAATTCTCGTCTTGATGTATTAATTTTTTTCTTCTTCAGGGAATGAAAGCAGCAAGAAACATAGAAGCTCTTGTTTATTCTGAATTATCTGCCAAAATGTCTCTGAAAAGTGTAACTGACGTTATAGAAGTAGCGGCTATGTCTTCGGCCGGAAATAGGTCCGCAGTCACGGACACGACCACCATTAAAAGAAAACGAGCCTCTGTGCGAGGAAAAAGATTTAGCGAAGTTGGACAGGCTAGAATTCTGCTGAGGAAAGAGATGGCTAAAAGTTGTGTGGTTATGTAGATACATTTATGAATCCGCCAAATATTGATACAGCATTTGTGCATGGTTCTTATGGAAGAATGAGTGAAACATGTCATCCTTTTTTTAAATTCACAAATTCATGTGGAACTAGTCACATTTTAATCGCAATGTTTTAAACACTGACATTTTCAAATGCAGCTTAGTGGACTTTGTATATAATTTAAATGAATAATATATATATTTTTTAAAAAGTAAAAAACAAATTCCAGTATATGATGTAATCTATTTCTAATATGAACTTGATCAAACGTAGGAAGCGAGCGCAGCTACAGCAATGAAGACTGACTGACAGTGTGCTCATTCGGAATACATCGGGGTTTTCTGCAGTCAACGAAAAACCCGAGGTGTTCCAAATGAGAGTGTGTTCTAACTTGGTGATATATAGGAGGAATCCACCACAATATCGCGATACTTTTTTCACACTGGGGAATGTCCGGTTTCTCAATCTGCAAAAAAAAAAAAAAAATGTCTACATTGCGTCGATCATCAGTTTCTTCGATGATTAAGCTTTGTAATAGAAGCGTCATTCGAGTTGCTCTCGCTCTCATGTATTCAATTGTTTATGCATGAAATCGTTTTAGGTATTCGTTTGCTTTTTTATTTACTACAAGGATCGGATTTCAGATTCTGTTGTGTTTATTTGGCTTATTGTGATGTAAATTTACACCTGAGAAATGCTGTGTACAGAAACTTTCCAATTTTGTAATATGGTAATCTATATATGGAAAAGAAAACTGAAAACAGTGGTTCAGAAGTTGCGATAAATCTATTTCTCTCCCTCTCTCTCTCTCTCTCTCTCTCAATTCTTTATTTGCATACATGATATTAGCAAAGAAAGTTGTAAATTTTATGAATTTACATTGTGATATCGATTTTTGTATAAAGTATACAACCTTTTTATTAATAAAATGCAAAGGTACTTGTTGAATTCTGTTTATAATTCTTCCGCCTCCCCCTTTCTGTCTGTCTGTCTCTCTCTCTGTCTGTCTGTCTGTCTGTCTGTCTCTCTCTCTCTCTCTCTCTCTCTCTCTCTCTCTCTCTCTCTCTCTCTTTATGAGTTATCAATCGAAAATGTCCTTATAGACAAAAGGAAATACAAATATTTTGGCCAGATTAGCTCATTATTATTCACGAAAGTGTTGGCTGATTCTGAAGAAAAAGGAAATCTTACGCTGATAAAATTTCGAGACCTGTCTTTTTTTTTTTATGAATCAAACGTCTGATGGAACTAGAATGATACGGATATCCAGTGTCTTGGCACCATCTATTGGCCTTGTCATCGATTTGTTTTTACTTCGCTTTTTTTTTCCAGTTTAAGAATGATTTTACTGCATACATTCCATTTATTTCCCTCCAGATGTAATTCTTTTGCTGTGATCTGTTTTTCTCCATATTATACCATCTGTTCTAAGGTCAAATTTGACTTCAAAGATAAAGCGTACATAGCTACTTACCCATTCTTATTGTAATATGGTTTATTTACCACAACTGGTTATTCAGTTTATTTTCAATTTACACAAGCTATAATGTCGATAAATTATTGAAGTCTGGTATGAAAAAAGCACAACATTCTTTATCATTCTATTTTACCGACATTAAGACTCTCTCTCTCTCTCTCTCTCTCTCTCTCTCTCTCTCTCTCTCTCTCTCTCTCTCTCTAATATTGTACAGATATAACACAGATATAATCTTTGTTTATTTTTTAAGATGAACTATCTTTTTTAAACCACCCGTGACAATACCTTTATAATTACTGAATCCAAGGGGAAAAATACTTGTGGGTAAAGATCAGATGCAAGATATTATCTATATATAATGTCTAAAAAAAACATAATTCATCAAGTTTCATCATCCAAATATTAAGCAACTGGTGTTAAGTGTGCATGAAAGCTTCTATACAGTGGTTGTTTTGTATGAGGGAGGGAAATTCATTCAAGTAAAAGAAACACATCTACCATCTTTGTTTGACTAACGGATGCATTGATGAGCACCAGGAATCAAAGTCAGGACTGAAGAATAAAAGCGAATTCCTTCATAGCTTCACTTCCCTATTTTTAACTATCGATAGGTAACATTACAAAAGAGAGAGAGAGAGAGAGAGAGAGAGAGAGAGAGAAGGATAAATAAAGCGTGGTATAGTTCATAATATAAGGTCGATGTCCTCATAAATATCCAGAGTTTGAAATCATTCCGACGGGTAAGATTAATCGATACAGACCGCACCCATGTTTAAGATAAGAAAAAGTGTGCAATGACTCTCAACGTACAGCTTATTGGCTGTATCTAAATATCAAATGACAGAGTATAAAAAAACGGAGTTTTCTCGTAGTTAATTAGTTTTTAACCCTTATTGCGTTGTTGAACAGTCTTTCATACATGCTAATGCCCTGTTTTCGATGGGTAAAATCATTCGATATACTTGGTAATATTTCCTAAGCCCCAGTGGCGGTTCGAGGTGGGTGGGTGGGTCGGGGGTGGGGGTGTAAATTTTCCCGGGCGCCAGGCGAAGGGGGGCGCTTTTAGGAGCTTTTATTTCACCTCACCTTAGTGTAACGGGGTCTTAGATGAGGGTGGGGTTGGGGATGGAGGTTGACAACAGACATATAAACTGTTCTCTTTGGCAAGTAGGGGCGCCACTAAAGAACAATGCCCCCGGGCGCCTCGGAAGCGGCGCCACTAAAGAACATTGCCCCAGGCGCCTCGAACAGTCGCGCAGCCACTGCTTAGCTCCCTGCTAAATTTCCTAGCTTAAATAATTGTCCAATTTTCTCTAAATAAAATCGGGGGTTTTTTTGTTTTGTTTTTTTTTAATATTGGGGAGTGAATATTTTCATCCCTTTTACTTTACATTTTCTCCCAAAACAAAATGGTGCCCTCAGATTATATTATCGTCATAATAGTTTAAGAGCCGAAAGGGTAACCACCTAGTAAATCCTCTTTTCTGAACAGTAGATAACAACCTCGGATTTGTATACAATGGAAAGGACGTTAATGGTAACATTTTATGGATTAGTTCAAAGGAAACATATCAGCTTTGCAGTTGTATGTCCTTGATGGTTCTTATCAAAACATTAACACACAGGTCAGGTGGTAAATCTAAAAGCTGCTCGTAGCTCGGGAAAACAATTCAGAGTTTCAGAAGAAAGAAATGCAATAATAATAATAATAATAATAATAATAATAATAATAATAATAATAATAATAATAATACTATTATTGGAAATGGACACCACTAGAAGTTAACGGGAACACTCTGGGCACAAACAAAATGGCACTCTGGGCACAAGTGGAATTCAACATTACGACGCCATTTTGAACATCTGATACTGGCGACAAGGGAAATGTTATGTTAACAACGTCCATAGGATTAACATTATGAGCCACTCTAGGAAAAAGGGGAATTTAACATTCTGGGACAGTATTTGTGTCAGGAAATAAAAAGTAAGGAATTTTTGTTTTAAAATTGAGACAAAAATTTTAAATTGTACAAAAAATTACATTATTGTTTAAACCTTAAAAATTTAAAAAATTAAAATCAAATAACAAAAGTGTAAAAATGAAAATAAATTAAAGAGGGTAAAAAATTACAATTGCAAGAAATTAATAAATTAAAATTGTAAGTTAATAAAAATTGGAAAAAATTAAAAGAAAAAATTGCAACAATATTTAAAAAATCTTTTAGCTTTAAAAATTGATAAGATTTTTTAAAATTTAAAAATTTAAAAAATATAATGTATAATATTTTAAAGACAAGATCTTAAATCCCCCTCCCTCTCTGGGTATGTAAAATGGTATGTGTGATAGTATAGTGTGTGTGTGTGTGTCTGTGTGTGTCCTATTGGTTTGGTTTGGTTTTGTGGGGTTTAACGCCATTTTTCAGCACTTTATAGGCTATACATGACGGCCAGTATATTTGGTAGAGGAAGAATCCAGAAAGACACCGGGAAGAACCACCGACCCCACTGGAAACTATTGACAAGCTTTCTCACATACCCACATTAGCTGAGCCGAGACTCGAATACACACGGACAGAGATAAGATGTGAGTTATTTGTAAAGCCGAGCGCCTTAGACCACTCGTTCACACAGGGCCACATCTATATAATAATAATAATAATAATAATAATAATAATAATAATAATAATAATAATAATAATAATAAAGACATTTTTTATTTTCACTAATGTTTTGGTATGTTCTCGTAAAATAGGAATCACAATAAATTTCAATAATTTCACGAAAGTTAATTTGTTCTTGTTAGTGTCTTGTCTTGTCAAGAGAAAGGTCGTTGGGCCCCAGAATGCCCACATTGTCAAGGAAACAAAATACTTATCCTAAGACGGAAAAACCAGGTCCTGAGAGAAAAGACAAGATGAATGTTTTGTGTGTCACGAGAAAGAATATTGGTCTTCAAAATGCCCTCCCCACAAAAGAAACGTGCAGAAGCAGAAGAACCCATTCCCTCTCAAAACTTCAAAGCAAGACACTAGCAAGAACAATTGGACTTTTGTGAAATGATTGAACTTCATAGTGGTTCTTATTTCACGAGAATATACCAAACATAAGTGAAACTTATATTCTATTATTATTATTATTATTATTATTATTATTATTATTATTATTATTAGGACACACACACAACTATATACAATAAAAAATACTATTACACAGACTCAGCGGGGGTTGTCCTTAAATTGTTTAATTTTTATTTTTTTAAATATTTTTTATCTTTTATGTTTTAATGTACATTTTTAATGTTTTTCAAAAATTAAACTTAAATTTTGTAAAATAATTTATTAAAGTTTAATGGTTTTTTAGATGTTTATATTTGGTATTTTTATAATTTGTATTTTTTATTTTAAAAATTTCACTTTCTTTTACAATTAATTTTTGTTGCCATTTAAAATCTTTTACGATCTTTCACTTATGTTTAATATTGTTACACATTTTGAGTGTTATTTTAATTTTTGTAAATTATTAAAAAGTTTGCTTATAATTTTTAAAACAACTTGTGCGCAATTTTTGTAAAATTGTAACTTTTTAAGACTTTTTGTCACAATTTGTCAATTTTTTTTCTTCTTAATTTTGTACATTGTTAAAAAAATTTTACAATTTTTTTAATTTTTGTTTTACAACTTTCAAATTTCATTTTCTCCCCATATCGTTCCACAATGTTAAATTCCCTTCGTGCCCAAAGTGGCCCACCATGTTAATCCTATAGACGTTGTTAACATTAAATACTCCTTGTCCCCATACCCCGTAGGGTCAATTTTATCCACTTTTTTATGTCCGGAGTATCCCCATTAACTACTAACACTTGTTATTTTATGAGAGAATTTCTTTAGTTTGATAATCCTCTCATCCTTTCTCCTCCTCTTGTTTTTCCCTCCTCCTCTGCTTCTTCTTCAATATCCTCCTCAAAATCACCACCATCGTCATCATCAGCAGCAGCAGCATCTGTTTTCTGTGGAGAAATTATACAAACATTTTAGGGCTTATGCATCAAATTACTAACGCATTAGCAATGATACCAATTTCCCGATCTGAAACACGCCATCACAACTTATTCGTCCGTGCATAAATTCTTTCCAATATATTTTACATAATGCATCCGTTGATCAAACCCTGATATGATTAAAACTTTCATTCATTGACTACAAGGGCGCAGTTACCTAGGCGACCGGGACTGCCATAGTTTTTCTAAACTTAAAAAAAAGTTATGAATTTACAAGTTGACGGCAGTCCCATGGCCGCCTCACATATTTGACAAAATCTCCCTGCCTCCAAAAGATCCGCCTCCACCACCACAGAGAAATTGTTGCGACACCCCAGAACTAAGCCGAAACTAATAATTTTGATCTCTGATAGGTTAGTGATTTGACATTAACAACCGGACTTCAGAATCTTAAACAGTTCTGAGTATGGGAATGAGTTATTAAACTCGTGACGCTCTGATTGTCTTTAGTAGAAAGTGGACTCGCCAAGACATTGATTCATATATCTTGGTGTAAACATCTTAGATATGTTATTTTCTTTATAAATGTATAACAGTTGATTTCAAGGAATATCGACAATATGGATCAAAATGTTTTCCATTTGCTCTGAGTTAACATACGTTTAGAGATAGGACTACTGTTTTTGTAGAGATATCAGGTTTCAACTTTAGCTAAGCTACCATTGTGTAAATAAATGAAATGAAAGAATCGTTTCTTTCGATTATTAACTTGGAACAAGAAAACTAAAGACTGTATGGTCATTCGGTCCTTTCTTTTTAATATGCAATACCTAAATTTTTTCTTATGTTTAAAATGCCTACTTAAGGTCGAGACATAACATGTTGTTTGGAACCAAACACAGGGGGAAAAAAGGAACTATATTGCGATACCAAGGCTGGCCTCCCTGTAAATTTGGGTCAAAAGTAATAGTAGTCATTCAGAGTATGAACTAAGAACATGGAAAAAGGAAACAATTTCAGATATAGGTGAGAACTGGACCTGCCTGCTACAATCGAAGTTCATACTTTGCACAATCTTGAAAATGAAGTATGAGAGAGCTGTTGTAAATACCGATCGGTGGCTGGTTTACATTTGCAGTTGGTATGCACAGAGACTAACATTACAAACCTATCAACATCGGAATAGATATCGCTAATTTGGCACATCCGAAAACTTCAGTATTGATCAGTCTGAATGAAATCAGGGGTTGAGAGCTGACATATTGCACAACCTTCATAACACATTTTTAATTGTATACTAAGAAAATATATGTCAGCCAAATTTGTTATGGAACGCATAACATCTTTAGTCTGCAAATAAGTTGTATTGAAAATCCTGAACCTTGAGTTGGTTCATTTCAACCAACCTGCGCCTCCAGTCCTTGCTGATACAAGAAGAAGCCCTTCCCTCAAGATAAATAAATAAATAAATAAAGAAAAAATGGGGGGAAAAAAGAAAACAAAAAAAAAATGGAAGAAAAAAAAGAGAGATTTTTTTTTTATTGCCTACCTCATAGGGCATTACTCGGGATGCAATTCAGACGCACAGAATACTACTTTTGCCTTGTTATCATTTTAGATGCTGCAAGGAAAGTACTCTCAGGTAGTGTGGTCTGGGTCTTTTTTGACATCAAAAGAGATAAGATACCATTATCTAAGGCGTAAGCAGGCTTTTGTGGAAAGCTTATACTTAGGAAATTGTAAAAACTATGCTGTTGGCTGTTGCACAAAATAATTTTTTTTCTTAGTCAAATTTGGGGCGTCCGCAGTTTAGTCCCTAGTCCAATGTTGTATATTTTGGATCCATGTCCACATGTTGGAACTTGTATTGCAACAAATACAACTTAATCGTCGATGCGCATCTTCTAAAATCCAAAGACTATAACAAAGCTTCTTTACAGTCATGTTCATCAGCTCTTCATTCAGGACATATAAACAATCAATCAATATAGAACAGGTAATAATAATAATAATAATAATAATAATAATAATAATAATAATAATAATAATAATAATAATTGACACCCACGGCTCGTAGACAATGATTTCATCTTTATTTGTAAACATGGGTCATGATATACTATGGTGCTTGACTGAAGACGGCCCAAAAGGTGGATAAACCAGCTCTATGTAAGAAAATACATGTCATGCAGTTTTATTTCACTCCCCCACTCTTCTATAGAGAGAGACAGACAGACAGAGAGAGAGAGAGAGAGAGTACAGTGTACTTTGTATATACGGTATGAAATGTGTTTTATAACTAATTCGTGTGGTTTATTTTTACTTTTTTTATTTTTTTGCTCATATTTCTCATGACCTCCAGATTAAACGAGTTGAAAACAATCTGGATTGATTTCACCAATTAGTTTGCTGACCTGAAAATTGAAATTTGTTATTAAGACTCGCATTTGGACTTCAATAATGCAAATTCATGTTATTAAGACTAACATTTGGACTTCAATAATGCAAATTCATGTTATTAAGACAAGCATTTGGACTTCAGTAATGCAAATGCATGTTATTAAGATTCGCATTTTGACTTCAGTAATGCAAATTCATGTTATTAAGATAAGCATTTGGACTTCAATAATGCAAATTCATGTTATTAAGACTCGCATTTTGACTTCAGTAATGCAAATTCATGTTATTAAGACTCGCATTTTGACTTCAGTAATGCAAATTCATGTTATTAAGACAAGCATTTGGACTTCAATAATGCAAATTCATGTTATTAAGACAAGCATTTGGACTTCAATAATGCAAATTCATGTTATTAAGACTAGCATTTTGACTTCAATAATGCAAATTCATGTTATTAAGACTAGCATTTTGACTTCAATAATGCAAATTCATGTTATTAAGACTAGCATTTTGACTTCAATAATGCAAATTCATGTTATTAAGACTCGCATTTTGACTTCAGTAATGCAAATTTATGTTAATAAGACAAGCATTTTGACTTCAATAATGCAAATTCATGTTATTAAGACTAGCATTTTGACTTCAATAATGCAAATTCATGTTATTAAGACAAGCATTTTGACTTCAATAATGCAAATTCATGTTATTAAGACAAGCATTTGGACTTCAATAATGCAAATTCATGTTATTAAGACTAACATTTGGACTTCAATAATGCAAATTCATGTTATTAAGACAAGCATTTTGACTTCAATAATGCAAATTCATGTTATTAAGACAAGCATTTTGACTTCAATAATGCAAATTCATGTTATTAAGACAAGCATTTTGACTTCAATAATGCAAATTCATGTTATTAAGACTCGCATTTTGACTTCAGTAATGCAAATTCATGTTATTAAGACTAGCATTTTGACTTCAAAAATGCAAATTCATGTTATTAAGACTAGCATTTTGACTTCAATAATGCAAATTCATGTTATTAAGACAAGCATTTGGACTTCAATAATGCAAATTCATGTTATTAAGACTAGCATTTGGACTTCAATAATGCAAATTCATGTTATTAAGACTAGCATTTTGACTTCAATAATGCAAATTCATGTTCCTAAGTTTAAGACTTTTATCAAAATTAGATATAACAAAATACACAAATCTGAAAACCAAAAGTTAAGTCGCTCTATTTCATGTAAATTTAACATAATGTGTCAGCAAAGAAATGTAATTCAGTTCAATCATGTGAATGTGACAGAAATAAAGAGGATACTAATATTAACGTACAATTCAACGCATAGGAAAATAAACAATTTTATTTCAAACTCCTTTTAAAAATGTTGTTTACCTCCCAGCTGGTATTTCAAAAGGTGAGACAAAACGAATTGAATCAAACCTTGCAGTTCCATGCCAACGAAATTAGAAAGTTAAAAGCATTAGCCCCTGAGGATAACTCATCCTCAAAAGGTTGTTAACCTCAAAGCTATCTTGACGAAGCAAGTTCCTTGAAAACGTGAGGTATAACAAAAGAAATAATTTCCTCTGAGATGGCACGTGTCGTCTAGATATAAGGGAATTATGAGTTTTACATTTAAATGTAGCTGTCAGATTACAGAAGTGAAGAAGACTTGGCTCTTGTATTCTTTATCCCACGTCACTGACCTCTCTACATGGCCAGACAAGAATTGTATTCCGCAGAAAGCGATTTCCTTTTCAAAATTTCACTAGTAGATGTTGGCAAAGAGTCATTTATACTTGCATCTGTCCGGAAACCGACACAAATAGAACATTGCTCATACAAGGTAATTATGTAATAAATCACTCATACTTTCAGCAAAGAATCGCATACTTAACCTAAAATGACACAGTAGAAATTCCAGAAAGAACGGAAATGTCGTCCGTTTTTATTTTAGTCGTAATGACGACCCAGACATGTTAAATATTATGATAACGTGCTACTTTACTTCTATACGTGTCAAAGGGGCACGTGATACATTCTGCGCTTTTTTTTATAGGATTTCTTTTTATAAATACTTTGAATGAAATTGCTTTAATCCCATGGTGTAGATATTGATCCCTTTAGGATTCAATATAATACTAATAGGTTATTCTCTTATTGTTCCAGTTACAAGAATTAGTAACCTTGTGTTATTTAATGCCAGGGCCTCTTAAAAATGTGTGTAATTATAAACAAATGTTTAGAAGTAAGCATGGATTTGATTCACGCACAGTTGAGCATCCTCCTCCTGCTGTTACTAATTATTCTGCTGGTGGTGGTGGTTCTAAAACTACTACTACTATTACTACTTGATTTGCTGCTGGTGATTGTTCTACTGCTACTACTACTCGATTTGTTGTTGATGGTGGTTCTGCTACTACTATTACTACTTGATTTGCTGCTGGTGGTTGTTCTATTACTACCACTACTACTACTACATGGTTGCTGCTGGTGGTGGTTCTACTACTACTATTTCTTGATTTGCTGCTGGTGGTTGTACTACTACTACTGCTGCTGCTGCTACTACTACTAGTACTGCTACTACTAATTCTTCGTCTTTTCGGCTTTTGTCAGATAAGAATCATCCCACCTACCTCACCGAAAAAAGAAATCAAAAGTATAATAGCTGTTTTTCTATTGAATCCAAAGTCATTGCATAACAGACTTGCCAATGATAACACGCCTAAACTCAAGTTTGAGAAAATGACTTGTCTTTTATTATGACATTATTTTGAAGAGCTAAAGTATAAATTTCAAACTAAATCCAATGATAAGCTGACTGGTCCCGTATTCTCAAAACATTTATGAGAACAAAGAAAGATACATAAATATCAGAATTTTCTTGATTGTAGCCCTTCGTCTTGACTGCTAAATTTCACTGATCTAAATACATGTACATTCCCAATATTACATAAGATCTGTACCTTTTAGCTTGAGCTTGAATTCACGTGCTCCAAAAATGGCTAGAAATTTTTGCCATAGAATATTTGAGTTCATTCATGCACACAAACCCATCTTCGTTTCCCTAGGAGATGTTACCAGGTCTATCAACAAAGCTAATATCATGAAATATTCACCATTTTCTAACTTGTAATCCCTTGTATTGTCTGCTATTCCAAATATCATATACGATTTGTAGGGTTTCTTGCTTGATCTTGAATTCATTTGCTGAAACAAATTTCGAGAATAGCAGGACTGGTCTGACTTTAAAGCTTCTTGGGAAAACGAAAGAGGGATCTGATTGCACGAATGGGCGACTAGCTGACACAAAGTTTCTATAACCAGTCTGTCTCTGCCTCGTACTGTTGGACATACTTCAGCAAGTAAATTTACCTAGTGCTCTTATCTGTCAGCGCAGACATCAGGAAATGTCACACACTTTACAAAAAGTACGTACCGTTCACAAGACGGACCGTGTGCTTTTCACAAAATAAAGTTCTTGAAAAAAAATATTGATAATGAACAAACTTTGTAGACGTCTCACATTTGTATGCCTTAAATAATAAAATACCCCCAGTGGCTAAATGTCTATTTCTGAGATTAAAAACAATTCTGTCACACTCACTCACTTTCTACTCAACACTCTGATGTCTGATGATTTGCTAATAGAAAATGTGACGTCTGATGATTGGCTAATAGAAAATCAGCGACCAATCAGATGTGAGAATTTTAAGCTGAGACCAAGTTTAGGTTTGAGAATAGTTTATAATCTCTGGGCCTGGTCTCAAATTTATTAATAAGGATAGATTCAAGATTGAACCAAGAGAGTCTCTCACGTTAATGGTACACATTTTGTGTTCCGTTTTGAGTTATATATAAACTAAACATAAAACAAAAACAAAACAGCAACAACAAAATTTAGGTAAGATTTTGGATTTCAAAAGATTTTTATCAGTGAACCCTTTCACGCACGTACTACTTAACGTGGTCAAGTGACTCGTCATTTGGATCCGACCCTGGGTAGCAGGATTACATTGACTCTATGTGGACATAAGATATTATTGCTTGAATTTTCAAAACCAATAACATTTTCCGATTCGCTAATAGATTAAAATAATGCCAAACATTAATATTTGACAGCAAGAGAAAAGCTGTTTTGAAATTGGCTCAGTTCTTGAATTACTGAGCTTAATTTATCGCTGCCCTTCACAGTTCACATAACTTGCCGTCCTCTGCGGTAGTGCTGTGACGTCATCTAGGTCAGTCATGAAAGCCCTAATAGAAGAGAATGACGAGCAGTATTATTTATGCCCTACCTATTTAATCTTAATATATCATACCACCTGACTGGAACTATTTAGATGTATGTTTTCACTTAGTGGACGCATGAATATTTACAGACTAGAGCTTTCATAAACCCAGTTTATACTGAATACCATTTACACTGTAGATCTAAAACTATTTTAAAAGTGCAAATGAGGATGTACATAATAAACGCAAAACTGCACGTTTGATATAACGTATGAATGCGTCTTGGCCTGACGGTCTCGAACTTCTAACTGTCCATATATATATATATATGTGTATATACATATACATATATACATATATATATATATATATATATATATATATATACATATATACATATATATACATATACATATATATATACATATATATATATATATATTCACTAGGTCGATTAGACAGGGCAACCTTGAGTAGTTCAGTAGCAGAAATGTTGATCGACATGAGACGAAGAACTCGCACCGTAGTCACCATTCACGAAACTCACCAAACTCAGTCTCTACTAACGAATTACAGCACACACACACACATACACGCACACACACACACACACGTATGTATATGTATATGTATATGTATATATATATATATATATATATATATATATATATATGCATGTGTGCATGTGTGGGTATTGACACGAACATTGGTAAGTGGTAAGTGCAGAACTAGGAATCAGTTTTACAACGTTTCGAGCTAATAAAGCTCTTCGAGGATGAACGCATATCCGTGTGGGTTAGGGTACTGTTGTATCAGAGCTATGCGATAGGTGCCGTTACTCGCGACCAGAGTTCGAGCCCTGCTTAGAACGAAGTATAACTTTCTATATATTGCAGTTCGATTTCAAATGGTGTGCTTATGATTTCTCATTACTACGTGGACAGGCTTGTGGATTAAAAAAAATGTAGATGCTGAGTTTGAGATTGAGCATGAGATTTTTTACTCAGCGAACGGCTAAGTAAGCAGTTTTGTATTTCAATGGAGGGGATCAAAGTCAATACTTACTAACGGCGAAGAAAGTAATTTTGTATTTCAGTCGAGGGGATCAAAGTCAGTTACTAACGGCAAAGTAAGTAATTTGTATTTCAGTGGAGGGGATCAAAGTCAGTTGCTAACGGCAAAGTAAGTAATTTTGTACTTTGGTGAAGGGGATCAAAGTCAACTACTAACGGCAAAGTAAGTAATTTTGTTCTTGAATAGAGGGGATCAAAGTCAGTTACTAACAGTAAAGTAAGTAATTTTGTATTTCAGTGGAGGGGATCAAAGTCAGTTACTAAAATATTTGAATGTTAACAATACTTTGCATTTATTGATTTTGAAATTTTTTGCTATATCAAATTCGGACTGTCTAATATGACAATAATATTGTTGATATGATAATTATGCTGACATTTTGTAAAATACATGGACATTGCTTTGATTATGATTAGAATTCTTTGTGAAATATTGTTATGCAGTAATGTAATAACCAAGTGGATGTAATAATCAAGTGGAGCGCGGTTCAATTTCTAAAATTGTATTTAAAAAAAAGTAAATTCTACCTAATGAGCTGGCTTTGTATGCTCATGAATTTGTTTTGGTTTTGTTGGTTTTAAAGGCACTTTTAACACATTATTGATTATATCATGCCGACAGAACGGGAGCTAAGTGTTTTTCTGAAGGACACATCGAGGCAGCCGACTCAGTCTGGCCTGAGTGGATATAAAACCTGCGACCAACAGAGCTATCGCGACACCGTATGCTACTGGAACACACACACACACACACACACACACACACACACACACACACACACACACACACACACACACACACATATATATATATATGTATATATATATATATATATATACATATATATACATATATATATATATATATATATATATATATATATATATATAAACGATCTGAATGGTTACTATTTTGAATTGCATCAAGCTGTTTAATACACAATGATTTTCCATATTTACTGGTGTGGAAAGGGCCTGCATTTATACCATGCGTGTCGCTTTGCTTCGAAAATCATCTTCGGGTATCAGAAATGCATGTACAAATTTCGGGCTGGGGTATACATACATTTATTTTGCTATGAGTTTATATAGACCTGTCAGGTCCAATAAATCATTTTTTGATGTTTTTGATTTATTATAGCTATTCACAAATAAGGAGCTTACTGTC
Source organism: Margaritifera margaritifera (assembly GCA_029931535.1). Classification (NCBI taxonomy): domain Eukaryota; kingdom Metazoa; phylum Mollusca; class Bivalvia; order Unionida; family Margaritiferidae; genus Margaritifera; species Margaritifera margaritifera. The sequence continues at coordinate 229,798 of JAQPZY010001385.1, forward strand.
CTAATTGAAGTAATCTACTTTTATGAATTTTTATATCAGGCAGCTTGATGTAGCATCAAAGTTTTGAATAAAATCTGTCTGGCATTATGAGTTGTTAGGAGTAGTAAAAGTATTGAGTTCTGGACCTTTCATATTTTTTGAAGTTTTACATCACTTAGTGAGGTCTACAAGAACATTAAGAATCAAAACGAAAGCAAAGTACTACACCAATAAGAGTTTTGAAACTCATATAAATTTGCTAGACTAATCATATTTGTGATCCCACGATATTAATGGTCATTACAAGCAATTACGGAGGGGTAACATTAACAGAATTAATATGATCATAAAATATGATGATGTAAAGTATCAGATTTTCAAAACATGCCTGTAACTTATGTTTCTTTCATGCAAAGTAAATAATTTAAAATGATGACATAAATATCTCTAATGGGACGCAGCGACCTTGAACTACCTTTAAATATTGAGACAAAAACAGAAATATGTCACTTTGCGTCAAACAATTACCAGTGACTTAAACCTCAATAATAAATGTATCACAACTTTATGTGATCATGTTAAATTAACTGATGCAGCTGCTAGACGTGTCGATAGCTAATTACGCAAAACTTTGGAGAATAATAATTTATAGAAATCAAAATATGGTGGAAAGCAGTTGAAACAAATAGCAGCTTTTAAACAGAGAGGTAATGAAAAGAGCTAACAATATCAGAACTAAAGAAACCGATTGAGGAGAATATGCAAGAAATAAATACACAGGAATTGTAACAAAGAGAGTCAGAACCTTATCTAGTGCGTTACAAACATTGCAGGCTGTCAGAAAAAGAGTTGATGTACAAGGTAACTGGCTAATATTTGATAATATTTACAACCATTTGAACAGGATAAACAGTAAGATCGATACATTGGAAACTAATACGTAGAAAATAAATAAAAAATTCTGAAAGACTATAAGCTTGAACAGCTACAAAGAGATTTGAGAGATGAAATTTTTAAAATGATCAAGACATTAAAAAAAGTAAGTAATGGCTGTAGCACAATAATTACTGACTTGAATAACAAGATATAATCTAATACTAATACTCTGACTTGACAGAGTTGCATGATGAGAATGACTTGACAGAGTTGCATGATGAGAATGACTTGACATAGTTGCATGATATGAATGATTTGACAGAGTTGCATGATGAGAATGACTTGATAGAGTTGCATGATATGAATGATTTGACAGAGTTGCATGATGAGAATGACTTGACAGAGTTGCATGATGAGAATGACTTGACAGGGTTGCATGATGAGAATGACTTGACAGAGTTGCATGATGAGAATGATTTGACAGAGTTGCATGATGAGAATGACTTGACAGAGTTGCATGATGAGAATGATTTGACAGAGACAAATATGATTCTGGACGTCAAAATCAAAATATGTGTCAATCAAAGCACGATAAAAGCTGTGAAGACAACTGACAACTTATCTATTACTGATTTGAGTGATAATCTCAAAACGACAGCAGACGCTACATTTACTGAAATTATACAACAATTTACATAATGAAGTTCAACGCTTAAGAACATATACGAAATAATATATTCATCAAGAAGTTGTTAATAATGTATGTGTGGTACAAGGTAATATTGGTGAAATAGACAAAAAGACGAAACGAATGAGAAAAGTTTTCAATGATTTGGAACAAAAGTTTACAAAGAGACATATGCATTCATTATTGAACTAAATATTAATACCCTCGTATTAAGTCTCAGAACTGATACAGTAAAACCTAGACAAAACAAAACAAAGAGAGATTCATATCGGAACTGAACACGAAAATGGTCATAAAGAATCTTGCATTAGAATGGATGAATTAAAAAGGAAATCGACTATAGCATACAACTAAACATATGTCTGGATGCATATTGTGTACAATGTTCTCATTGTTCTGAGTCAGGATTATCCCATATGGATTATGTTTATTGAGGTGGGAATGTAACTGCGGTAGTTTCAGTTGCTTAAAAGGAGTTTACACGCATCAAAAGTAATATTAGTTACCAAAAAGTTGGGGATCTGGACATTATTAGGTCTGAAACTATACCATCGATATTAGTTAACAGTCATGGATTTCACTATGCTCTATCATGTTTTGATGAATACATACTACACACAATAGATGTTTCACAGCAATGTGTCATTCAGACAAAAGATAATAATAATAAAAAGGCTTATACACAACTTCTGTCAAATAGAATATTGAAAAAGTAGGATTTATGGACTTTTTTGTTTTATATTGTATTAGAGATAAACAACAAAATTTTGTTTACTCATTAGACGTTGACAAGAATATGAATGGACCTGAGGTATACAGACAGGGCACGGAGCTAACGTTTAAAATGTAACAGAATGGCGTAACTACCATCTAGAGAAAAAAAATGTTTCAATAATTGGATTGAAACACAAAGAAATAGATATTTACTCAGAGTGTAAAGTAAAATCTGACAGCATTGTTACTCAAAAATATAATATTTTGCAGGAGTTAACCTTTTACATTATCGCTAGATAAGTAATAAAATAGCAGCAGAAGGAGTAATTATTGGATAGGCAATAGCTAACCGTCTAGCATTTACAATAAGCAACTATCTGTTCAAGTTATTTGATTGTAAAGGATCTATTGCAAAAAGAATTGGACATGACATGAATTAAAAAAATTACAGAGAAAAACTGCAAAGTTCAATGAAAACAGAGCTAAGATTACTTGGATGAAAGACTGAGAGAACACGGTTTGCTGATTCAAACTTTAATCAACTTGGAAGATGGTCTTGCTCCGTATAAATCTGCGCTTACTGCCATAGGCACAGAAACATATGGAAACTCAGAAACAATTATACAAGACCAAGACAGTAAATGAATTATGATTGTTACCAACGCTCTAATGATCAAGTACAATAGAAGTTCATATTCCTTACACTTGTAATGGGTGTTAGTGTGTTTATTTCTTACAAGTTTCGTTTATTGTGCTTTTGTTTGGGGCGATAAAAATCTCTGACGTTTTCACGTTTTCACGGAGAGACAAGGCTGCATGAGAGATGCACTACGTTTTATTTTTTAACTAATAGTGTTATTCTCGACAATAACTCTTCACAAGCTTGAAAAGATAAAACAAGAAGTTTACTACATCAATCCGATACATCATTCTATCACATACATAATAAGGTATTAGGATTGACAAATTGCGAAAGTTAAGATCAGATGCATGTACTGTATTGAAACTCTACAGCTCGCTGTCTATCGTAAAACAAATAAAAAAATATAATTCCGATGGACTTCCAGATACCAACAGATCACTGTCCACTGTCCGCAGGATTTAAAATTTAACATAGCTCTTGCAAAAGTCTCTGAAGTTATAGAAGCCCATGAACTTTAAAGCAGTTGTCTCTAGTACGTTATCAATTGCACGATCAGTTAATAAAGAAATCGAACTGCTTTCCTTTATGACTACATCACTAGGGAGACGGTTACCGGCAAAGCAGCCAATACAGCTTTAACAACCCTACACTTGATTCCCCTAGAGTGAGTTTGAAACAAATCTCAGTGACTATAGAAGGTCTCCAAAATATAGTTTATTATCAAGGTTTTCAGTTGATGAATCAGTGTACAGACGCCACACAATATTTGTTTGATGAACAACAATAGCACACATAATTTAGTAATATCCATTGCATCAGGCTTGTTTTGATAAGTACACATGATAACAGATTGTAGGGTACTACTCATAAGTTAGTTAATGTAAAGTAAAGGTATCCGCTTACAAATCAACAGAAAAGAAAATGTAGATGTTCACGAAATTTATATGCATTTTGTTTCACATGTTCAGTTAACACGCAAGTCAATGAGCTAAGATCAATTATGTTTTATCAATGATAAACGCATTTGAAAGAACTTCATAACAGGATTATAAGTGTAGTGACTAATTGTTAAAATACTATGCTGGCCCTGGATCTGAAATAGATTGAATACAGAATTTAATTTTTAACTACATCATTTTTCTCTGTCTAACTTTTCTGGGCAACAAGACTTACAATATAAAGTTGATGCTCAAAGATAGTAGTGATCTTCATAGATCCTAATAGATCCTGACGATAAATTAGACAAATGGTTACTGATTGATGTCTATCAAGGAACTAATACTTTATTTTTGATTGATGACTGTGGCCATCTTGACGATGTTGAAAAGAAAGCAACTAACCTAATTAAACTAGTGTTTAGTGGTATACATTTTGAAGTATCACTATGGGTGATTGTACAAAAGTACAACACTGAAATCACAAATTTCAGAGAGAATACTTTTTCTTGTTTTTTGGTTGTGATTTACGGCAAGGAGAAAAAAGCAACGGGAAACGTGTTTGAAGAGAATCATATTATTCCGGAACGAATGAAAGTTGAAATTGTACATACTTTGAAACAGAACAAAAGAATCAAACTTTAAATGAGATTGAAATATTCCGTAAAAACATTGCTTACGTATCCGTAAAGTAATGCATTTGCGTTGTCAACCAAACATGGCTTTTCGTCATACACAGACATTGCTACTCTTTTCATTTTGATGTGTCGTGACATCTAATGATTGCACGATCCGAGTAAATTCCTCTCCTGGTAATTGTCCCTGTGATTCAAAACACAATCTTTGTACATTTTGAATTCTAAATTCTTTTTTGTCACATATATTTTTTGTTTGCTTTGCAAGGTTTCTTTTCGTCTTTGTCTGTTGTGAATGATTAGAGTTTTGACTTTGTCTGTTGTAAACGATTAGAGTTTTGACTTTGTTTGTTGTGAATTATTAGAGTTTTGACTTTGTCTGTTGTGAATGATTAGAGTTTTGACGTTGTCTGTTGGGAATGATTAGAGTTTTGACTTTGTCTGTTGTGAATGATTAGAGTTTTGACTTTGTTGTGAATGATTAGAGTTTTGACTTTAACCCACACTCATCTCTATATGGAAGACCATTAAACTCATCCTTAAAAACACCAGGGACTTTCTTATTTATTTGTGGTAATCCAAAGCTGTTGTCCTTTGTATAGCACTTAGTATTTTTATTTTTTAGTTTTATTGTTTTTAAAACTGACTAACACTAAGTCATCGTCAATAATTGTTCTTGTGGGATTTGGGAAAATAAAAAATTTCATCTGTACATATTGTTTATGTTGCTTGTTTTTACTGAGATTTTACATATGTTTACCAAACACACTGTTATATATTAGTTTCAAGAAGTGGGTTTTTAAAAAAAAATAATTTGCTGCTTTTGTTTCTAGTTCGTTTCCTGATCAGTGTAGGATTTAAGCCACGGTTGTTGTTCAAACAAGACATCTCTTTGTATTTTTTTTTTTCAGTTTTAAACCTAACTCTAGGTAAAGCTTAAAGTGTCTCGATTGAATGTCATATTTATGTTTATTTCTCAATGCACATAATAGTTTTGGTACTGTTGGGTTTGTGCCCTTGTTATAATTTTTTAACTTCTTATCTACAGTAACTATAACAAATCATTTTCATCTGGAATTCATTTTTTTCTGGAACAAATGGATAATCATTGAAATACAATTGTAATTCAATCTCCAAATCCCTTTCTAAAATGCAAGCAGTGTCGTATTCATATGGTCTTTCGAAGAAATATTCTTCCACCTATCTAATCTGTTCACCATTTGCCAATCAACAATTTCTGCTCAACAATCTGACATAGCATCAATGTATGTTTCTTTACGTTGTAGTGATGCAGATCTTCAAGCTCTTTAGGCAAAAAATGTTAAGTGTTCATGGTCTCGAACTTTATCTTCAATTATTTGTTTCTCACAGATGTAACATAACATATATTTGCCGAATTAAAACGTTTTTCATCTTCCTCGGTTGCATATTTCGGTTCTAATTCCTGATATACTAGTTGTGCCATTTTACCCGACGCATCGTAAAACACTTGAAACAAAATATGTTCCTCAGTAAACTATCGGTACATAATGTTTGTGGATTGATTTAAGGTACAAACAAAACCCTGATAGGAATGCGTTTGTCTGTTTTGATTCTTCTGGATTATACATTAAGTTCTGCATCGCAGAAGTAGTGTTTTGCACGTGTATCACAGGCTCATCTTTACCGTTGTGTGTCACTTTCGCTTTCAGATGTACAATGATACTTTCACAGTCACAATAAATAACCTACATAACATTTAATTACTGTCATTAGTTTTTTACTTTTAGAACTGGCCTTCCTCGATCATTATATCTATTGTGTTTTCTACATTGTAAAATAGCCTTATGTGTTCAGATAATTATTATGTTGTATATAAAAATGAAGTATACAAAATTCACACATTTTTACACATATATTTTTAGTCCGAGATGTCACCTATCTTGAACAATCTTTTATTCCAAAGTAATGGTACCTTGCATTTTCGTAGTCATTAGGACTACCAGACTGAAATCTAATTCACGTGTCAACGTATCGTCCTCTTGCTGTTTCAGTTATTCTAACTGGTGTGCTGTAGCATGGTTGAAACATTTCATAAGCATTTACAGATATATCAAATTCATTTTCAGTTCCTAATATCCTCTATTTTTGCCGGACTTCTTTCAAACTAATGACTGTATCTATCTAAATTTTATTTCTTTATGGCATATCTATATGATTATTTGACGCATTTAACACAGATTCCACATCATTAAAAATCTATCATCTTCATTTTAGTTACTAATTCTTTCAGGCAAAGTTGCTCATGATTTTCCTCCTAGCGGTTGATACCTATATATGTGCAATGTTACATATTCAATACTGTCAAACATTCATTTTGTACTTTTGTATATATTCTCTCCATTTAGGGTATGTTACAAGCCACATAAACTTTTAGTGACGGTATTCAGTTTACATCAGTTCAATATATTTAAAAAAAAAATTCTTTGGAAAACAATTATAAAATCAATTTGTTCGACTTTTTGAGTGGGTCGTTCCCTAAGTCTCGCCTTAAAGTCGAATTGAGCTTTCTGAGAGCCAAATTGTTCGAATGATAATCTTCTGCAAATATGGTTCAATGTCATTGAAAAACTTGTACAAATCTTGATTGTTGCTGCTATTAAATCTAAACTCATTTAAATTTCTTTCCAATGAACTTCTAAGTCTTTCCGTTTTTATTCTACTTAAATTATATGTATTCATCCTCAGTTATTCTTTTCCAGATGAAAACGTATTAAGGAGGGTTGTAATTTTTTCCCTCTTGTTTTTTATATTGGTGCATACTGTATTGAAGTCATCATTTTGATTGTTAACTAGAAATATATAAATAAGCATTTTTTTTAAAGTTTTGCACGCGCATGTGTGCGATCTTGAACATTTCACCTTTTGCCATTATCATAAATTTCAACAAAATGCCCACCTCGCTGGTAGTTATATTTGAACTACACCACGTACACCACTTGAACTACACCACTTACCATCCCAGGGGGATGCAAGTTCATAGAGCAAATATTTACCCACATTCCACAATCTGATTTTGTGCTCCTAAAATTATGATTCTTCTTATGTCCTTTGTCGATTTTTTAAACATTGGTTATTATCCTGTTTATACGGTTCTTTATGTGTAAGTTAAAATGAGACCAGCACCTCCACGGAGTCTCTCTGACTTCTTTCTAGGCTGATATATGCGTTCACGTGGCTATTTTTGCTAAATTATATCAGCCTGTCTCTGTAGTCTTTGTGACTTCCTATGTTACTTCATGCGCACACATATGAATTTTGCCTTATATTTTGTGCGAACATTTTAAACCTTTTCCTAAAAGCGCATCTTATATTTATTTTTTACGCTTAGTTTTAATCCCTGAGTTTATTTGTTCTGATTTCATTATGTTCTAAACTCTAGAAGCAATGAGGTGATTCTCAATAATAATAATAATAAAAAACAAAAAAACATTTTCTCCTCTGGCAAAAACAAAACCGTGGACCTTCTGAAGTGTAAAACACCTAAACCATGTCGGCACAGTTACCAACACACTGTAACAATAAATGATATAAGTTTTTCATGCATAATGGCATTGATGACCTCTTAAATCCCAAGCAAAGAAACCGCGATTAAATTAAGCAAGTTTGAAGATTATTCCGTACCACACTGTGTCATTTTATTATCTCCATTTATATTAGTAAGATTTAAGTTTGAAAGCAGATCTGCGACAGCGAATAGGATTTGTGTGACCCAGTACTACTGCAGCAGTGAATATTAATTTATGGAAGATGATATATTCCTAGTCTTACCGAGCCAGCTAATATTGTTTTCATTATAGTGTTGTTATATACCTTTACGAGTGTGTTGGTGTGTTGTTCTAGTAACTGTGTTCATAGTATGGCTTGTCTAGTAGTGTTTTTAAACGTTTTCTTTAAATACTCTTTTCTGACCGGCTCAGTAATGTTTATAATATTTGACACAATTGAGAGTTCTGGATTTTAATTTGTCGAAATGTATGCATTATCTTCATAAAAAAAAAATTTCAGCTCTGTTTCTAAAGTTCACTATAGTCCCGCACAATGTAAGTTTGATTATTAATGTTCTCGTTTTCAGATACGAGATGGGAAAACACACAAATATCACTGGCGTACTAATTTGTAATGATTTTTAATACACTCCTAGGTTATCGTGGTCTAGTGATTTCTTTTTTTCGTTGGTTTTTGGGATGTGAAAACCAAAACTAAGAATACAATATGAATGGTCCAGCACACTAAATAATTTTAAGTACCGTTCTGCGATTACTCTCTCTCTCTCTCTCTCTCTCTCTCTCTCTCTCTCTCTCTCTCTGCCGCTGGAATGCGCCTAGAATTAGACTGACGGAACAAAACAGTGACATGATTCAACTATTGGTTTCTTGAAGAAAACCAGAACGCTCCCCGTGGCTTTATAGCACTTCTGAATATACACATTCTCGGCCATTGTTGTGTTATTTTTGGTATATCGGAGAGGTTATCGGGATGCAGGAATACGTACCGAGGTCTAGAATAGATATCGGTCTCACGCAGTGAATCACTAGAGATGTGTGCACGTGGTCTGAAGGTTAGTGTATGGTTCCGTTTATTACCACCGTGGTCCAGCTTAACGGCATTACTGTATCCCCAAACCTCATCCCGTTAATAAAGAATCCGCAGATGAATATATAGTTTAGTTAAAACCAACATTTTTAAAAAATGAAAGTTTGTGAAGCGTGTATTTTCTTTATTTCGAACATTGATGCTGACACAATAAACACATGATGTACAGACAACAAAGGCTCACCTTATCGAATGCGTCTGAAAAAAGTAATTTCCGTGTTAAAAATAGTCAAAAAGGAAGGGATGAATATTATCAAGTCTATTGTTTTTACAACTCAGGTCTATACCTATCTGTTGGGTTTACATTTATATTTATATGGAAGTTACCTGCTATAAATCCGCTTTACGAGTTAGAGGTTGACCACGATCAACTTAAAATGACTAAAACTGGGTAAATCATACTCAGATTTCGAGTTAAGTGTTTGTGAAAGTATGATTTCCCTACTCAGTCAAACAAGACAGTACTCGATGCGCGGAATAAATCAGGGACAATAATATGTAATACTGCCTTGAAAATTTAAATGAATTTGTAGAAGACAAACGTCTTCACGCTTTATTTTCAATACACGAATTGTAAAACTAATGATGGAAGCCATGGTATGTGGTAAAGCAGAAGCACACGGAAAAATTGAACTCAATTTACCATTCACCATAAGATTGATTTGGGATAGTTCAGTTTTTATCATAGCTTTTAAAGCAAGCCGGATTAATGTGAACCCTAATATACAATCGTATCTTTGCCAATGGTGTTGTGCATGAGTCGCACTCTAACTCTCTATCAAAATTAGATCGGTATATGTCATCCAGTTATTTTTAATTATTATTTATCCTTGTTTCAGATGGTGATAAATGGATAACATTCGATTCACCTCGAAGTTCAAGGCCAGCGTGATGTAAATTTGTACAGCTCTAAAAGAGTGTCCAGAATTTGGTATAAACCCTGCATGGGTGAGGGACCTTGAACAATCACGTGCTACAGTCGTCTGCTTCTAAGTTTGCAAGCTTCATTTTTCCTATATTAATAAACGTAATATCTTTCAGAAAAAGGAAAACATATCATAAAGCAAAGTGAATTGTTTGAGACAAATAACTGAAATA